>CM027118.1:42945317-43489818 GCA_015476505.1 Urochloa ruziziensis | reverse complement strand
TGGATTTCTTTCGGGATGAACTCAAGGTCATGGTGTTTCTTCGCGAGATCTGCGATTCCGGGAGTTGTACTGAGTTAGAGGCCGAGATCTTTTGGGAAAACCCTCCACTGGAGGTCTAGATCATCTGACCAAAATCTCGCCTCAAGAGCTCAAGCGGTTTGGGAGATCCACTTTTGTTTTGACTTTTTCCCGAGCCACCCAGGCCCGGGCGGTTTAACCGCCCCCCTGGCCGGTTTAACCGCCCCCTTGGGTGTGTTAGATCGAGCCGTGTTTCGGGTCGTTTTGGTGTTCGTTTCGATTGGTTCGAGTTCCGCTGCTCGTTTCTTGTTCCTAGGGTCAGTAGCTTGACAGTGGCTACGTGATCTTGGCAAGATTGCCCTCGGAGGTTTCGGAGTTGTTTTGGGAAAATAGCCGGATCGGTTGGAAAGAATTTTTATTGGCTCCCATTCACTCCCCCCCTCTCTGGTCGCCGTTTCGGTCCTTCACCTGCAATAGCCGAAGCATGGCCCTTGTAGAATTCTTCATCATATTGGTCCACTGGATAAGTGAACCGCAACTTCACTTCTCCCCACACGGCATCCTTGAGGTGCTCCGGGACTCGCCTCCAATCAAAATATGTGATCGGCACAAACTCCTTGGCTATACAAGCGCATTGGTTGCTGAAGACGCCGATGACAGTGGTTGGCTCCAAGGGCTCTCCAACTGGCCCTATCTTGTGTATAGCATGCACCTTTTTGACCGACCCTATCTGATGCCTCCCGTGTTGGCCCCTCTTTTTGCCACTACTCTTGGAACTGGCCGCTTTGGTTGAAGTGCTTGGTGTGGGACCGGATCCATATCCCTCGACTGCTCCCTCGTTGTGGAACTCCAAAGACAAATGCACCGTCAGCATCTGTCGATGACAAGAAGTCGCATTATTAGTTTACTTGTTTGGGTTCTCAAACACATAGGAAAATGTTATGTTAGTGATTTACTAACCTGATTCACATCATCTGCTAGGCCCCTTGCTGGTCTCCTAGAACCTCGTGTTGAATGCTCCGGTGTCGGAGCATAGGTCGGATCATCTTCCTCTTCTGTACAAACTTTCTTAGCCGGCCTCGGTTGAAGCTCCTCCGACTCGTACTCGGTGCTCTCATCCGATGACGAGTTTTCCTCCCACTCGCAACCGGAGTCGGCTGGCGCCATTCTCCATCAGGCTCGGTCGCCATTGAAAGCTATATATGAAGAGAGTTATATAGACATTTCACAATTGTAGAATCTAAAAAAATCATTTACATTTTTGGCTCAGATTTGCCCCATCGTCATCACATCGCTTCTAAACTGGTTGCTTGAATATGGTAGACAAGCCATCCTAGTTTAGCAGCTCACAAGTATGGGGACATTTCAAATCATCCTAGCCACTGCCTCAGCATATTAAGGTAGTGGCATAAGCTCAGCATTGAATATTGGCATCACAGGCAGGAAAAGATATCTCAACGTCATTATAAATTTGGCATCACAGGCAGTGGCATATGCTCAGCATTGAATATTGGCATCACAGGCAGGAAGACATCACAAACTGCATTGTACTCACAGCCTGTATAGATATATAGGCGGCCTGTATAGATATATAGGGAGCCAAAAAAGTTTGGTCACCTGCATGTGACGTGTGAAAAGAAAGAATCCAGAATTCCTTATATTTGAACTAGGGAAAAAGTCTATATCACCCCCAACCTATGGGGGGTGGACTACATAACCCCCCAACCTATGAAACGGTCTATATCACCCCCTGAACTTTCGAAAACCGGTCAAATTAACAGATCTACACAGTGAACATATAATATGGTATGGTTTGGTACATTTTTTTTGCTGTAGCTTTATATCTATGTTTTTCTTCATAACTGTAAAAAATTGTAATACAACCATACCGTATTATATGTCACGTGCGTGTCACTGTTGCCCCTTTACAGAGGGCAGGGCACACAGTGCAATAAAATTCCTACCCATTTAATTTACACACAGTAATTTTAATTTCACCCTTTTGAAATTAGGCAACTACTATTGGCCCTATAAGCATCAAGCAGAGGCATACAAACAATCAGGCTTATCTACAATTAAACACATCTGCATTATGCAAGCATTCACTGGCAGTTCAGTCATTTTAAATTTAGTTTGTTCAGCAAAGTTACATTTTTTTTTTTTGTGACAGTTCAGTCATCAGATTCAATCAGCATTCAGACACTAAGACTCAACCAATCCACCACTACAAGTCAGATATATTAATCCATTACTACTCTTTTTGTGTATTTTTTTACAAGTGATGTCATATTGAAGTATTGTGTGCCCATAAAATTAGATGTATGAAGTCTAGGAGGAGGGTGGAGAAGTGCAGCATGTGTACGATATAGAAATAATGAATCGCGAATAGAGCTGCAGGCCTGCAGACCAAGCATGCATAAAAAAGGGTATATGCAGTGCTGAAAGCTCCGACATAAGGTGTGGTCTGGGAAAGGGACTTTTTGGCAGATAACACAATTTACTGCCTTAAAATTCGTCAAGGTACATTTTTTTATAAAAAAATGGTGATACGTACAGGTTGTTTGCACTCTTTTTCAGATGTACTCATTTTATACGCAAGTTTAAAGGTATTATTGAAAATGGCATAAAAGTACTGAGATTTTTTTTCTTTAGTTTGAGTAATAAGAATAAGATGAACATTATTCAAAACAGCATATGTGGACTGCAAACCAGAATATTGTGTCTATACCTTAAGCCTTAAGTTCAATTCTGAAGATAACCACACAAGAGATGAAATGGACGTAGTTTTGTATTATGCATGTCCAAGATGCTGAATTTAAATTATATCATGGCATAGCCTTGAGTTGTTCTTAATTAAAAGATTTTAATTCAAAGTTGACATGATTGTTGATTAAAAAATCTCAAGTGCGAAGACAGCCAACAAGAGAAAAATGAAAAAGACCTAGCTTGAGTGCCAGTGTGGCCGCATGGTGGTTGATGTTGGGAACAAGAACGGGAGTGCCGCGAAGTGGACTTCGCTCACTTATCCTATTAGTGGTATGGGAAATTTGGAAGGAGCGTAATGCACGAACATTCCAGAGCAAGGAACAATCAACGATTTCTTTACTACTCAAAATCAAGGAGGAAGCCCGAGCATGGGGTCTAGCAGGGGCAAAGCGCCTCGTTTCGCTGCTTAGTGGTGCCTGAACATTTAGACAACTACTGTTAATAGTTTCTTGTTCGTTGACCTGTACTCACTCCGCTGAGAGCGTTTACTTGTAAACTTCTTCTTTACTAATAGAAATGGTCCACAATCTTGTGACCGTTCGTTCAAAAAAAAAAGAAAAAGACCTAGCTTGCTGGATGATTGACAGTTGAGCATGTGATACTGGAAAACAAAAAAAAAAAATATAAACGTGGAAGTGGCAAACACCTCAATCCCCATGCCTGCTCATGGAAATCTCGCAGTTGAGTCAAGAGTTGTAACTTGTAAGTGCAAGAACTATAGTTGCAAAAGGCTACCAAGTTAAGGATCACTACTACACAAACCCTCATCACAACCGGTTCTAAACCCCTATCACAACCGGTTTTGGGGGGCGGATGAGATAAAACGGCTGTGATAGTCCCCCCTATCACAACCGGTTTTCAAAAACCGGCTGTGATGACCCCATCACAACCGGTTTTCATCTAAACCCAAAATAAACCAAAATAAAATAGCAAAACATTTTATTCATTTGGAGGATGGACCTCATCAGCCACTACCCACCGTCCCATCAGCCATTATTCGTGGAAAAAATCGCGCGCTACGCGGTCGGTGGGATTCGAACCCGCGACCTCAACTTCGTGCGTAGCCTCCTCTACCACTGCACCACTAGAGTGTTTGTGTCTATATACCATTTTGATTCCACTCATATTAATGTTTTCCGATTGTAAATTGCTTATTTGAGGCTCTAAATGACTTCAAATAAAAAGGTGGTGAACTACAATGTTTCATAACTTTTCAAGATCTACAACTTTCGTTTTGGTCAAAAGTTCATCCGAGGTCGTTTACAAAATTTGAATTTTCAAATTTTAAAAATTCAAACTTAGATTCGGTTGACAAGATGACTTCAAATAAAAAAGTGGTGAACTACAATGTTTCATAACTTTTCAAGATCTACAACTTTCATTTTAGTCAAAAGTTCATCCGAGATCGTTCACAAAATTTGATTTCGTTTAGCCCTCCAAAAATGTGTTAGTAAAGAACCGGTTGTGATGCTCACCATCACAACCGGTTTTCAAAAACCGGTTGTGATAGTGAGCATCACAACCGGTTTGAAAGAAAAACCGGTTGTGATATGCCGGTCGACTATCACAACCGGTTTTTGAGAAAAACCGGCTGTGATAGGGGGCATCACAACCGGTTTTCTAAAAACCGGTTGTGATAGCCCTATATCAGAAAACCGGTTGTGATAGCCCGTTTGTGAAAGTGGTTTGTGTAGTAGTGGATGCACAGTTTGCATCCAGATGTAATCAATGGGGCACAAAACAGGATAATGCAATTTATAAAGAGGTAAGCCCGATGCATAAACTGAACAAGTTCAGAAATTTGTGCCATAACCGCACAAGTCTAAACATTACAAAAGCAGTGGCAAAATTTTGAAACCATAATAATTGATGAAGTGGTATAAACCTGAAATTTCTATTTATCATATCAACCCCTCACAAAGATATCTATTTCCATACTTAGTGGCAAATTGGTACCATGTGATATATAGAAAAAAAAAATCAGTTCCCTATGCAATAGTAGCCAAAACTCTCCAGATATAGAAAATTAAGTAAATTGCAACAATAATTATATTTACTTTTACACGAAAGAAAAAGGAACCACAGATAGACATCAAACTCTTAGAAGAACATATACACTAATCAAAGCAATTAAACTGGAATATCGCATCCAGGGCAATAAATTCTATCATTCTTATTCGTAGAGAGCTGGGTAACCACCTCCACTGTCCTAATAAGACCAAAAAATTCCTTACGAAATAGAAGTAGTGGACTGATCACTGATGGGAGAGTGGTTAACTCCCAGAGTCCCAACCAAACTCAAATGCATCCCTATCACTCTATCAGTGCAAAAGCACGTTTGGATAGTGGAGGTATGGTTAACGCCGTATTAGAAGTTGACTTAATTAATACCCTCAACAATACCCACCAATCCGAAGGGATTTTTACCAATCCGACCAGTCCTCACCTTGGGAGCTAATACAGAATTACTAGTACTAGCACAAGCACTGGAGAAGAAATTCAGTTATCTAAATATCTGATTAGCTGAAACGTTTGTGAAAGTGCTAAATGAAACGATTGAAGTTACAGTTAAATGAAACGTAGATTGAGAAATTTAGGAGAGGCACCATATCAAGCCATGGTTTAGGGTTCAGGTCCTACCTCGTCGCCAGGATTCTTATCTGGGTGAAGTCGAAGAGTCCCCACCAATTAAAGTTCAGGACATCTCCAAAATAACATATTTTTGAACTGTCTTTATGCATAGTTTATTAACTGGAACTAAGTAGTAAGCACTAATTAACTCAGTTCGAAAGTGAGGGTGCAAACCAAGGAAAACTAACATAAATGATTTGTGACCTACTACAAAGCAGTAAAAGCGCTAAGAGGGTACAGGTAAATGCAGATTGCAAGTTCTATTATTCTTGATCTAAACAAAAGTGTAAACTTGCTAGGCATACACCACAAATGGCTAAGGCCTTGTGTGATCCATTAGATGAGCCAATTCTTTTTTATTTGAAAGCAAAACAATTTACCAGACAAATAAGCATAGTTAACTACAGTATATCCATGAAGAGAACTCATCCCTGAATGTTAATAGTGACATATGCGTGAAAACACATATGAAAACATCAGCCTGTTCACATCCAGGCACATAGTTTGACAGTTATGCCACTTCTCTAGCAATTGTTTGCGTTAATTCTCAAATGTGCCTGCCCTTTACCAAATGTGCCTGTACCAGGCGTTGATTAAGCTTTCTAATCAGGTAATTGCAATGATCAAACATCTATCGCAGTTCCCTTTTCTGATTTAAACAAAATGGATATGGAGATCAAACATCTATGTGCAGCTCTCTTTTGAGCACAAAAAAAAAAACTCTCATACTTCCATCAATCAAACATCCCGAAAATCTTAAGAAGTAAACCTACCGGAAGATAGATTTGAACTCTAATTAGACAGGCCCCTTTCACACTTAGGAACTCTAAAAAGAAATGAAAATGCAGCAGAGACCCCAACAAATCAAGCCAAAAGCCGTCAACACCTTTGGATGAGCCAAGGCGGCTAGGGTTCCAGCGGGAGGAAAGAGGAGGAGGAGGTTGCTTACCTGGATCGGATACAGGGGAAGGAGAGGAGGCACGGTGGCGGCGAGAGGAGGCGCGGCGGCGAGCTCGACCGTGGGCCGGGCTCAGGCAGCGCGAGAAGAGGAGCGACAGCGAGCTTGCCCGAACGCTAGGAGAGGAGGCGGCGGCGCCGCCGGTTCCCAGCAGCGGCGGCACGAGGGTCGGACGGGAGTCGGCGACCGCTAGGGTTTGGAGGCGCGGGGGTCGGACGGGAGTCGGCGGCAGTGACCGCTAGCCGCAGGGAGGTGGCGGCGCCGTGCTCGACCGCTAGCCGCAGGGAGGTGGCGGCGCCGTGCACGACCGGTGGCCGCGGTGGGGTGCGGCAGCCCTTCGGGGTCGAGACGGTGGCGGCGGCAGAAGATGGTTGGAAGGAGGACGGCGCGCTGCTATATGTACGAGGCGGAGGCCGAGCATTAACTGAGACGGATCAACCGCCTCCGTTAATATTACTTGAGACAGCTCCCAGTTTTGTACAGGTTTCTCCCAATTTTGGTTAGTTTCTGTTTATTTTCTGTATGAAGAGGAAATCGGTGTTAAAAGTTGTGGCTTTGCCAGGAGAGATTATGGCTAGTTTCTGTTTATTTTCTGTATGAAGAGGAAATCAGTGTTAAAAGTTGTAGCTTTACCAGGAGAGATTATGGCTAGTTTCTATTTAAAAGGTTTAATTGTTTCCTTACAACTTTAAATTTGACTTCATTACCAATTTATGTCTTCATTTAGTGTAAAAAATGAAAATAAAGCATATACATTTGGTTCCATTATATAATAATAAGTTACAAAATCCATGTGCATGAAGCTTAAGTCGAATAACTCATTACATAACTATTACATATTGACATGTAATACATATCATTTTGTTACCGACCCTACAACTGTTCTCTTCTCACCCTCAGAGCAGAACCAAGGCTTCATCTTGGTCTTGTTGAACCGACTCTCGACTTGCTTGATCTTGCGTGGATGATCGGTAAAGAGCGAGAACTCCGCATAGTGGTTGTATTCTTCTAGACTCTGCACTCCATCAGCTCCCACGATCCTCTGCTTCCCTGACACAACCACATGCTTCTTGGGTTCTCGGGGCTTTGTGAAGTAGGCTACCTGAGCGACTGGTTTGCTAGCACCCACTGATCATCTTTGTATGCGACACTTTCGAGCTCCACGGTGGTTAGCCCATACTCGTCTATGACAACCGCCTTTGGCTTGACCCACTAGCACCAGAAGACGGGTATCTGTAGGCCACCTCCATAGTAAAGTTCCCATATCTCTTCAATCTGTCCATAGTATGTCTTGGTCTCCCCAGTCTCCTTGTCGATGCCATCATATCGAACACCGCTGTTCTGTGACGCGCTCTTCTTGTCCTTCTCTTTTGTATGGAACCAATATCCATTGATGTCACACCCTTGCCATGAGGTGATTTGCGTGGATGGACCGAACGCAAGCCTCGATTCATTGGATTCACCATTCGGAGGTATGCCCTGTTGTAATCACGATGTAATCACGATTCGCAGTACTGCCATCCATTGTCGTTGTTGATGATGAAGGTTGTTGTCCTCCTTCATGCACATTCGACGAGTTTCCTTAGGATCCACCAGTGACACATGGATTCGCCTCGCCGTGATACTTCCAAACCATGTAATCCTTGACGAAACCATGCAGGATCAAGTGACATTGCACCATGCCATCTTCATGGAGAAGTGTGTTTTTGCAGATTTTGCACGGACAAATGATGCGATCCTGACCCAGACTGAGACGATGCTTTTTCGCTGCAGCAATAAATTTTGTTCTCACATGATTTAGGAAAGACAGATCATTGCCGACCCTCGGTAAATCGTACATCCACTCTTTCCTGTCCATGACGGCAACCTTGCATCCAAAAGCATATCGACATATAAAAATCACACAAAATACAATTTTCTCTCTCCTCCATTTAGAAGAAACAAGCAAAAGAGAGAAGATGAGAGTTGGGAGAGTAGAAATCAACCTCCTGTGTTCTCCCTCTTCACCAAATCCAAGGGCAAAACCTTCCCCCCTCAAAAGAAGGCAATTCTTGTGTTTTGAGCTCAAAACACAAGAAAATGGACGAGGAGCCGCGGCGAGGAAGAAGGGGAAGGTGCTGTATATATAGGGAGGATTAACGGAGGCGGCTTTGTAATGGAACCATCTCTGTTAATGCTCCATTAACGGAGATGGTTGCGTTACAAAAACTGCCTCTTTGTAACGCAACCGTCTCCGTTAATGGAGCATTAACAGAGACGGTTCCGTTACAAAAACCGCCTCCGTTAATCGATTAACGGAGACGGTGGCTTTGCTCCGCCTCCGTTAATCAATCGTCACCGCCTCCGAAAATGGTGGGCATTAACAGAGACGCACGCATTTTGCAAGTATCTCAGAAAATGTTTTGGCAGTGTCTCCTAAAATGTTTTTTTGTAGTAGTGACAGTTATATTCTTCTAATGTTCGTTAAACCATAAATATTTCACATTTTTCTGCTATTACTATATACTATGGTGGTGTTTTTAATAATATGAAAACTTACATATTATTCATTTTTCTTATGTAATGAAATTTGGTTGGAAATACATATTTCAGATTGCCAGGACATAAATACAAAAACAATTGGCCAGAACATTGTATTCAAATTGGGCAAACGTTTTGTGTTGCCAGTCGGGTCTTAAACCAACTGACAGCACAAAATAGATACTCCCTCCATCCCAAAAAACAAATCATTTTATGATTCAAATTTTGTCCTATAAAATAAGTCGTTTTACCCGATTTGGCATATTTGCATATGCATGCAGGCATGCAACATTCAGTTAGCACCAAATCTGGATAAAAGATAGGGGCAATCAAGGTCATTTTACATTTTTGTTAATCTGTCCTAAATCGTCTAGAATGACTTGTTTTTTTTGGACGGAGGGAGTATGTACTAGCAGTATTCTTAAGACCCATGTGTGGCGGTTGTCTTAAGATGCACACTAGCACAGATCCATCTATCTAGCACAAAATAATTGTTTTAGCTAGTGTAAGTTGGGTGGAACAAAGTGAGCACACTGGAACAACATACTGAGCATTAACACCTGTTGTAGTATATTAAAGAATGGCTCTAGTATGATCTTGAAGAAGTTAAGTTACTACATATCAAATTGTATGATGAGTAGCAAAAATACACACTTTAGAGGCTTAAACAAAGAACGACTACATGCAAAATGTATAGGGATAGATGAAATGTACACGTTGAATATTGGTCGGATGATTGTGTCGAGGGGATGTCAAGTCCAAGACATGATGTGCATGCCTTAGAATATGGTGTATGAAGATACAACACTTAAAAGCATTCACCAGATGAACTAAGAAGCTCAGGTAGATTCCAAAATTGTGCAAGCTAGACTGTTGGGAGATAGAGTTGCTAGCAGCCACATCATCCAATAATGTAATGCCTAGATGTCGGGCTGGGCATTCGATAAAAACCGATAGTTCGGTTCGGCGTATTCGGTGTTTGAAAAATTCGGTGTGCAAAAATCATAAACCGATCGGTGTGAGCCCGAATCAAAAACCGATCATTTCGGTATGGCTTACTTCGGTTCGGTGTTCGGTTTTCACCGATCTCTACCGAATCACTGCAGTAGGGCATATCTGTGCTCTCTACACGCCCGCACAGTCGCCGCTAGATCTTGCTGTTTCCTTGCGCGGACGTCGCGGGACCTCACGTCCTTGTTGTTCCCCTGTGCAGCTGCCGCTGGACCGTGCAGCTCCCAGCGCGGCCACCATGTGCCTGCAGCTTGCCTGCACGTCCGCTACAGCCAGGCACGGCCGCCACCGCCCTTCGCTGGATGTCGCTCGCATACGCAGGCACGCAGCCTCGCGGCTCCTACGCCACACTCGCGCAGGACTGGATCTAGGATAGGGAGAGAAGGGAGTAGACATGGAGCATAGAGAGATAGAGAATTGAAGAGGAAAAAAATAAAAGAGGGAGTTCGTGGCTTCGTGCGTGAGGATGAGGGGAACGAGAACAACGATGGTTTGTGGAGATGAGATTAGTGTGGCTTCTCGTTTGAACCATTCATGGGCCGGGAAGGTGGAAGTGGGCTGCGAAGGCCGAAGGGCAGAGGCAGCCGTGAACTTCTTCAGTTTTGATCGGTGATTCGGTGTGTCATACGCTATAACCGATCCCGACACCGAACACCGATGTTTCTAAAACTTGAAACGGAAACCGACACCGAGAACCGAAAATACCAATATTTCGGTTCAGTTCGGCTCGGTTCGGTTCGGTCTTTGGTTTTCGGGAAAAAAATGCCCAGCCCTACCTAGATGTAGGCAGTTGTAGTTCGGTGGCTATAATTGGTTGTTGTACACACCTTGTACTTTGGCATGTGTAAGGTTGTGTATGCCAAATCACACATCATGTATAATCACATAGAGCCATTAAGCTAACGCATAGTACGACTAGTAGAGCTATAAATGCTACCCCCACTCACTGATTTGAGGTTGATGTGTGTTGAAAACTTGAAGACCCTAGCACACATTGAGATCGCATCCTTGCAATCAAAGTCCTCAAGTTGATCACCCAAGGCAGTTAGCACAAGCTTACCGAGTGAATATTGTTAGATTAGGCCTAAATTGAGTAATTACATGGTGTTTCCACCTTGTGGTTGATTCGATGAGTGATCAGTTCTTGTAAGTTGTTGTATTGGCAACTTGGGGCCTTAGTGGCTCTCTAGCAAGCTCATCGAGTCCCACCTTGGTGCAGGTAGTGGCAACAACCATGAGTTGGGGTTTCTTCAGGGAGAATCTTCAAAGCAGAGATAGCACCAAGGTGACCGGACGAGAAGTTGGTGTGTGACTTGCCTTTTGTGGAAAGTTCCTTATCCTGCTTGGTGGGAGATTTCGTAGTGAACCCAAGTCTAAGTTGCTCATACGGCTCACAATGAAACCAAGTTTCTCATACGGCATTGGTAGAAAAATGTAACCTATACCGCGTGTGAGTTCTAATACCATGGATATGTTTCTGGCATCAAGTCTCTCCCGATTATGGTATTGGAATGGCTACAAAGACTCACATCAAGTTCGATGCCCAACATGCCACAAAGGCCACAAACAAACCTCTCTTTATACCACCTTGATGCCATCTTCACCACAAAGCTTCTTCATAAAGGAAGGGGTATCATCATCCCCACACACAATTGTCACCCCTCCTCACCAAGTTGGAGGGTCGACACTCTTGCCGGCAAGACACAAAGTCCCCAAGGTGCCAATGCAACAAGCTTCCAATGGTTCAAGCCTTGAACAAAGCACAAGGTAGTAACACATTGCAATCATTCACTCACTCTTAGCCTAGTCTACCTTGAAAGATCAAATTAAGCACTTTGGTGGCATGGATGTGATGTCAACATTTCTTGGCCCCTTCCGCACGCTCTAGCCACCATAAATGGATGAGTCGGATGGTACAACTAGCTTAACCATTCAAAATATCCATTTTCCCAATGGATCTATGCTTTTATCCACTCTATATGTTAGGTGAATCCTTTAGGCTACGTCTTTGCCTAGGCCTTCAATAGTGTATATCCTCATTGTATTATATGGCATATAATTCTATTATGATTTAAAAACAAGTACAACTAACTTTAACACATTTTCTAGATGTAACAGATCTTCGCTAGATACATATCCCTCCACACATGACAAATATTGTCACAGTGGATTTTAAAGGTAAAACCATATTACTATTATATGTGTGCTAGGATCAAGTTTCACATATATGACGATTTTAGCAAATATCATAAATTGTGTCAGAATATAAAGAGAATTAAATTTATTACAAGACTAAAATTCGTAATCAAATAGTGAGACAAAGTCTCTAGTATAGTCCTCAAGTTGCCAACTGGTGGCACACGAATGTCTAGTATTCTTCAAAACCTTCAGAGTCTTGTACTGAACAATTGGTATAGTAAGTTTGAGTACACTTATGGTTGGTACTCATCAAGTATGGGTAAAGTGTGTGTAAGACCAAAACAAGGGATAGGTTGACTGGTTTACTGCAGTTAACCACTTTTAGTTGTCCATATTTATTACCAAGCTATTTACTATGGTATAAGTTTGTATCATCCAATTAAGCATAAGAAAAACTAGATACGAACATAAATGAACCACTCTTTATTAAGCATAAGAAAAATTGGATATGTCCATATGTATTACCAAGCTTATTATTCTTCAAGTTCAACTATCGCGAGCGTTCAAGCCACTCTTGACCAATGATCCCATGTTGCACTAGAAACTCTAATAATTCAGCCAAGACCATAGCCACATTAGGTTTATGGTTGTACTGTTTTAGGGGTAGTCACTTCATGTTCCAGTTAAAGCATGTGATCTTGTTACTAACAAAGAACATGGAATAAATAAAATCAAGTTCCATATTTTTTCAATTAATTCCCATAAACCCAGGATAGCAACTAAGCAAAAGTACCCATAATAAAATGTACTCGAGTTATCAAACAATTTTCATAAAGACTAGGTACAACCTTAAATAGGACATATCATATGTAGACACTAGTGTGCATGGTTAGTATTTATGACAAATTATTACGGCACACGTGTCTTCCTTAAAGTCCTTCTACTACTCAGAGTCTTTAAAATATTTCTCTTGAAATCCCTCAAATAACAAGCAAGAACGCTAAATTAGAACTAAAACATAGAAGATATGCTAAAAAATAGCTCCAATGGCATATATGTGAAGAACCAAAACTTATAGGGGCTTTTTGAAATAAAACTAAGAGCTAAAACATAATTAAATGTATAAACCTAGGGTCTATAGCGTAAAAGAATAAGTTATGGATGGTGGGCACTAATCTTCAAAAACTGAGGAGCTAAACGGGAAGAAACTGGAACTAATGTAATTGCTTTTTAGCTGCTTTGGGTCTCAAGCGGATCCCTAACAAATCCATGGGCTCTTTAGCAAAAAAAAAGTGAGCCTAGCTTAGTTTAAATGGTATTAACTATAGAGATCTAAGCTTTCCAGGGCAATAGAGTCCACGGCGGCACGCAGGCGATGGAGTCACGACGCACAGCAACGCTTAGTGGAGGATAACTAAAATTTGCTTGATCTTGAGTTTCCAACCATGCTATGGAACAAGGTTTGGCTCAGGATGAATTTATTACCCAAAAATTCAATAAAATCATAGAAATTATTACCCAATAAATTCAATAAAATCATGGAACATTGGCCAGTACATTTCATTAAGTTATTTTAGAAAATCAATTTTATTACCTAATAAATTCAATAGAATAATAGAAAACGTTATGACCTAGCAAATTCAAATAAATTATAGAAAATTTATAATAAATTTTAATTTGTTACAGAGTATTACAAAAGTGTTCTGCAAGATAGTTATCAGGTTTCTAATGTTTGCATGTACTAGCCTCCTCCCAATTACGTGGTCATTCTTATGAGTGGGAAGCAACTAGTATAACACGTACCAATGAGTTAGCACAATGGGACCATCTTAAAAGTTTTGTCAATTTAATGCATTCCTTGTTTCAAGTGACAAATTCACATTTTTTCCACCTTATAAAAGTAGTGATCTAGCTAGTCTCAAACCATGTGGCCTCAATTTCACCCTAACAAAAAGATGGTTAAGATCCTTTAGATTCTAGGCCGAGATCTACTTACCTAGGGGCTCAATTAGCTTGCTTGATGCAAAGTCAAAATATGCTACTAAAATTGTTCTATACATTGAAAAATTATGGCTAGAGTCTGTTATGGATACATTCTATATGTTAAGGATGTGCTCATCTATCATGTTACAAGATATGATTGACACACGCCATTGCTACTATTTTTTACTTTATCTCAAGGATAACAGTTTACCTGCAAACTCTTTTTTATCATAACATATTTAAATATAGCCGTGAACCCATATTGTGTCTCAAATATATCAACAGTATGGCCTCAGGTTATAATTTTATATCTCGATGATGTTGGAAGTATAGCCTCAAAATAACATTTCTCTATATTATAGATATATTTGTAAAGCTACAAATTGCTATATAAGTAGGTCCACTCTAGGTTTCAATTCTTCAGCAACACTGCAATACAAACACTCCTATATCAAAGGTTTGCAGGATCATCCCCAAATCCCCAAAGGAAGGAAAACCAAGTTGTGTGGAGAATAACATGGCCACTGCTGCTCCTCATGTCTTTGTAGTTGATGATTCCTTGGTTGATCGCCTTGTTACATCTTGAGCTTTAAAGAATTGTAACAAGTATGGTTACTATGAGTCTTTCACATCTATTCTACGAACAATCGTATTGTCATATTCTCAATGGTTTTTCTAGTCATTATTTTATACTAGTTGAAAATGGATAAAATGATGTTCTTGTGTAATAATAGCATTAACCATTTTTCTTATTGTAACATGACGTTATCTGAGCCATATTACAAATAGTGAAACTTACAACATTTATAATATGTATAAAGCCAAGATACTTTATATTTTTACTATTCTCGTCCTTCTTCACACTCACTTAGGTTCTTTCATGTTCAATCTTTCTTATTTTTATCAATATTATTGTTTTGTAGTGACTTCTATGGAGGGTCCAAAGCAAGCCTTAGAGTTTCTGGATGCAGTATATCAATTTTATTATATAGTTATGTGAATGATTCTCAAAGGAATCACTTAATTTAGTTCATTTGGTTATCTAGAACGATTGACATGTTTTCTACATAATCATTCAATATAGGAACATGATGTGAAGTGGATTCTTACTGATTATTGTATGCCTGGTATGACTGGATATGAACTTCTACCGGAGGTTAAGGTAGATTTCTTCCATAAAGATTAAAAAAATATTACTCTGTGTTGTTCATATATAGTTTTGTTTGTCTATGATGCCTTGAATGTTATACTTTAGTGCCTATAAATTTCATAAAGCCTTTTATTTATTAATTAAATTTGTTTTTCTTGCTCAGGAATCAATGAAGATGAAGCACATCCCGGTAGTGATCTTGTCTGCTGACCACATCCCTGATAGGATGAAAAGGTGAGTTAAGATTAAAGTTGTCAAGACATTAAATTAGATAGACAAGTGTTGCGAAAGGGTACCTAACCATATCTGGTCTAGTCGTTAGAGCACCTGAGTAGAGTCCAGCGGACCCAGGTCCGACTCTCTATAGGAGTGAAATAATTAGGTCTAGAATAAAAAAATATGAAAAAATATAGTTGGAGCTTCTCCTACTAACTTCGGTCAAAAAAAGATAGACAAGTGTTACCTACGTACTCACTTCATATTGTACCTACATTTTGTATTGTAGGTGCTTGGATGCAGGGGCAAAGGAATACATCATCAAGCTTATCAATGTTGTTGATGTTCCTCGTATTATGAGCTACATTTGATGAGCTGAGGGAAACAAATAAAAGACTAAAAGAACTACATATAGGGTTTTATATTTTGTTTTCTAGTAATTGTTACTTAGATATGACCATGTGTGGTCTTCTTTTCATCAATTGTGTGTGATACATATTTCTACTTCCATCAGATTATTTGTGGTTTTTCTTATAATTATGTCTATCTTATATCCATATGATATATCCATATGATACCTAGTCAAACATGAACAAGGTGAATATGATGGTTTGTTATACTTTTTCCACTATGTGAACCCATGGGAGGGAGGGTAGACACATATTTTATTCTTTCGTTTGCCCCTAGGGATGCATGATTTCTTATATCTCTACTCAATTCTTTCCCAAGTTGGTTCATTAATGAAAGATTTATGAATCTGAATTTGAGGTAAGATCAATATCATTAATATTCTCTAGATTTCTTAAACTAAGGGTCTACTTGGCAAAGCTCCAGATCCTGGATCTAGATCCGATCCTGTTCGATGGAGCCCCATCAGGAAGGGAACATCCAACTTTTTTAAAATGGCTGATGTGTGACCATGTCATTCATCAATGCAGCCACGACAAGGCAATTCATGAAATATGTTTTTTTTATGAAACAACAGGGGAGGTCCTTGACTATTTTTAATTATGTATAAAAAGAAGTATGTACATGTATAGGGTCCAAGACCTATCCTTTTAGTTTTCAGATTATGACGATCTTGATATGATATTGCACAACCACAGTGATATGTACAACTATCTCAACTATATGGCCAAGCCTACCTCTACTTTGATGCATCAACACAACTACAACTGTCCGAGACAGCTTGACAGTACTAGGTTACAGAGGACACAACGCATTCATCGGAGGTAGAAAAGCTTATATGATAAGTTTTGCAGTAGATCTGATTTCATCCTCGTATCAGATTGTGAAGGCCTTCAAAATGTCTCGCCAAGTTATTTTTTGTCTAGTATTACACCACTACTTATCGGGCCATGGGCCTTAATTGATGAGAGCAGCCCAAGCCCAGGTTATGTGCGCTTCTTGCACCAAAGCATGCCGAAGGGGTGCCCCAACACATCCACCTCCTTGGACACCTTCTCCCCCATTTCGGTTTATGACTCTAAAGCGTCTTCTTTGTTTCATGTTACAGATTTTTGTTATAACACTGCAAAACAAGATATGTATCTAGGCCCAAACCACAGGGACAAACTAGGAGACAACCAGTCGAACATAATTAGGATCCTTCAAATTTGAGGCATGAGGCCTTCATTTGCTTTAGCGGCCAGCTAAAGGATTTTCTCTTTTTTTTCCACCTATATACCATACCATTCCACAGAGCCAATGTTTCGTTTATTGATTCTTTGTTGAAGGTGTTGTAGTCAAAACATGCAATAAAAAGTTTTAATACATTAACAAAATATGAAAACAATTTCTTACATATATAAACTAGTTTTTGTAAGTACCGCTATAAATTTTAGATACTATAAAGATATTGTCAATATATCTGCAATTTTTTTTATTATCATATCCTGAGGACGTAGACAATACTGCCACAAGTTCAATATTGTCTATCTAAGGATATCAAAGTATACCCATAGCTTATACATATTGGCATGCTCTAGATTCACTCCCACAACAACATCACTGTGTATACAGACAAATATGTATTAACAATTTGCAAAGCTGGCCTAAAACAAGACAAAACCGTAGGTTTAGCAGAGCCTTTCTCTAAAGTCTATGGTCCCAAAGTAGGGTCACAGGCCAACACTACTGCACACCAAAGCCCAGCCCGCTACAGAGAAGACCATAATATTTGCACGCCTCCATGCCACTCACGCACCTAATCAATCCACCACGCACAAAAGTCCATGGTACCTACTCCTCCTACACGCTCGCTGAGATGTCAAGCTCCTTCATGGTCTAGGTGGCACATGACGTATTATCCTCGTCCCAATAGTCGTGACGAGGCCCTCGCCTCCTTCCCTTTTCCCCTTCTCCTTCCCCTTCGTTCCCTAGCAAGGGGGCGCCTCCTTGTGAAGGTGCATATGAGGATCGCCACCACTGCGGAGCCAGTTAGGACAGTGCTGGAGGAGGCCATCTACAAGGTCATGTTGTGGCAAGTGGGTTCGTGGAGGACGGTAGGGTCATGATTGAAGGCGAGGTTGCCATACCCGTTGTGATGAGCGGAGAGGAGTTGTTCGGTTGTGCGTGTAGCAATTATAGCGCTACATAACACCGACTATTAGGCATTTTGTGGCACTAGATCACGCAATTGTGATCATAGTACCAATATAGGTAATATGACCACTAGCGTGTCGCCCGGTAGCTATAGCACCGCGAAGGATAGCCCGCTATTTCATACCTTGCCTAAAACATAGAGTATCATAGCTGCTCCTCCTCGTGTTCTCTTAGTTGATGACTCTTCCATTGCATCGTAGCTGCTCCTCATGTTCTCTTAGTTGATCGTCTTGTTGCATCGAGAGTTTAAAATGTTGTAACATTCAAGATACCAACGTCACCATTAGTTGCAATCAACGCTTGTGGACGTGTTTAGTTCTGTTCTATTCCACTATTCGTGTGCAATGCATTTTAACTTTACAATGTGGCTATTAAGTATTGTGTGCAGTCAACATCATGTCTTTGTATCACAAAGTGGCCAGCCAACTCAGAAATTAGTATTGCATTAGTGGCCCAAAATTTATTATGTCATATAGTGAATCTATTGGTATCGGTTCCTTGCAAGAGCGGTTTCTAAAAAAAAAATGCAAGAACGGCCGGCTCGGTTTTTTTTTTTTTCTGGCGTCCGTTCATTTGTGGTTGATCCACTCGTTTCTTCCATGACACGCGCCAAAACCCCAGCCACCACTGTATCCCTCCTCTTTCCTGCTCCTCCCGTTCGTCCCCATCCAAAATCTGCCGAGGAAAAAAAAATATTTTGCAGCGAAATCCCTCAAGAATCGCTTCAGTACTGCAGTGTGTTCGAGAGACAGCGAGGAGAGATGTCTGTGCAGTGCGCGGCGCACGCGGTACGGGCGCTCGCCGTGCTCCCGGCGCCGGCCTCCCCTCGCCGCCGGGCGACCTGTGTGTCCCTGTCCCTTCCGCCCCGCCGGCCGGGGCGCTCCGTCGCGCCCGTACGCGCGGCGGAGTCTTCGTCACCTCCCGCCGCGGCGCCCGCCGCGCAGACATCCGGCGCCTCGGCCGGCAAGGCTGTCGTCCCGGACGACGAGTTCTCCCTCGCCAAGGTGCGCGGCCGCAGCTATTTCTTGCTTACTGGAACGTGGTCGCTGCGCCGTACCCGTTGTTGTACCGAGAAATCGTGTCCTCTAATGCTGAATCGCCGGTCAATTGCAGGTGTCCTTCGGTGTGATTGGGCTGGGAGTTGGGATCTCCCTCCTGTCGTGAGTTCTGAATTTTTAGAGTCTTATCAGTGTAAGAGATTCAGAATGCCCTGTCATAGGGGTCATTAGTGCTTGTATTTCAGGTATGGGTTCGGCTCGTATTTCAACCTGCTTCCTGGCTCGGAGTGGTCAGCCCTGCTGCTAACCTACGGATTTCCTCTCACAATCATCGGCATGGCCTTGAAGGCAAGAACACTCCTCATATACGTACATGTACAGGACATTACTAGATAACATCTTTGGGGACGATCCTGTTTCTTCTCTAAATTATGTGCCTCGATGTTTCGTGCTTGATATTGTTTCGATATGCAGTTTGGACCGATATTCTCCATTGAGTGATAATGCTTTAGTAATTTAAGGTTGAAAGGTGCGTTTATTTGCTGACTTATGTTTTCATTCTGAATTTTCTATATGCAGTATGCAGAACTGAAACCAGTGCCCTGCATAACCTATGCTGATGCTTTTGCTCTAAGAGAGAAGTGTGCCACCCCTATTCTGAAGCAGGTAATCTTTGTTCATAGGATCAAACATGAGTATTTAGTATGATGTGGTGAACTGCTGGTATTCCATTATCTAAAGTAAAATAGGGCTATATAACCAAAATTTGCTGAAGGCGGAACTTCAAACATGAGATGAACTTGAAATTCGTATGAAAAAAGAGGTATTCTACTTGCTGTGGAAATGGGAAAAGAAACTGACACAATATCAACCCCACCTACTGTTTGTACTATCATAATGCCGCATGATGTCACTCATTTCAATCTTGAGGATTCAAATAAAAATGCGTAACACTGCGATTCTTAGTTGATTTCTAGCAATCTACATGGAGGATCTAACAAAGGAAAATAATTGGCTCCTTGGTTACATGATACTTTTCAAACCGTGATTATCACTTATTTAGGTACATCATGATGCAATAAACAAGCATAAGTGAAATTCACGAAATTTTGACATCACAATATCATTTGAACTTTCCTCCTAACAACCACAATCCCAGATAGTTACTACTTACTACAACCGGAGCTTGATGATCTATTTGAGCACACACTTTGGTAGCTTAGACCATTGATTAAGTTGCTAAAAATGCTTAATCACATATCCCAATTCTTCAGCACATGCTTTTGAGCTAATAGTGCATTATCTTTTAAGTTCTTGCACTCAAGGTTGAACTTGGCCTTTTGGTTAAGGTAATATTGTCATGCATTTACATGGAAAAAAGTCAAATGACAACATAGCTTAAAAGGATCAAGCATACAATCAAATAACAGCAAATTCTACAGTGCCATTTGTTAATCTGACATCATTGCTTACCTCTAGGTCAGGAGTGATGTTACACGTTTTAGATATGGTGATGAACAGCATCTGGATGAAGCACTTCAGCGAATCTTTCAATATGGTTTGGTAATTTTTCATTCTATCCATTTTAATGAAATTAACATGGTTTTTTACTTTATTCATATCTACTATTTTAAGTTCAGCTAATGATCATTGGTAGTATGTGCCTTGCAAAATGCCTCTTCATAGTAAGGAATTTTGTTGCTTTCGCTTATCCCTCCTTTTCCCCCTAAATGACAGGGAGGTGGCATTTCTAGACGTAGTGCGCCTATATTACAAAAAATTCGAGAAGAAGTAAGTGATTTGTTTGTTTTATCCTTTGGAGTAGAATTTTTCATGTATTGCAAATTGTGAATCACATATTTTGTTGTGGGTTTTGTATTATGCACTGTTTTTTAAGAGTCAAGTAAAATTCATATGATCCAGGAATTTATCAACTACATAGTACAAGATCACTTCAGACTCTGCACACAATTTGTGTGGTGCAAATTATTGTGGACTTGACATTGGTATCATTATAGAATGTTATTGAAACAATTTATGCAATTTTTCAATCAAAATTGAATGGCAAAAAATATTTTCCTATAAAAGATCATTAAATTTTAATGGTCCAGTACTGTAAGTCTGTAACCAATAACTGCTCCTTATTTGAGTGGTCAGTCAATGTAATGGTATTCAGGACTAAACCTTTGTTTTGTTTTTGGAACAAGCCATAAATGCCACAGTTTGACTCTCCACTATGAGATAAATGATATAGCATCCAATTGAGAGGGACTAGAACCTAGATGCTCACAGATCATTTGATTAACTTGTAAAGTGTCCCTATTTTCACATGGCCCTATTTTCTATCTAATAAATGGAAAATGATTATTTGATCAGGCTAATGAGGACACTTCTATATGTAATTTTGAAAATATAATTTGCTATAGGTTAATCAATGTTCCATGAATATAATGCTGATATGTCTTGTTACCGAATTCATGAAGTATTGCACAAGGAAAATTTAGACAGTCTTTCTTGTCACCCCTATAACTTTTGGACGTTCCAATGGATTACTTTTCTGATTGCCATCTTCTGTTCTTACAGTCCAACGATATTTATTTACCCTACAAATTATCTGCACCAAATGGCCAGCTCAATTCCCTTGGTGCATTTCTATATTACAGGATTCACATTAATATTTGAATGTAGGTAACTGAGGATGGAAAATACAGTTTAGTACTCGAATTTGAAGCCAAAGCATTGGAGCTATCTGATTTTGAGAAGAGACAGGTGAAACTGCCTCTTTTAGTTACCTGTATAGGCCTGAAGCATGAAACAATACTGGTAGTCTAGTACTGTGTTATAAGTAAAGAAATATTAGAAGCAGTTTGGATCAGAAATAGATGAGTTTTTTTTTTTGGATAATCAACTGCTTCAAAAATGGAATCATACCTTAGAAGCAGGTTTTCAGTAAAAAAGCTAGATGGTGCTGATAAATGTAGCTCTTGAAATTTGCCCTCAAAATAACAGCACAACTGCTCAAGATACTTCCATCTATGTAGGGACGCTACTTAATATTACTTATTGGGATGTAGTACCTTAGATAGCTAAGCTGTTAGACAAACACATCTTGTATTTTTGCCCAAAATCCATAATAGAATTGGGTATGTAAGATTATATGAGTATTGATTCCTTGCACATCTTTGTCTGCAGGCAAAATTCACCTCCTTTTTTGGTCCTGGGATTAAGGCGGAAATTGGTTAGTTTTGTTAATTTTTGTATTGCTCCAGAATACTATCAAGTCTGTATACTCTCTCACCCATTGTTGCAACATTACTGTACCAATGCAGGAAAAGGTGGTGATGATCTATATGAAGTGCGTCTTATCTCGGAGACTACTTAGGAACAAACTTAGTATTTCTTGAAATACAAAACTAAAATTATTTCTTCTTTTTCTTTGATCCACTGATTTTGCATATATGATGTTAATAGTGTCATATTTTACCCTTCTTTCTGTTTTGGCTTGTTAGCTTTGATAGCTATTGGTTGTTGACTCTTGACTGCAACCTAGCACTTTCATACACTCCATGGGCATGTGCAAAGAAAAAGGCCATTGTAGCATAGATGTAAATGGACTTGATTGGGAATGTTGTCCATATATAGTTGAAGAGAAAGGCATTTACCCTTTTTTTTCTCTTTTTGCATGGAACTTCTTCAGAAAGTTTGAATAACGTTGGATTTGGCACATCCATCTAACTAATTTTTACCATTATGTTTCGCACACTTGTGCTGAAGGCAGTAGCAGAGCATTTGGATATATTCAGTCCAGACAGTTTTTTTCTTGACACTGGAGTTTGTATAGTTCTTCAATGGTGTAGCTTACATAATTCTGTATTTCACCATGTGTTGTGGTTCACCCATCATCTCTCCTGCATCCACGCAGAGTGAAACATTTCAGCGAATGATGGACACACCAGTGAATAATATAGAGAATTGCTGCAACAGATCTGAGGACCACAGAAGAGTAATCAATCCAATTTTTTCAAGATCTGGATCTAGGCAACACTGAGCACTGACAACAGTAGATCCTTCTTCTGTTAGGCCAGATTACTGACAGAGCAGATGACAAATATTACCAGACGAGACGACAATCAGGTGAATGTCTGTTTGCTGTGTTGCATCTAGAACCCATGATTCTTGGCCCCAGCTCTAGAAGCAGAACATTCAGGTGAATCCGCTGCAGGTTTACATTACAGAAAGGATGTCAGGAGGACCCTGCATGTTTTTTTTTTCTCACTGCCAAGCATGATAGTAACTTACTTGTAATTAGCAGGCGTGCATCTACTGATGTAGACTGACAGTCTGACACTGCCACCTTCTAAAAACAAAAACTGCACATGCTGATTGGAAGATACTTTGTAGAGTTATAAACTACAGATTAATGGGTCATGTGAGCAGTGGCTGCAATTGTCGTGCGGCTTCCACTCACTCATGTGTAGCTCTCTCAAGCCACATGCATCCATGACGAGCACAACCAGCTTTTGTGCTGTGAGCCTAGGCTAGAAAGAGAGATTAGATAGGTTGTGATCGCTACTACATACACGATGGTCAAATGAGGAATCTTATGACCAGTCAGCACCCACATCTGTTCTCTTGTCCTCGCAGTATTATTAATTATTAGCAGCTTCATGGTCTGATCCTAATCGTGTTTTAGTGACGACGATGTGTCATAGGAGATCCATGTCAAGATCTCCACAAACAGGTGATCCAAAATCGAAAAAAAAACAAATGACAAGCACGCATAATGAAAAGTTCATGGGGGAAAGAAAAATAATTCCACCAAATAATGTTACTTTTACAATAGAAAAAAAACAATATAAAACCCCATCCCATTTTGACATAAATGAACTAGCCGGAGCTTCTGAAATTCGACAAAAACCACACCTCAAATGGCTATAGTGCGTGAGCCTGTGGGCGAAGGCATGTTCTTGCTTGTCGCCGTCACGTGCACGGCGCGGCGTGGCGCGGCACGCTCCCAGATCTTCCTCCTCCTGCTCCCCCGGCCGGACGCGCACGCCGGGTTCGTTGGCGGTGCCGCGCCGCGAGCCTCGCTGGTAGTCATGCATGAATCCACGATCCATGTGGTACAATTGCCGTGCTGTTCGCTGAGAGCTCTCATGTGGAAGCATGACCAGTCTCCATCCTGCTTCTCACCCTCTCCTGCTAGTTAAACAATTCAGCTCAACTGTCTCATTGGCCTTTACAACCACCCTCTAGTTGTCCCTGATGCACTTTTGATCTGACTCGCTTGCATTCCAGCCTAGGAAATAAAGCTTAACTCGTTTAGCTTTTGACAAAACCATCAGGCCACAAAGCTGTAACTATACCGCGTCCCAATCATATCAGGAGCTAGCCTAGCCAAAACTTTTTGCCTTTTTCCTAATTGCATACGGTACTTGATGGTCAAGGCACACACATACGACATTCACATGAGAATAAGTGTGAGATCAATGAGAAGATGCCTCAGATCACATTCATTACAAGCTATAAGTACTGTGCCCCACACACAATATTCCATCTTCCCTTCTCTTCATCTTCTTCTCTCATCACAATTAAAGGAAACAACACCATGAGGCCTCCCACTGCCAAGGCACTTGTGGCCACCACCCTTTCAGCTCTACTGATCCTCCTCCTCTTCGTCCTCCTCGTCTGCACCTCTTCTTCGTCGGCGTCACCTCATCATCTGCAACCCTCTGTCATGAGGAGTAGGAGGCTTCTTTCGTCGATGCAATGCCGCGATGCGAGCTCTTGCTCGATGCCTGTGAGCGGGCACAGCCGGTTCTTCAAGGCGCCAGCGACGGTGTTCGAGAGCTTGAAGAAGATGCCCAAGAGTAGTTCCAATCCATCTCACAATTAGCTAGCCCTCTCCATGTATGGTTAATTAGCAGTGCTTGATGAGGTAGCCTGGTTTTTCAGTCTTCTCTTCACTCTGGATTAATTTGTTCTTTTGTAGTGGACCGCTACTTCAGCTCGTCCATTTAGTTCAGGATAGGCATGTATGTACATTTTGGGGGATAAAGCTGGCTGGCTCAATTGCAGCATGGCATGTATGTATGTTTTGAAGCTAAATTGATGTGTAGATCGCAGTATTAGCAGCACTATTGTAGATTTTTTACTGTAATTGTAGTATGCATTTTCACATTATACGAGAAGACAATATTAACAGCACTATTATTGTAGATTTTTAGTGGATTGTTCTTTTGCTAGCTAGGAGATCTCATTAGGCTCTGTGCATTGCATTATTCATGTGTTGCAACTCTCAACAATTTTATGCGCCTGCTGCTTGCAAGATTACAACTGCCCATTCTTCACAATGTGAAGTTCATCCATGTGAACCCCAGGGTAACGACCAATTTACTGTAGTCGGACACTGCAACGAGTTTCTAGGCCCTCAATTTTCATAGGAGAATTTGTTGGGAATTGAAATTGAATTCATGCCCTTACAGTTGTTTCTTTTTATCCCAAACACAGAAGAGTTCATTTATCGGGTTAAAACAAATACTAGCATAGACTGGAATTGCCATTAAATTGAGGTCTTACATCACTCAAAATTACACCCACAGAACATAGGCAAACCACATTGGAACGAATGAAGAAATTTTGCTCTTTTGTTATTACCAGGAAACATAGAGGGTGTCCCCTGAAAATAGTCAAACCAATTGCGTACGAAGCAGGGGAATCCTTTTAGGGGTTTATTCCTTCACATATAAAAGGCACGCCCGAACCAGATATTGTCAATATATGAAGACAGTCAACAGGAACAAATTTGAAGCTTTATACATTACTGTACATAAAGTGTCAGCACGCGAATGCGAAAAGGCCAAGGTCCCTTCAGCAAAAACACGCCACGTTAACCAATCACAATTCATACTGGTCAAGTAGTACAGATTAAGGCAACAAGGCCCATTTGGGAAGGCTCCTCCTAAACCGGTTCATTGATACTGATGTGGAAGAAACCGAGCCGGTACATGATGCAATGCAACACAACAGATTTCATTGGGTCCTTAAAATGAGGCCATAAAGGTGGACCCACGTTTTGTGTTCCAGCTTCACGCTACGGTCGAAAACAGTGATGCAGTGCCAATCACTGTAGCGCGAAGCTAAAGTAGCAGGCTGAGCCTTGCCAGAGGGGAATTGTGAAGCACTTGGAAATCGTTCGGAGGCCATCCAACAGTTCCATTACAACCATGGGGGGACGTCGAGTACAAATTTGTACACCAGATGTCCAAGACCAACTATTCACATTCTCATTTAAACATAGAATCTGTCTCGACATCAGTGGATTGACAGACTGTTTATATCTAACTGACGAGGAGCAAATCTGTTAAATATAAGCACTCGCTGTCATTTACATCTAACTGCAACGGTTGTTATATCTTGGTACTAAGGCCCGGCACACGGTTACAATAAAATGTGGATCGACCATGATCTTAAGGTAGTGGTAAACATAACTCCACACGCTCTTTACTTTGGTCATGTACATGATGCAACCAGAGCTCACCATGCCTCCAGAATTCATACTATTAACGGAAGAATTAGCACCTTGGAGATACCTGCCGTCCAGTCCTACATGCCTTCATGGTCTCCTGCCAGACTCCATTGACTCCAAGATAGGGCCGGTGTCTCTCAGGGCAATGCCTGGAGATACCTGCAGTCCAATCCTTCATGCTGGTCTCCTGCCAGACTCCATTGACTCCAAGATAGGGCTGGTGTCTCTCAGGGCAATGCCCCCATGTCCTTCTTCTTCATCTTCTAAGTCCGTAGGTCTTATTTCGAACGAATTCGCAGTACCGTTACTGTGTGTCTCAGCTAGCTGTTGAAAGTATGCATGAGGCCATATAGCTGCAAATGCAAAGGAACATAAACACTTAGTAAAATATATTGAGAGAAGTCTAAAATCTCATTAGCATGTTTTTATTTTTGCGAAAAAATTAGCATGTATTATATAGAAAGGGAAAGGTACCATCATTGTCAAAGGGATACGGGAAGAACTGCAGGTAACAGAATGAAGAAACTGTAAGACCTGAAAAGGAAGAAAGAAGAATGAGATTGACGCTCCATGTATGACTTCCGAGTGTGACGTGTATTCTAAATGTTGAATCCAAAATGACATCAAAATAGCAAACCTAATATGCCTCCTGCAAACACATCTTGCCAGTGATGCCAGTAATCATCAACCCGAGAAACTGCCACAAGTGACGCAACAAGTAGAGGCAGAAATACTAAGCACAGTTTTGCAATATGACCTTTGCGATCAAAAGCTTTAAGCTTGCCAGCCAAGTACCAAGCAAGAAAACCTAGACCAGCAAAAGACCCTGCAGAAGATGAGTGCAGATAGGAACAGGTTCATCAGGTCATTTGCTAAAACAATAGGGAAAATACATATTATGGTTAACAGGATAGCTAAACAGAAATTCTCAAAGCCATATAAAGATTAAGAACAGAATAACCTGCTCAGTAGGTGATGCATGCTTGAAAATGATATACTAAAACCATATTGCTAATATGTATTGTTCATATTGGCCAGTCAGCCATCTAAATTGTGTAATGTCTAATGTGTGACAGGGATGATGAACAGGATAATCATCCAACCGTCAGACATAGAAAGAAAAGAACATAAACCCCAAGTGCACAATAGCTAAATCAGTCTAACTGTATGCCTAACATGGAAAGACAGAAATTGCAGGATATTCCCAAACTAAAGGAGAGTTATGATTATAATCTAACAGCATGTTCAGGTTAGAAGTATTCCTTTAGACAATAATTGCATCAGAACTGCACCAACATTATGTGCTTTGTACTATTTAACTGTTACCTTTCTTCTAGAAAAGGATGAAAGTACACTAGAAAGTATCTAATACAAAGAATAAATTATTATTAATTCAGTGGAAGATTCGATGTCACATAAACAGAGTCCTTATCTTTTTCCTCTGACTAACTCACTCTGAAATTCTTATATACTAGGAGTGAACCAACAAAATAAAGAATTGGCTAATGAAGTAGAACATAAAAAATACTGCCCCCTTGGGATAATGGACATAATGGACCAAGTTATTTTGTTTCTTACATGAAGAATGCCCGCTTGGGAAGCTCTTGTGACCTTCCTTGATGACACTCTTTTCTCCATGGCAAATGACATCAGTGGTGACATTATCATAATTCTGGAAAACAAATATAAGGTTTAGTGACTATGGGAGGTTTAGACTTTGAAACGAGAGCATTACAATAGGAATTAACTTTCCATACGGAATAAAATGGTAGTGATGGAAGAATTTACAGGTATGCCGTCAGGGAAACATCGCCAAAAGAAGTCTGGTCGAGGGCGCCCAACACCATCCTTAATTGCATCGGTAATCACAGCAGTTATAAGAACTGAATATAAAATCCCTGTACAAATTTTACAGTTCAGCACGAACTGAATGTGTCGTTCAATAACTAGATATTGAAATACTGGGAGCACCAAGTACCTAGTATGCCATGGTGCAAATCATAGACATTTTTCTTTTTAAAGTAAATCCCACCAAAGACGACCCAGGGTAGCACAATTGCAATCAGCTGTAATCAAGAAAAAGCTAGATGCATGAGAAACAAATTGCTTCTAGCAAATGTGAAGTCATAAGAAACTGTGAAGTAAGCAAGAACATACTGGAACAGCCCAAAATGGAATTGTGTTGCCCTTTAGAGGATAGCGCAAGTCAGTCATCATATCCCGTCCAACAAAGCGGTGAAAAGGCTCAATTATGTTTAACAGTCCGTCCAGGGCAGCAAGACAGAGAAGTATGATCCAGTCATACATATGTAATCTTGCCACTTTGCGGCCATGGGACCTTATAGTGTGGCTTCCTAGCTGGATATCAGCCATTCCCCCCTAAAACAGAAGAGCAAAAGAAAGTAGTTCACAGTGAGCAAATAAAAGATTGAGTCATACATGGATTATAGATGTCCTGTATGTTAGGAGTGCGCAAATTAAACAGGAAGGGAATCCTCAAACATCTCCAGGTAGATTGAATTCTCATGCTGTATAAAGCTTGCTATTTTTCAATGTTAAGAAAGCAATAAAAAATTATTCCATAAAGCTTTTAACATCCGAACATAGAAACCCTGTAAACATTTAAAATGAATCGTGAAAAACCAAACTTACAAGTTAGTAGCAGTCAGAAAATCAGTTTAATGAAATCATAGATTTGAAAGAAACAATCATGGAATCTGCCAGACAACTATGAAGTCCAATAATCATAGCAAGGGCAAGGTAAGAAAAGACCAAATGTTTTTAAGAAAATATAGTGGTAGTAATGGCCCTGTTCTGCTGGTAGAAAAGCAGGCTGATTTTGTCTATTTTAAGTTTACCAGAAATAAAGGACTATGTCTAACTTCAGGTAGTGGCAAGTGGCAACCACACTTTCATGGGGGTTAACTTAACAACCACAAAACTGAGGCATTGAGTGTATAAGTCTGCATGGCAGCTATGGAGTGCAAAAAAGGCCAATTGAGTGAACGAGAAGGTTGGAACTTCCATTCTACAGAAGCAAAGCACTGCTAACTCTACCACTCTAATAACAATTCGTGGATAGATCCCACTGTGTATAAGCAATTAGTGACTAGTCACTCCAGAAAAGATGTAAGTATATAAGCACAAAAGTTGAAGACCAACAGCAGCACACTGGTTGACACCAGCTACCGATTCCAACTAAACTAGACGAAGATTTCTTACTGAAACGCAGGGTTCAAATTTCCTACTTTTCAACAATAAGCACTGAAATCTAATTTCTGTAATGCAAGGACATACTCTTGAGCACAAGAGAAACAGAAAGAGGGACTCACTTCTCCCTTTTCCTCACTGATAAGGCGCTGGTTCAGATCGACTCCCGAACACCTCGGCCGCGCTGCAAGAACTGCCCAAAAAGTATCTAAATTTAATCAGCGGAAGAAACGCAGCCGCAAAAAATGTTCAGCAACGAGAGTGGGGGAACGCTCGAAGCCTCCTGAACTGAAATACACTTACCACTCCGAATCAGGGTATCCGCCGCCGCCGCCGTCGTGAGCAGCAGAACGAGGCGGTCCCGAACGGACTCCGCCGGAATAGAAGAAGGCCAAGAGCTTTGCCACCCCCGCAATCTGGGTTCCTGTACTTCATTTCAAAAAAAAAAAAGGTTAAAAACTCTCAATCGGGGTCTCGGCACAAGAATCTTCCAAAGGTAACTTTTTTTAATAAAAAGCAAAAGAAAAGAACAAGGGATTAGCGAAAAGGGAAGAGCGCGTGTTCCTGCGGGGCGGACCTGCAACGGAACGGGACGGAGTCCTGGAAAAATCTGGCCGGCGCCGGAGTTGTGCGCGGCTGGGGCGCCTGGGCTCACACGAGGCCACTAGCGCTGGAGATTGGAGATGAGCAGTGGAGAAGACACTAGCAACGGCCTACGGGAGATGTGGTGGGCTCGCTCTGATTGCAGCCGTCGGATGGAGTAGGCGGTGGCCCAGTTCGCGGATAAAACGCAACCGTAAAATCGGATTAACAATTTTCTAAAAAAGAATAATCGGATTAGCCGGAAAAACCGCTTCCCGTTCATCGTCGGCTCTGTTGCCGACAATTAGGGTCAAACGGCTTTAAGACTGCATCGTTGGCTTTGCTGATGTTGGAAAGATTGGTGATCACAGAGGCCGAAAGCTGTAGCCGTGCTCCGTTTCGGCAGCACAAATCCTTTTCGCAGACCAATTAACGGCCCGCTGTAAAAGTAAAGTGAATTGTCGACGTCCCTCTATTTGAAATTCATGGTTTAAGACAGAAGTTCAAGTTGAGGTATTTTAGTGGGAATTTTTCAAAACAAAAGGAAATTTAAGTCGTTTGTAATTGTGAGTCAACATGCTTCCAGCGGAATTACGAGGATGTCTGTACGGGATCTTCGTAATTTATCTCAAGTTTCAAACCCGGTGAGGCACCCACCAACCACCATGTGTGTGATCAGTAGATGTGCTTTGAGAGACCAGACAAATATGCATCATCCGCATGCTAATGGTCCCGGCATGAGCTGGGCAACAGCGCACATGACACAACGCTAGCGCGAGGCACGTTGCCGGCCTCTCCTCTTCTCTTTTTTTTTTTAAAGAGATCTCCTCTTCTCTTTTGGGTAGCCCAGAAGGTAACCAGGATGGATATCAGCTCAGAACGGAATACCAAAGAGAAAAAAGAGATCAGGCTAATCTCCATCATGCCCCCCTTCGCAGAGCTGTTGCTGCGGCTGGGCACCATCATTATTCTCGGGGAGAAAGATGAAAACAAAAGCCTAAGCACGGTTAGTCACCATTGGACAATGCTTTGCAGATAGCATCCATAATTTTTTTTAAAAAAGAAAAGGTCTGTTAAGCCTTTTGACTGCTGTAATGGCCATATGCATCACATGATGCGAGGGGCTGGAACTCCATCCCTTTTATATAAAAATCAAGCTGCTCAAAATCAAAGCACAAGGACGTTGATTATATAGTTAATTACTCCCTGTGGATGGTACAACATAAATGTACGTACAGTTTTTTGTTTACATACAATTACATGTCAACAGGGTATCAACCTGACCTTAAAATAACAAACAGGCAAAAGGTTACATCATAAGAATCCCTCTATGGTACAATTTCCGTGACCTAAGCTACAGCTTCTTGGTCCTGGGAGTACATGTAACCTACAGTATCTTTCTACATTTTCTTTGCAACAAGATTAGCACTTTTCCTCCAAAAGGAAGAGAGAAGCACAAACTGAAACACAGTAGTGTGTTTACAAGGATACATGAGCTCGGCGTATTTTTCTGGTCATTCGTGTTGGAGGCCAGAGAAAAGATTGTTCAGCCCAACTTAAAAACCTTCTGAGATGAACATGGTGTTGTATGCTACTCAGTGTTAGCATCATATAATCAAGTCAACAACCGTCATGGCGAGAGAGGAACTCTACAATACATGGGTAGACTTCATCGATTGCCTGTGCAAAACAGGAATGTGTCATTGCTGATATGATGAAAGCATGATGCTAAGATAGATCTCATAAAAGGTGGCACGTTCAATCTGAACACCTCATGCTTGGTGTTAGGAGACACAATACATACCAGTCGACCTCCGACCAAGTCATAATGTGCATAATGTGGCCCTTGTGGCTTTCCAAACGCCCTATACTTCACCTTGTGCTTTGGAATGAGTTTTGCAGTTTCTAACAGATGAGAATTAGAGACCAAACTGAAATTAGTAATCTGCACAGAGGAGCAATTGAACTAGCTGGAGACAGAGGCCATGCACTCCCTACCGTAAACAGCTTCTGGAGGGCAGATGAGGTCTTTATCTCCAGCCAAAGCCAGCACAGGGGTCTGACACTCTCGCAAATGATCCTTGTACGAGAAGGTTCCATTTCGATTGCACAGCCCGCCTTCCCTAAAAGCGGTCGTAAGTTGCAGTACAACCTTTGCAGGCACTGTACCTGCAAATCATATGATGATATCAATTCTATGAACATTCAGTACCTTGCAGACCCAAAATCGCAGCGATGCATATTGTGGTAAATATTGCTAGAGGAGGAAAGATTGCTATTCCTCCAACCCTAGAAGGGTGGGTAATATACATGAAGTACATGGGCCTCTAGATGGGCCAATACCCTACATGGGCTATATACACTAACATTTCCCCGCAGTCTGTACTATCGGCGCAGCGAAGTACCAGACTGGACAAGAAACAAAGCAAACAAAGCAAACATACAACACTCCCCCGCAGTCACAACTAGCCACTAAGGATGTTGAGACTGGAGCGGAACTCGGAGAATGTCGAAGAGGGGAGTCCCTTGGTGAATATGTCTGCGAACTGTGAAGTCGTCGGGACATGTAGAACCCGAACCTGGCCAATGGCAACCCGATCTCGGACAAAGTGCAGGTCAATCTCCACATGCTTCGTCCGCTGATGCTGAACTGGGTTGGACGAGAGGTACACGGCACTGACATTGTCGCAGTAAACAAGCGTGCTCTTGGCGAGCGGACTGTGAAGCTCCGCCAAGAGCTGTCGCAACCAAGACGCCTCCGCTACGCCGTTAGCAACAGCCCGGTACTCCGCCTCGGCACTGGAGCGGGAGACGACCGGCTGTCGCTTGGACGACCAGGAGACGAGGTTACCGCCGAGGAAGACGGCGTACCCGGAAGTAGAGCGACGAGTGTCAGGACAGCCAGCCCAGTCAGCATCTGTGTAAACGACGAGCTCGGTGGTAGGAGAGCGGTGAAGTGCCAGGCCGTAGTCAACAGTCCCACGAAGGTAGCGAAGAAGCCGCTTCAGCGTGGCAAGGTGGGGCTCTCGAGGATCATGCATATGAAGGCAAACCTGCTGAACTGCATATGTGATGTCCGGCCTGGTGAAGGTGAGGTAGAGCAAGGCACCAGCAATGCGCTGGTAAGCAGTCGGGTCAGCAACAGGGGCACCCTCAGCAGCTGGAAGCTTGGCCTGTGTGTCGACCGGTGTGGAACAAGGCTTGCAATCAGTCATCCCAGCTCGCTCCAGAATCTCAAGGGCATACTGACGCTGATGAAGGAAGAGACCAGAGGAGCGAGGCTCAACAGTAACACCCAGAAAGTGATGGAGCTTACCAAGGTCCTTCATCGCAAACTCCTGCTGTAAAGACTGAATGACGCGCTGAAGCAGAGTCTGACTAGAAGCAACCAAGATGATGTCATCAACGTAGAGTAACAGATAAGCAGTCTCAGAGACACGGCGGTAGACAAACAGTGAAGTGTCGGACTTGCACTCAGTGAACCCCAACGAGACAACAAACGAGGTGAAGCGAGAGTACCAAGCTCGTGGCGCCTGCTTCAGCCCATACAGTGACTTGTTGAGGCGGCAGACAAGATCCGGACGACTGGAGTCCACAAAACCTGCTGGCTGGCTGCAGTAAACTGTCTCTGTCAAGGTGCCATGTAAAAATGCATTCTTCACATCCAGCTGATGTACAGGCCAAGACTGAGACAGGGCAATGGAGAGAACTGTGCGAACTGTCGCAGGCTTCACCACCGGACTGAAAGTCTCATCATAGTCAACACTAGGCCGCTGTGTGAATCCCCGGAGAACCCAGCGAGCCTTGTAGCGATCCAAGGAACCATCAGCCCGACGCTTATGCGTCCAGATCCACTTGCCGGTGACCACATTGCAACCAGACGGACGCGGCACGAGGTCCCACGTCTGGTTGGCAAGAAGGGCCGCGTACTCCTCCTCCATCGCCTGGCGCCAGTGAGGGTCAGCAAGAGCCTCACGGACAGAGGAGGGTACCGGAGAGATCCTCGGCTCTCCCCCGGAGGCGGAGAGAGCCGCAGACCGAAGAACGCCCGCAGCCCGCCGTGTCACCATGGGATGAGAGTGACCAGGATCCCGATGAATGACCAGCGGGTGATAGACCACCGGATCCAGACGCGCGAGGGCCCGAGCCGGGGCCGGCGGGTCCGGTGGAGGAGGCGGAGACGGGGGCTGGGGCGACGGCCGCTGAGCCTGCACCGACCGTCGACTGTAGACTCGAAGAGGCTGCGCGAAGCGCGCGGGAGGGGGCGCCGGGGCCGCGCGTGGCGCGGTAGGGGGCGCCGGGGCCGCGCGTGGCGCGGGAAGGGGCGACGGGGCCGCACGTGGCGCGGGAGGGGGCACCGGAAGTGGTGTCCGTGCACCAGGGGAACCTGCGGAAAAAGGATATACAGAGATAGGTGGCTGGACCACCGGGTCAGTCGAAAACATGGAATCCAACTCTGGATCAGGAGTCGGTGTGGGAGAGCTGGAGTAGGGGAAATCCGACTCGTCAAACACAACATGTCGGGAGATAAGAACACGACGGGAGGTGAGGTCAAAGCAGCGATACCCCTTGTGGTCTGGGGAGTACCCAAGAAACACACAACGGGTGGAACGAGGAGCCAACTTATGTGGAGAAGTGGCGGAGGTGTTTGGATAGCACACACACCCGAAGACACGAAGATGGTCATACCGGGGAGGGGTGCCAAAGAGAGCGTGGTGAGGAGTGGGGGCAGGACACGCAGTGGAAGGAAGGCGGTCAAGAAGGTAGGTAGCAGTGTGTAGTGCCTCGGCCCAGAAGCAGGCTGGGAGAGAGGCCTGGAGGAGAAGGGTACGCACGACATCGTTCGTGGTCCGAATCATACGCTCAGCCTTGCCGTTCTGAGGAGAGGTATACGGACAAGACATGCGGAGCTGAACACCCCGAGAGAGGAAGAAGTCACGAGAGGTGTGGTTGTCGAACTCACGGCCGTTGTCACACTGGACGGCCTTGACAGTGAGGCCGAACTGTGTGGACACCCAGGCAAAGAAGTGAAGGAGGGTAGGAAAAGTGTCAGACTTAGCTCGCAAAGGAAAAGTCCAAGAGTAATGGGAGAAATCATCAACTACCACAAGATAGTACTTCATGCCAGAAATGCTGAGTACAGGTGAAGTCCACAGATCACAGTGGATAAGGTCAAAGGCATGACTCGCATGCGAAGAAGAAGAAGAAAAAGGAAGTCTAACATGACGACCCAACTGGCACGCATGACAGAGGTGCTCATCAGGGGTCCGGGTACAAGGAACACCAGCACTCTGACTGAGCCGAGCCAAAGCGTCACGGCCGGGATGGCCGAGCCGACGGTGCCAAGTGGTGGAAGAGGGAGTCGTGGCGAAAGCAGCTGGCAGAGTGGCTGTGGAAGGGGAAGCAACGGAAGTAGGAAGGCGGATGGTGTAAAGGGGCCCCGTGCTGTCACACCGGAGAAGTGGACGTCGGGAAGCCAAGTCCTTCACCGTGAGACCAGAGGAGTCGAACTCAACGGAACAAGAATTGTCAGCGGTGAACTGGCGAATAGAGAGGAGATTATGAACCATCTGTGGGGCAACAAGAACATTATGAAGACGGAAGGAACCAGGTGCAGTGCCCACAGAGGTGACAGGAAGACAAGAGCCGTTCCCGACCATGATAGAAGAGGGATAGGACGGGTGTGGTGGGTGGACAGAAGAAAGGATACCAGCATCCGGCGTGGTGTGGAACGAAGCGCCCGAGTCTGCAATCCACTCGGCGCTGACCTGCGGTGTCAGCCCTACAGTGCTGAAGGACTGTGCCGGCGCAGTCGTGTACCACCAGCCATGCCGGGTCGGAGGCTGGCAGGGTGGAGCAGGTGGCATCCAGGTCGTCAGGCACGGGACAGCGGGGCCGGCGAACATGGCCGCGGGCTGGATCGGAAGGTGAGGCCCCCCCTGAGCCTGGAATGGCCCCATCAAGGTGCGCCCTGACCATAGGCTGGTGAAGGATGGCCAGGGTGCACCGCCACGAGCAGTCGGAGGAGCTGAAGCCGGCGCTCCACCGGAGCCACCGCCACGCCGCGTACGGCGACGGTGCCCGCCACGGGCTCTTCCACCCCCGCTCGGCCCAGGGAGAGAAGCGCCAGGTGAGGTGGCAGGCGGGACAGGGGAAGGTGGTGGCGGAGACACGAGCACGGTGGAGGTGGACGGAGAGGGCGAGCCGGGCGTGACCTCGTCCAGGGCGACGTCGTAGCAGACCGGCAGGACGGGAGGGAGGGGCCGCTGACGGGGAGTCCATGTCTGCAGAAGTGTAGGAGTGCAGGCATGCTCCTGAGCCGCTGCGGCCTCGGTCCTCGCCGCAAGGAGGGCAGAACTGCAGAAGCAAGGGCGGCCTCGGCCGACGTGGCGGGAACGATGGACTCGTGCCCGAGCGTCGTGGCCTCGGTCTTCGCCGCGAGGAGAGCAGCGGCAAGGGCGGCCTCGGCCGACGTGGGCCCAGGGACAATGGGCGGCTGGCCCTGGCCCCGGCCCGGCCCAGTTGGGCCAGGGACCGGCCCAAACGGGCCAAGGACTTGGCCAGAAGCTTCCAGGCCCACTCCTCCTCCCCTGCTCGCGTGAAGGGGCGGTGGAATCGCTCCCCTGCTCGCGTGAAGGGGCAGTGGAAGCGCTCCCACAGCCAGGGGAGGCGGAGGATCGAGCAGAGGAGGCGGCGGAGGGGCGGCCAGGGCGCCGGAGGGCCGGATTGAGGCGCCGGAGGGGCGGATCGGGGCGCCGGAAGTGGGGCCGTCCGCTCCCGCGCCCGGCGCGGCAGGGTGCTGCGCGCGCGCGCCGTGGATGGGGGCGGCGATGGATGGGGCGCCCGAAGGGACGACTCCGGCGGCGGAGGGCGCGCCCACCGGGAGGAGAGGGTCGCTGGCGTGGAGGATGCCCGGATCCGGGACAGGGGCGGCGGCACAGATGTGCGCGCCCGCGCCTGGGACCCCAAGAGCCGGCAGCAGCAGCATGCCCAGCGCGGAGGACGGCGCGCCTGCGCCCGGAACGCCAGGAGCCGGTGGCGGCGGCGGCATGCCCAGCTGGGGTGCCTGCGCGCCCAAGCCATGGCCCGACGGCGGCGGCTGCGCCACGGCAGCAGCTGCCCAGGCAGCGACGGCGGCGGGGCCAGAGGAGGCGCCGCGAGATGGGGAAGCAGAGGAGAGGGGAGGGAAGGAGTAGAAGGGAGGGAACCCCGGCGGCCGGCCGGCCATGGCTGCCGGCGACGGTGGCAGCAGGGAGGGGAAGAGAAGACCTAGCCTGATACCATGCTAGAGGAGGAAAGATTGCTATTCCTCCAACCCTAGAAGGGTGGGTAATATACATGAAGTACATGGGCCTCTAGATGGGCCAATACCCTACATGGGCTATATACACTAACAAATATCACAAATAGCACTACCTCATTTTCTAATATATGACGTTTAGGACAAGCTAAGTAGATGTTCAGGATAGGCTTATTAGTTCATACATAATATATTTAAATATAGCGGGAATACACAACTAATTCTATAGAATCTCAGCTTGTATGAATGCAGGGTAGCAGAACTGAAATCCTAAAAGATGTATACCATTACATCAAGAAAACTGTGCGTAATGAAAGACAACTTACAAAAGTTGTTGAAAACTAGCTTAGATAACAGTTCCGGGTGCATCATGTCCTGAGCTGATATTTGAGAATTAAGCCAAGAAAAAAGATATGGTGGACCAGATGCCCATGGATATGCTGCTGCCAACAATGTACCTAATGGTACAGCAGGGACATTAAGAGCCTGTGCAGGATGAGCCTGACAAACAAACTCATCAGCCTATTTTATTCATGAAAAATATTGAAGGAATCAATTAAACAGAGATGTTCATAAGTATCATCTCAAGCTGCCAGTTTGTTTTACTCACCAGAGGAAGTAACAGCTTCATCGATGAATTCGATGTTGTGTAGTCAACAGAAGAAGCCAAAGTAACAATTGCCGCTAAATTTGATGGAACTCCTTCAAAACCTTGAACATTAGGAGTAAACCACATAAGATATGGTAATGATGGATCAGCTATTGGAAGGCAGAAAGCTCTAAAGAATTATGATATCTCTCAACAAACGGACGACTTGAACTTGCATTCTAGCGTAAAAAAATAACTATAAGTTGTTCAAAAACTGTTATTACAAAACATGCTTAGCAGCCGCAGTTAATCAAATAGCATTACACATTTGATAAGTCAAGTGAAAATGTGGCTCTCATTTATATTTTGTGTATACTCCAGAAGAAAAGGGAAACAGAGAAGGGGCAGGAGGCTGCATGGAAGCTCGGACAGAATGCAGTATCAGCGTCTCACCAGATCTCGACAGCATTGCATACAATAAAATTCCACCCATTGAATGTCCAATTGCAAGCAACTTCCCATCTTTTGTTTTGCTGTGTTTTCTAATGTACTCCACCTGTACAAATACAAACACATGGTAAACTTGATATATTCGACGAAATAAATAATAATTACACTAATAGCAACGAGATCTGCCTGCAATTTCAAAAATAGCAAATTAGAAAAGAGCATTTCCACCCACCGCAGCAGGTATATCCTCCTCCAGGTAATGGTCAAAGTCCCAATTATATTCAGAAGTTAGATCCATCTGTGTTGATACAAAACGCTCCCATGAGTCCAACTGGTCCTGAAAATTCTTCAAAAGACGTAGGCTTTCTTCTCTCACTGGACCAATAATGGTAGAGCTCTCTACCATTTCTGAGAGAACCGAAGCTTTTTCTGTGATCTCATGAAAATTTCCGTTTATTACAGCCTCTTCCATAAGCTTTGAGATTCGATCAAAAAAATTAGAAAGCTCTGCGAGTAAAGGTGGTTCATCCAAAGCAACTATCCCAAGGTCATCGCAATCACTAGCATAGCCATTAGAACTCTGAAGGGAAGCAGCCTCAAATGTACTCTGTTTATCAAGAGGCTGAATACCACCAGACACATCTTCAAAAGTGACTGAGCCAGATTCTGCAGAATTTTCATATTCACGCATACTCAGACCAGCGCCTCTTACTTCAACTATCCATGTATCAAATCCTTGGCTAGACATGTGACGGGCAAATGAAGCCTGAAGGAAAATCAATGCAGCAAGGTAAAAGACAAGATAGATAACACCAGCCTTTTTAATAACATGGTAGAAGAATATAATGACATTGCCACTTAGGGCCCGTTTGTTTGGTGGGAATTGGAGGAATTGAAATTCATACGATTATATTATCTCCCACCCTATGAATAAGCCTATCCTTTTATCTCCCACCCTATGATTATAATAGAGTGATCCTATCTTTTTATCTCCCAACCTATGGAATTCATTTCCATCTCACACCCATGAATTTGGGATAGGTTTATTTGTAAGCTTAGGAAAGTTGTGCAATGTGAAATTCCAAGCTACATAGTATAATTTATTACTAGATTCTAATTTCTCCAAATTCCGACTGAACAAAAGGGCCCTTAAGAGTTTCCATTATGAGAACACTAGTCAGGAAAGGTACGGCAAATATTGAGGAGAACACATATTTTGCTTGTCAGAAAAGTTTAAGAAGATAGAACAGAGGACGCATGCAGAATATACAGTATGTATACAACATGCAATGTGCACATGCTGACAAAGAACAATTGTGGCAGTATGTGAATGACACAGGGAGTGAACGATTTCGGATGTGCGTGAGCATGAACATTTACATTGGCATGCACGACGAAGTGGGTGACATTTACAATGAGCATGAACATTTCGGAAAAAAAAGGTGGTCAGATGCCGATTCGAGTTTATGGAAATGGAAGAGCTGATAGATGATAAGAATGATATATGCTGCTGAACAAAAGATGCAACCTACATTACCCATCACTGACAAATTGCCCCTGAATTCGCTAGTCTCGTCAAAGAAATTGCTCCTGAATTCACTAGCCCTATGAGAAGTCCAAACTAAACTGACTTTGATCGAACAAAACTACACCACCCGGTTCAAATCATATTCCAGGCACATCAGCTACACAACACCGCAGATCACATTTCAAGTTTATAACCACAATCACACACGTTTCATTTCAAGCAAGCAACTTCTCCAATATAAGAGGAACAGGAAAATAGGAAGTTCCTACTAACCCCAGGAGAGAGGTCGAAGCCGATGGCGTTCGTACCGACCCCGGACAGCAGCATCAGCGGGTGGTTCCTGACGGGGGCCTGCACACGAGCGAGCCGAATCAAATCAAATCAAATCAAATCAAATCAGACACGGCTCTCGCTCTCACGACGAAACCAGATCGTACCAGCCGATACAACACATACATTGCGGGGAGGCTTGTACCGCCAGAGCGCGAGGCGCCAGCCGGCGCCGTCGACGGGGGCGTAGTGGAGCTCGTCGGCCGTGCAGACGGGCGGCTTGTGCGGCCGCGAGGGGGCGGCCGAGGAGGAGGCGGCGGAGGCCGAGAGGGAGATCGGGGGTGAGTCGGCGCGAATTGGGGCGAGGAAGCGGCGGCGGGGGCGAGCGGGGAAGGGGGAGTCGCCGGAGCTCCGTCGAGCGGCGGCGCCGGCGACGATGGCGGGGATTCGCTGGACAAGCATTTGCTCGCGTCGCCGGTTTGGACCTTCCCGTGTCCTGTTTTGATGGCGGATTTTCTGCTCTCTTGGAACAAAATGCTTTGGTCAAACCAAATACTTCATCTTTTTTTCATAAGGAAATCAAATAGTACTCCATAACTACATGCTTTTAGTAAATCAAATAATATTTGCTGACATAGGATCCTTTGAAAATTTGAACCAACCGAGGGTCTCGCAATAGCAGCAAAGTTACATATATCACTCAAAGAATATCACCATCTATTTTAAAAATAGATCCAATAAAATCATGTGAGGATCCGACTAATCCAATAAAGATTATCCGAGTTAACGACGACATTTGGCTCAATTTTGCGGTTTAGATTCATGTCTACCGGGACGAAGATTGAACATTTCACGTTCTCGCTAGAAGTTTGTTGGGGGTGGTTGGTCGTTAGGAATGGGATTCATGGGAATGTGGCAGAAGGACGACAGCAACGGAAGAGATGCGATGCTGCGACGGCCACGCGTACGCTTTAGGGCCTCGGGCCCACACGGGGTGGGGATGAAGCCGACGGGGCCACGTCAGCGCGGCCTCCCGACGTCGCGTGGGTGGGCAGGTGGCTAGTGTTTGTTGTTCAGCGGGCACGTGTTTGGTTTGACGTTTCTTTCGTTTTTTCCGTACAGGAGCAGGCATGGCTCTGCAGACGCGATACGCAAATGCTGCAAAAGCAGGCCTTCTCTGGTGGTGGGTTTAGGCCGTGTTTAGTACACATTTAAAGTATTAAACATAGACTAATTAAAAAACTAATTACAGATTACGTTTGAAATTCGCGAGACGAACCTAATGAACCTAACTAATCTGTCATTAGCACATGTACTGTAGCATTACTGTAGCATTGCTGTAGCAATTTAGTGTCTGATCACGTCCTAATTAGACTCATTGGATTCGTCTCGCAAATTCCAGTCCATCTATATAATGCGATTTGTTTTTTACCTACATTTAGTACGCTATACATGTGTCTAAACATTCATTTTGGATTTTGGATTTTGGAACTAAACAAGGCCACGCGGCACAAAAGCGTGACACAGGGGTGAAGGGTGCGATTTTGCAAATCCCTTCTCTAGTCGTCTGCACCTTCGCATGCGACCTGCAGCATATAAAAAATTCACTTTCTCTCCAAAGGAACAACTCGTTGGGGCTCAGGAAAGCACACGAAAGACTGACACTGTGTACATATATTTGTTTAACTAGTAAAAGTGCACGTGCCACAGGCACGTGCTTACAAGAAAATAGATCTTTACAAACGGGGATGATGATTGTACAATATAAATCTCATCGATAGAATTTATTTTATTCAGGAATCAAACGTATGACCACCGTACTGAGCATGTTTTTATCCCTTAGATAATATTGAAAGGAATACATTAAATTCCAACACCTTCTCCAATAAATGTTGATAAATGATGTATAGTAAGTGGTTACAGTTGTGGCTATGAACCTACCACATTTTTCACGTCACTTAAATAAAAGAGTAAATTACGCCCACCATACAACAACTTGTATCGTTGTATAACTTTGGTCTAACAAGTAGCAAAATGTGCAAATGGATACACAAACTTGTTAAGTGTGTGCATATACAGTCACGTGTACTCCTAATAGACGTATTTTGCCACTATGACACCCAACATGGACTTTTTTTGCATGTAGCCTCTTATGTTTGCCCTCATTTCGCATCTAAGTCTTAGCCATGCGTTTATATCTTGTTTCTTTGACATTGGTAAAAAGATTAAAAAATTTTGACATTGGGCGTATATAGTTTTTAATTCAAATTATATGCTAATCTAATTTTAACATCGTGTCTGCATAATATATATGAAGCCCAAATAACTAAATTATCTCTGCATAGTATAATTGATGCCCAAGTTAATTTTGTAATTAATCTCTTTTTTGTATGGTTGATTATTGCAATAAAATCAAACCTAGTATTAAATTTTGTAACTCTCTTTTTTGCATGGTTGATTATTGCAATAAAATCAAACCTACTATTAGTATATCAGTAGTGTTTTTTTTCTAATGTTTGTGGTATTAATTTTGGTTGGAAAATAATGCACGCAGAGTTTTTTTTTTAAAAAAAATCTCTAGCAATCCTCCCCACAGCCTCCTTTATAGCCCGTGAACATGGAACCCCCTAGCAATTGTCAACCCTAACCCCGCGGCGGCAGCGACGAGTAGCAGCACGAGGTTGAAGACAGTGCGCACGCGTGGTGGCACACACGCGGTCTAACATTTTCGCAGTTTGCCACAAGTTGTACATACAATAGACATTAGATTTACCCGAGTATGAATATCATGCCAAACACAAAACCGAGGGAAGTAGAATTCACGTATTCACGATGGCATAAGTATATTATCCCAAACAGAGAGGAACAAAGCACTTCGTGCTAAACAGTTATCATGAATAGAGAGGAACAAAACAGTCAATGCTAAACACAAAGTAAACATTATGGATGCACCCTACTTCACGAATAGTACACCACAATTTATAAGACTAACCACACTGCTAATGTTGCCTGCCAAAAATCACTCATGTGCACCAGGATATGCCTTCTCTTTTTAGAAGTTAGAAGTTGAACATAATTTACAAGCTTAACCACGGCTAATGGCAAAAATCACTTGTGTGCACCAGAACGGGTTGGGCACAGGAAAGAAATGGAAAGTACCTTCCGGGAGAGGAGAAAATGGAAATAAACTTGCGTACGGCTTGATTGGCGAGTGGCAAAAGGAAACCAACATGATTTTAACAAAGGAAAGTTTTGTTCATCCCACCCGGCCCTAGCAAAAGTACCAGTGCCACATAATAAAAATACCTAATGTAAACAACAACATTTATCCAAGATAAACACCTTCTGAAGTTGTTTCACAAATAAATGCAACACAATGTTATTCATTTACTCAAACAAGAGTGGACACCTCAAATTCTATCCCAGCAGTTCAAATATGAATACTAAAATTATGGATTATAACAAAGTCAAATTCAGATGCAACGCTACCAAGTTTGTAGACAGAATTCCCTATCTAGCATCAAGAAAAGTTGATCTTCCCTGTATAGCACTCAAAATTTCTTTCGGACTTTTGTAGCACTTAGAATTTTTTCGGTTCCCTATCTAGCACTTCCGTTGGGATGGTTATTAAGCCCTACTTAAAAAATTTATACCCTGCAGAGCCCACACCTCATCTTCTTCCTTTTCCCTTTCTTCCCTAATCAGCCAAGCGCCCATCTTCCATTCCTCCGACTCCGTCTGTGGCCTCGCTTCGCTAAGGCCCCGCTCATCCGCCAACACGGCCTCACCAACTTGGCCTTTTCCTTCTCTGCTCTCCTCCCATCCCAAGATCTAGCAGTAGCTCCCTTCTACATCGAGGCATCGAGCTACAGCAGGTTCATCTTCCATCGAGCAAGCAAAAATTGGAAGGAAACTGAAAAGAATTGATGTCGATTCATGAAGCACACGTCCTCCAAAATCAGAGATGGAACTCGCTGATTTCATTGTTACTGACATATCCGTGTCCGCAGAGAGATTGAGCTCCTGCAGGGGGTAGCGCGCGCGGCTCTCTGTGCTCCCCGTCGACGACACCGCGGCGTCCGGCAGCAGCAGCGTCGCGTCCTTCCTGGCCTCCTCCTCCCACTTCCGCTCCTGGCCTCGCCGCGCCCGCTGCCACCGAAGGGCCAGGACAAAGGAGCAGCAGCCTAAAGCAGTCGCCTTCTCCCACCGCAACACGCACACCGCCGCGTCGTACCCCAGCACGCGCAGCCCCTCTGCCACCGCTCGCCGGACCTCAGCCTTCTTCCGGCCGCCGCCGCCGCCCTGGGAGGAACTCGAAGTCCTCGTCGTCGCTGCCGTTGACGCAGTTGCTGGCGCAGCGCCCGCGCGGTGGCCGCTCGCCGCTCTGCCGCCACGACGGCGGAGTCCTCCATGAAGCTCAGCACCATCCGGTCCAGCCCCGCCGACCCGACCTCCGCCTCCGCCCCGGTGGCCGGCGGCAGTGGCGGCCGCTCGTCGCTAGCGCCGTCTCAGCCCCCTGTCATCGTCAGGAGATAATGCGACGGGTTTAGAGATGGACATCGGGTTTGCCTGGTGAAATGGCTGGCCTGAGGGGCATTTTCATCCGTGGGTCAAATTATTGCTCTACCTCACGGTGTCTTTAACGGAAACAAGTGACTGATCAGACGGAAGTGCTAGATAGGGAATAGAAAAGAAATTGAGTGCTACAAAAGGCCGAAACATTTGCTATACAGGGAATGTTAACTTTCCTTAGTGCTAGATAGGGAATTCTCTCTTGTTTGTACCTGTCACACTACTACAATCATGCAAGCCAATGAATCTTTCCAAATTACCATTTTCCCTTGATCAGTGCATAATTACAGATCCTAGCAAAAACACAAGATCCAACTCCTTGCACCACCCCTCAACTCCCAAAATGAGACTTAGCCTTCTAATTTCTCAATGGCTACTGATTGCATTAGACAAAATTAGATAAGGCTAACAAGAATCAAAGAATATTTATTGTGACATAGCCAACACTATAATTTAACTACTAACATAGCCGAAATTCCATTGTCATGACTCAGTCAAAATCTATGTGGTAGAATATAATTTATTGAACAGCACCCATGCATTGGAAAACTAAAACAATAGTTACAAATGAGAAATATAATGGATTCGGTAAGTTGCCAAATAAATAGTAGTCATTGCTCCATAGCAGGGAAAAAAAGAGAACAGTGAAGTCTCACCTTTGCTCGTGGCACACAGAGTAGATGCTGCTGTGTTCACCCATGATTTAATTATGTGAAATAAATTAATTGGTGATTTTGTAAGCCCTAACCAGGCCACTCATTACTATGTCTGCAAAATGAATGCAGACAGTAAGGTTAGAAAAACATAAATCAAGGTTGCTTCATTATTCCAATATAAAATGCTCATGGGAATAACTCTAACATAGCTGATATATGAACATTGAAGTTTCTTACTTGGTCAACCATTAGAGGCTTTGACCATGCAAGATGTGCCAATCAGTTTTTGACTTTTTATATCTGATGCAAGATCCATCACACAAACAAAGAAAAAAAGTAATCAGAAATTAGTACTACGTACTATAGAACAGTCATCTAGCTAAGTATATCTATGTACACCTAACATCATCTGCGGCAATACATAGTCCATATAAACTAAAGGAAGCAGTGTCGCCTCCTTTATTGTTGCCACTATTAGAAATACAAAAAAAAATACTTGCTAAATTTCTATAAAAATTAGGATGTGATGCACTGTAAATATGATTCAAGGCAGCAAGGAAAATGCAGGTCATTATCCTTATTAGCAACCTGATTACTTTATCAAAAATAAACCTTAAACATCCTCTAGGCCTAGACTACACATAAATAAAAAACCATTGAACTCACCATTCTAGTAGTGTTGATTAGAGAGCATGGTTGTATGGTAGCCCAAAAAAATTCATCGTTCTCCACTAAGGCTTCAATGGATATCAGTAGAAATTACTGTTCCTTTTACAAACAGCTGCAGAAAAACACAGACAATTATCAGCATGTCAAAATCATTTGGCCTATCCCTAAACATTAAAGATTGTGTGCTTCAGAAGCTGCATAGAGCTCTACTTTACTTCCATATGGGGGCAAGGAAAAAAATATTACACGCTAATTCATCACGTGTACCATCTATTTTTCATATGCATCGGCAGGAAAAAACAAAATAAAAAAATATTGATGCTACTACTCAAGACAGAGTGTACATATAATTCAGCTTATCCTTATTTACATGGTACAATTCTACTCAAATTAGAGGTTTTCTTGGTTCTGCACACACCCCAAATCAAGATATATGTTTGAATCTGACTGAGTCTAGTACAGAAATTCTCTTGCTATTATTTAAAAGCAAACCAATGGCTTTACAATTAACCCAATGGCATGCCTTACTAAAAAGGATAATAGAGATAGAAACCAAATAATCAGTCACAAGACTGGAGGGTAAGGGTACGAGGAACAGATTAAATGCATTGTGCAAGACCACCTCCTGGATGGCATGAATTTTTTCCATTTCTTCGGACAATCACAATAGAGAAGATGCTACACTTGCAACTGTAGTTCCACTGAAGCACCCTTCTTTGCTTGAAAGAAAATGCATTGTGCAAGACCACCTCCTGGATGGCATGAATTTTTTCCATTTCTTCGGACAATCACAATAGAGAAGATGCTACACTTGCAACTGTAGTTCCACTGAAGCACCCTTCTTGCTTGAAAGAAGTTATGACGTTGTTCATGCAATCCCGTGCCTGCAGCTCCCAACTCAGCAGCCTAATACTGTCACCATATATTAAAGAACACAAGCAACACGAAAGCAGGAGCTGGAAAAGAATAAGATGAAGGCAACTCACCATGGCAAGAAGGATGAAGTGGCTAGTGCTTTTGTGTGGAAAACCTGCATTTTTTCAGATACTATTGTACAAAAAAAAGTAAAAAACAAGTACTGGTAACGGTATTAATAGCATGGCTATCCTAGAGATCCAACCCTCAATTAAATTTTAATGTAAGTATACAGAACAAGACATGTTGCGCTGGTAATGGTACTCATAGCATGGTATCCTAGGGAACCTGGCCTTTCAAGAGAATTCAGCACAAATGCAATATAAGAGCACCTTTAAAAGGGATAAAGGCTGAACTGAACTCACCCATATTTATTTAACAATGCACTAAGGTCAGGAGGATTATCATCATGTTCTTAGCCTCAAAGCAATATGATCTTCAAGAACACCTCCAACGGTTGCAGCAGCTGGATTAGAATTACTCAGGATCAACATATTATAGATTATGATCTAAACAAAGCATTGTATGAGAGGTTTCTAAGTTTGATATGAAGAAAGCATTGTATGAGAGATTCTACATTGTAAATTGATAGTAATTCTGTCAGCAGAGAAGCAACTTAAAAAGATGAAACTTCCATCAGACCTAATTGTAAAGAAAATTATTAAAATGGTGTTTGCATACCAAAATTTTAATTGTACAGTAATGTCCTACAATTAAAGTTTCCGTCTTCAGAAAATGGGAAACAATCAAATTGCTAGCATATGGAAAAGGAGGAATCTACTTACTGCTATTTTCTTCAGGAGACGCATTAGGAGGAGGCACCACTGCACTGACCACCTGTCATCTCCATGGGAGCAGTAACCAATAGTTGTAACCGTGGAAAACGATGGCACCTGCCACCACAAAGCTCATAAGCAGAATAATTTTGTCTGAATGCTGATGCGGAAAAATAAAATCAGCAAACAAATATCTCATACCTTTAAATTAATAGAGTCTAACATGCAGCCATTTAGCTTTATCTGTAATAAACCAGAAAGTGGCTATGAGAAGTCCAAGCAATAACAAAAGTTGGTTCAGATAAACATGAAGTGGTTTTTACATTGCAAGGTAACATAACACATGAGATCCGATCGGTACCCTGAATAGGCTTATGAGTGTCTACTATACTATCCTGACAGCTGAGATGAACCAAAGGATACGGTGTCATGAAAGTCAAACTGGGTGCCAAATCTCTGCATCAGCAAGGGCACAGGAGTCACCAAACATTATGCAGAGATATCGCGTTAGATAGGATTTTGTGGATCACACAGATAACAAGGCACATTTTTCATCTATGTTCTCCTAGACAAAGATTTTAAGATCTTTTTTGTACTTAATGGCCAGCAAACTTACCTTTCTTTGTAAGAAAAGATCAACCTGATGTGCGTTTCAATCAAAACAGAAATTCATTTGTAAGAAAAATAATTACTGATTTCTCTCAGAAAAATATGCTAATACTCCTGGAAGCTTTGCTTCATGAATAGCCAGAAGTTCAGAACTCAACACCCCACTTTATGAAATAAGAACCCTATACAGGCACCATTAATTATCAAAGTACAACAAGAGAAATTATTTTGACATCAAACTCGATAGTGTTGATTGGTCATTGGAGCAAGAAAAGAAAGATAAACTGAGACAGACAACAAAAAATCCATGTGTATTGCATGCAAAAGAAGCTACTGTATTAGCATTAAAAGATATATCAATCAATTGCCTTCCAATTAAAATTCTAGAGACATATACGGGAAAGCTTCATTCCAGGTAATGCACTATAATCAATAAATTTCCAATTAAAATGCTAAAGACTCTTCATGATTTATCTGGGTGTAAGAAAGCAAAGATGAACCATGCAAAAGGAGAAATCAATCATCCTAGTTTATTACCGCAACGTTGATCCAACATATGTGCATGACAAGCCTGCATTAGCATAACAGTGTTTATACAAGTGACATTGCTCTCTAAATCCGACCTTCAGAGATGGGAATATGGGATGGGAGTATGGGACTGACTACTACGTACCAAAGGCGTAACCAATCATTAGGAAGAGGAAGTAGCCGTCAGTCAAGTTCCTGCCGTGTTTCTGTCAAATCTGCAGCTCAAGGACAATTGGTAGGTTTCAGGGGAAGACCTATTGTTCTTTACCAGCATTGCTGCTACAATCAAAGTCCTGTTTTTGTTTTACCTGAAACTGAAAGCAACAAGCATTCCTGGGAAGAGGATGTCCCCAAATCCAATCATGTCATACCTATTCCATGGATCGAATTCCTTCGGCATCTTCAAGTACCATTGGAAGGCTTGGACCGTCATCGCTACCATGAGCAACCTGAATTTGCGGTATTTTGTTTACACGATGGTAACATTTGAGTTCACTCCGTGTTTCATATGTAAAATTAAACTTACTATGATCATGACATTTTTCTTGAATATGAGGGGTGATATGAACCTCATAATATGTCGTACAGAAAAGCAGCTATGAGGAGCGCCGACGCGACCTGAAAATGATTTAAAGCTCATCAGATGTGTAGCAGAAAAGGGGGATGAAAGAGAACATTGACTACTGTACATAATGTTCATACTTTAATATTTGGCATATGGACCACTTGCAATACAAGAATCATCATACAGATGCCCTGAGTGAAGAAAAACAGTATGTCAGTGAGAACACTGGTGAACGAGCAAATATTCTGCATAACAGAGCACACTGAACTGAGGGCACACCCATATCTTACCACGAAGTTCTGACCAACCCAACCGAACGATGAGTTCTGGTATGCAACCCAGACACCGGAGAAGATAAAGGCTAGCGGCAACGTAACCAATGTCAGCACCTTCACATTCCCTATGCCAAGAAGCATCACCTTCGCTTCACCACACTGGCTGCATATTCTGCGCACACCAGTTTTGCAACAGTTAGGCGCATGACAGGCAGCAAGTACCGTACAAACATATAAACAATACAAAAGATTTAGCGTCAGTTTTCAATTCACACCTTATTGCAAGATTGCAAGACTTGATGCGACATATTCCATTCCTGGGAAGTAGATGATGAATCAAAGACGAGGCAAATCAATGCAGATGCAGGTACATTGGAATTGGGCGCGTACCTGGATAGCGCCTAAGATGGGCGTGGTTCACCCGCGGAGCGAACCGGAAGCGAACCATCGATCCATTAGTTAGAAAATGGGGCACCGTTAATCCGTTTAACAACCGCCCCTTGACCCGTGAGAACCAATGGATACGGTGGGTCGATCCGTGCACTGGCGGTGGCAGCGAGCCAGCGTCCGTCTCATCGAACACTTCGGCACTTCGCATCTTCCTTCCTGCGTGCCATGGCCTGCTTCTGCCGCCTTTGCCTGACCCGCATCGCCATTGAGGAGAGCAGTGACGGCAGGTCCTTCCCGGCTCCGGCCCTGTCTCGTTGTGTAGCGCTGGCGACAGCGCCATGTCGCTCGACCATGGCATGGCTGATGGGATGATGACTGACATGAGGAGCGATGAGCCGCGTTGATCATCGTAGAAGCCGATGCTAGAGCAGCGCAGAGATTGGCGGCGCCGTGCTGCACGGGGTGTGGCTGGGTCGAACCACTCGATCCTGAGGTTCGGTTCAGCTGACCCTGTGTTTTCTCATGGATCAGATTAGGGGCCCAATAGAATCGTTTCTATGGTTCGGGTCGGCGATCCCTTGGAGCGATCCGCACCACGCCCACCTTTGGCTGGACCAGCTTGGACTGGGGCTAGCGAGGTCTCCTCTGGTGCGACCCCTTCGACGACCACCCGGTGCTGCTGGTGTTCCTCTTCCGTGCCGGCGCTACCAGCCAGGCACGGGCCAGGGCATGTCCTTCTCGGACCACGCGTCGGCGTCGAGGCAGTAGTGGTGGAGATTGGCATGCGGCACGCCGCATTGACGCGGAGCTCGGCGACCACGTAATTGGCGCGGCCGCTGCCAGGGAGGGAGACGAGGCCGAGGCTCTTCATGCTAGAAATCGAGGCGATGGCGGGCAGCTCGGGAAGATCGGATCGGGGATGCGCAACACTACAGAGTTCGCGACGCCTTGCCTCGCATCGGCGGCAGCGGCAGTGGGGATGAAACCGCGTACCACAACGAGGCTGCCCATGGGCCACCAAGCGAAGTGTAGGAGGAGACCCGCGGCGGGGTCGGCAGCGACCATGTACGGGTGGAGGTCGCACTCCAGGCTGTCGGGGTGAAGCGCCACGGGGATGGAGAGGATGGACTGATGGAGACGCCTGGCGGCAGCGACGAGCGAGGCGGTGACCTCGGAGCCCACACCCACCCCCGCCTTGTGCTGGCTCGCGGGCGCATCGCGGAGCAGTAGGACCCAACGCGGCGGCGCGACGAGGGAGGTGGCAGTGTCGGGGCCCGCGCCCTCCTCCGCGGTGGCGGCGGGGTGGCTCGTGAACGCGTCCCGGCGTAGGGGAGCCCACCGGGGCGCCGCCGGCATCTAGAGATGAGATTGCGGTTTGGAGGGGAAGAGGATGGATGGATATGGTGCCTGGGAGGACGGGATGGGAAGGAAAGGAATCGACGCGGAAGGAAAGAACGGGGCGAGAGCAGCGTGATTGACGCCGGCGGGTCGGAGGTGGGTATGCGGGCGGGTATGCGCAGAGGCTTGGTGACAAAAGTTAGGTGTTTTCCGCGACTTCATTTTCTAACGTTGATTTTTACACAGGAGAGTTTTGGTCCTCCCACCATCGGCCCTGTCAGGTGGGTCCTCTGTGAGGGGTACAGGAAGTTTTTTCAGGTGAGAGGCATTTTCAATTTTGTTAGATCCTTATAGTATAGATTGATATGCACCGCACCCTATTTGGGCTCCGGTTCCTCCGTGAAGGGTGGGTGGGCTCTTTCTTCAGTGGTAAGGGTGCGGTTTTGGCCATGACAGCTCATCTCAGGGTGCGGTTTTCACCCATCACTGAAGAAGGCCTAACACGCCGGCAAAATTGATCGCCCAATTGGCTCCCGGGCATCACGTAGTGACTCTCGGCCTTCAGCCTTCTCAACGCAGCTGGAGGAAAAAGTCGCACAACCAGCCGACCCGAGACACAGAGGTGCGACTCGGCGGAAGCGCCTAGCGCGCCGCCGCCGCCGCCACCCCTCCCGGCCCTCGTTTCCCTCCGTCGCCGGCCTTAGCAAGCGGGGGTCCATCTTTTAGTAGATCGAGTTCTTAATCGAGTCTTAGGTCTAGGATTTGTTCACCGTCGATGTTTGGCGGCGGGACTAGGGTTTGCCGGAGGAGCGTCGCGTCGTCGATGCGGAAGCGACGGCGTTGTAGGGGAATAATTTCTCCCGGCTTCTTCCGTTCTCCGGTGGCGATCTACTGTGACGCCAATGGAGAGGCCGGGGAGACCTGTGTTGGAGTCTAGGGCTGGCGCCTTGTCGTCTTCTTCTGGTGATGATGTTGTTGCACTGTTTAATCCTGAGGAATATGAACTCTGGTGGAAATCCGAGTTTTTCTCGGGTTGCCGGCGTTGGATTTGAAGGTTGCGTCGTGGGTGCCGGAGTTGGCCGATGCGCTTGGGAGGCCGTGTACTCGGCATATGCGTCTAGCAGTAAGCCCTGCTCCGCGGCCTCTACTTTGTGGAGTTTGGCTCCGACGTCAGGCGACGATTGGGAAGCGGTTTGGACGGCGGTGACGAACGGATCCCTGAAGTCGTCGAGGAAGATGACTAGAAGTTTTAAACTTTTTTGTAATTTTCTTTTTTTCTGGGTTCTCGTTTGTAAAATAGCCGTTAAGATCTAAAAAACGCTGCTGGAGGAAGTTTTTCTTAGCCATAATCGGGCGGACAAGTTTTTTAAAGAAACATTTCGGATTCATTCTTTTTGTAAATGTCTCTCTAATAAATCAAAATCACTTTGTCGAATCATTTAATTAGTTGTCTCATTGTCTGTACTTCGATTCTAAAAGGACCAAACAAATAGGGGTTTACATAAAACACAAAAAGAAGATAGATTTTAGAAAAAAAATATGAAAACATTTGTGAGCAAAGAACTAATCTAATTCTTTCATTTTTTTTACTTGTTGCACTTGAATAAAAAAAGGATTAGCAAAAGTAGCGTTTCTAGTTAGAATAGGAAACGTTTCGAGCACCCAAACGGGACCTTAGAACACGACATTGCAAGATAACTATTTAATGTAATTTCTAAAGTACGCTGTTTGTTATTTCTCTAATCAATTAGAGAGTTATTTCAAAAAAAAATCAATTAGAGATGTATTGTTTTCGTCACGAAAGGGTATCGGCTCCTCTCTAGATCAACAATTTGGATATCAAATATCTTATTTTCTATTTGGCTTGTTTCATGGGAAGCTAAGGCATTGCAAGCAGCGGTATATATCGGAGGGAGGTTGTCGCCGTTCTGGGTCCTTCAGCTTCAAGCAATTGATTCAAATGGATTGGATCTTCCCTAATTGCAGTCTCTCTTCCTTGCTTTCTTTATTTTCAATATTGTTACCGTCGTCTTACCAAACAAAGCACGGAAACGGTGATCCCACAAACAAAAACGTCGTAATCTATTTTCATTTTCATTGTGGTCACTACCGGAATCCAGGGCTTTGCCGTGTGCCCGGTACACACGGCAAAGCCTTAAATACACACGGCAAAGACTTTGCCGTGTGTAGCACATGGCAAAGGGCACACGACAAAGTTTGGACGGCAAAGGGGCTCTTTGCCGTGTGCACCTCCCTTTGCCGTGTGCCGTAAACAGCTAACGGACGTCCCCTGTTACTGGGTCTTTGCCGTGTGCCGCGTGTCGTAGCACACGGCAGAGGCCCAGCCTTTGCCGTGTGCCAAACATGCAGGCACATGGCAAAGGCCTACATGGGCGGCACACGTGGCCAGACATTGCCGTGTGCTATGGCAAAAGCACACGGCAAAGACTTGGCCTTTGCCGTGTGCTATGGTAAAAGCACACGGCAAAGACTTGGCCTTTGCCGTGTGCTTTTGCCATAGCACACGGCAAAGGCCCAGAAAGTGCAAGTTTTTTTGGTTTATTGTTACTTATACCCCAAACAACTCAATCTTAGAGAGTTTATATATCAATAACCATCACAGGCAGTTTATATATCAGACCGACCATCACAGGCAATTTATATATCACAACGACCATCACAAGTCCATAAAAATCCATACAAATCCATAAAAATCCATACAAGTCCATACAAATCCATACTAAGCAAATAATACAAGTCCATACTAAGCAAATGATACAAGTCCATACAAAGCAAATAATACAAGTCCATGCTCGTCGATACAACTCACTGAGACCCAGGTGGCCGCGGCGGCTCCTGCGAGAAGGGTGATCCGTGAGCTAGCGGCGGGTACGGTGACGGGAAGCTGTGAGGGTGCGGCGTCATGCCGGGACGCAACTGCGGCCAAGGCTGGAACGGCGTGCTGGGAGGCAACTGCGACCACGGGTACTGCGTCCACGGTGGGGGGTGAGGGGACTGCTGAGGGGGTGACATGTCTACAGCGACCGGCCCATCGTTCGAGGCCGCGGACTGGTGAGGGGACTGCACAAATGATACAAAATCTAAATAATTCTGGTTTCATCCTAAGTCAACAAGTGTAAGGCATTTTCGTTTTTTCAATCATTCTAGGATCTAAGTCGGCTCTAAGTCACTATGAGGAATGAAAATTCAAAGTTGTGAAGAGACTCACAGGCGTAGCATCTCGAGCTGGTGGGGGCATCATAACTGGCGGCGGTGCTTGACCTACCACCGAACCAATGTTGTGCACGTACTGGAACATGTGCTCGTACTGCTGCCGCTGGGCCTCCCGGTCGGCGGCCTGCTTCCGCTCAAACTCGGCAATCAAATTCGCCCTCTCGGTATGCCAGTTCCGCTGCAGCTCTTCCGTTGCTGCTCTCACCCCTCCGCCACCTGGGCTGCCATCATTTCCTGCACATATTCATGACATTGTTACCATACCAAACAAACGTTAGCGATAATCAATTAACAATAGGTAAACAGAAATACCTGAAACTGAGCCATCTGGATCTGTGTAGGGGTCTGGCGTGGGCGTATAGGCGGGGTGGAGTCTGTGGCATGGGCTTTAAGCGCGGTGAGAGTGGGAGTACGAGCCGTGTCCACTAGGCTGTTCGCAATCGCGTACCGGCCGTGATTCTTGCCTCCTCCTGACCTCATGAGGACTTCTCCGTCAAGGTCTGCGCTGATCGGATCAAACTCCGGCCCATGGACCTCCCTTGCCATCTCTGTGTAGTCACTCAGGCGGCTGTAGGCGGTCGGATTGGAGTACGCCTCAGGCCCGTCATTCGGGTTGTATGTGTTCTCTGGGTCCGTCGCCTTGCCCTTGTGGGTCAAAGCGTATGCCATGGCCCGGGGGCAAGGCTGGTTACCATGTGTCCGCGACTGCAAAAAAAAACAAAAACAAAAGGGAAAACGGTTATGAATTATTCAGGAGAGCTCATTAGAATTAAAAATTGAATTCACGTACCCATGTGTTTGCGAACGCCTGGAGGTTGTTGGCACTCCTTAGCGTCACGTTTTAGCAACGCTCAAGAGCGCGTAGATATATGTCGTTGTATGCAAAATTAATTCTGCAAGCGCACAGAATATATCTCGTTGTAGCACTTCACCTTGGGTGTAACCCCAGGGTATCGTATTTATATTTCCGCAGGGAAGCAGATGGTTAAAGTGTATTGAAGAATGAAATGATATATCTTGCCAGAAATATCAAGCCACAAACCCAGGGGCACAAACTCTAGGTTTGGGTGGATAATGGTCAAGTTAATGACCGGATAGAAGGTCTGAAAGACCAGCGACACACGGAGCACCTATTTCTAAAGAAAAGGAAAGACGTTGGGAGAGACCGGACCTAGACTCTTTCTAACTCAGAGCAAAAGGCCCTCTAGCCTTAGCCTAGACCCTAGCTTAGATACCGGGAACAGAGCTCGCTTCGACGGCTAGAACGGGAGAACCTCAGAACGGGATGAGAGAGGGGGTTCTCCGGGCTCAGCACTACTGTTATGAGTACACCCGAACGTGGTGGACTACGAAGTACGGACAGGGCTGTCACCACCTGCCGCCTACCACTGCAGTTCCGTGGGGTGCAACACACTTCCTAGTTAATCAACAAGCCAGACACCACGTCTGCACTCGATGATTAAGATTTCTCTTGAGGCCTGTCAAGAGAAATCCCCGTCTTCCCTAAGGCGTCTTACGGCCCGGTCAAGGCGAGCAAACCCGCGAGATAAAGCCCGGTAGAGCTAAACTAAACTCTACACTAAAACTAAAGGGAAAAGGACTTTGCTCTAAAGAGAGCAAGATCTTTACTCTAAAAGAAGAGCAAGATAGAAATATAAAAGATAACTTAAGCTCTGAGGTAAGAAAGTAATTATATAAATAAACTCTTCAAAAGAAGGAAATGATACAAGAGCTTTACCAGAACTCCGAAGACTCCGAAGATCCGAGTTAAGCTCGACTCGACTCTACTCCCAACTCTAATCCTAATCTAAGAAATGAAAAAGATACTAGAGCTCCCTTCAAGTAAAGACTTGAGATATGTGGTGTGTGTCTTCCCAAGGTGAATGAGCTGCCTTTTATAGCCTCCAGGGGGTGGATGTCAGCGTCATTAGCACGCTAAGGATCTGCTTAAGCTTCACACGAAGGAGGAGACGTGGCGGCCACAGAGGGAGGCCGGTCGACCTGGGCTAGGCCGGCCGGCCTGGCCCTGGTGCCACTTGGCACCGTCCTCTGCATGGACGGTCCTGATGCTCTCCCAAGGTCGGTAACAGTTGCGTTTAGTTGAAGCTTGTCCGAGAATCCTAGGATGTGGGCCTTCAATCCATGTGCTTTCACCTCTAGGCCTTCCGGGTCTTTGGATCAAATCGACGTTGTGTGCACGGTGCTTGATCATCCTAGGCACTTGGCACGGCTTGTGGATCAGTGACGTGGCCAGACCTGGCCAGGGGAGGCCGGTCGGCCTGGCCTAGGCCGGCCGGCCTGGCCCTGTGCCAGGTTTGGCCCCTGTTTCTCCTAGTTCATCCTGCAAGCACAACTCATCCAAAACTTGTGGAATTTGTCAGTAAAAATACTTTTATGCATGGAGTATGGTATGATCATCCTCATTTTACCGAAATGTTGACGGTCACTACGGGGTTATAATGGCCGTCAACACGCCCCCAAGCTTAGACTCTTGCTCGTCCTCGAGCAAGGCTAAAACTCTAGGTTCGGTAGGTCAGGAGTTGCTTCAATGTGTATACTCTTAAAGTACCTTGTGCTTGAGCCAAAACTCAATGAATCACTTGAATAAGTTGGCATAAAAGAGAACTCATACCATGGTTCCACGTGGGGCTGCAGCGGTTCATGTTTTGGGCTATTGAGAGCTTGAACGGTCATCTCTAAAGTATTTCCTGCAACTTTTCAGGTTCCATCTCGGAGATATGAATTTTTCAAAAGATGGTTTATTCATTCCCCGATGGTACTCTCGAGTCACTCAAGGTGTTTAATCCTCACTCTTGGTCGGGATTGACCAATTTTTCCCTACACTAAGGCTGAAGTGGAGTTGTAGGTAGGGTAAGAGTGGCATACCTTGGTTACTTCTGTTGTCGAGTCGAATAGTGGTCCGCGAGCGATGACACTCGTCAAATTCCGGTCTTTGGAATTCATGGGGTTTCAAATGGAGAGGGAGAAGGTGTGATGCTCAAAGGTCTTGGGACTCCTTATTTTTCTCTCTCTCATGTTTTTGAGATGTTTCTTTCTTTCTCTCTCTTTTTTCTTTTTTTCTCAGATGGAGCATTTGTCTCCATTTTTTTTCGAATACATCTCTTCTCTTACTTTGGTAACAGAGAGGAATTCAGCTTTGTATGGAGTAATTGAGGACCTTTGGGGTGAGCTTTATGATGAGGTGAGTGTATGTCATCGACGGTGGACGTCAACCCCGGAGCGGGACTTTGACTAGTCGGACATTTTGAGGCTGAGGTGGATGGGAAGACCGGTAAATGTCAAGTACCTTCTGCAAGCGGACTTCACCATTCGACAAGACTCAAAGCAACTCAAGATAGCATATGGTAGTTTCAACAAATGTATAACTGTTTAGGCTCTGGATAGGACATTTTAAACCATCGAGGAAGATTCACCATGTAACATTTTATAAAAACTTACGAGAGGTTCCTTACTAAGCATGCAGTTATACCTCGAAACGAACCATATCAAAACTCACAATAACTTAAACAATGAACAAGTGCTCTTACTCCCACAGTTTAATCATGGTGGATCCTTAAATGCCAACGAACTCAAATACTCAAGAGTAAAGGATTAAGCACGAGGCACTTAGAGGGCATAAACAGAGCAACTTTTCATCATTCCAGAGGTTCTCAACCATAATTCCATACATAAAGACATCTTTTGGAGCTTTTATTTTATTTATTTATTTTATTTTTATTTTTATTATTTTTTTAGCATTTTATTTTATCATAGCAAGGCAAGGCAAGGCAAGGCAAGGCAAAGGCAAGGCAAGGCAAGGCAAGGCAACGGCGACGGCTTTCGATCAGACCTGAGACTCCCCCAAGCTTCGATGAAGCTCACTGGTAGTACTGGTTGGGGTCGTAGTGCATGTAGTCGAAGAAGCCGTGAATGCCGGTCTGGAGCGATGTGGTCATCCCCCAGTTCTGCTGCGTGAGATCGGTGTTGTGTGCAACTTCATCTCTGAGTTGCTGCTGTTGCAGCGTCATCGTCTCCAACCTGGTATTAAGATCAGCGATCCCCCGGGAGACCGGGTTCTCGTAGTCATACCTGGCGGAGGCGGATGGTCCGACCTGCGGGCCGTATCCTGCCGTTCCTTGATGGTAGTCGAACGCCTCCTCAAAGCTCATGTTGGCTGTGGGGTTCTCCGTCGGCTGCTGGTAGTCGTACTCGGGCTGCTGCTGGTGGCGGTACTCGGGCTGAGGTGCGGTAGAAGTTCCGGCTTCACCGTCATGCCTGGCTCGCCTGCCACGTGTTGTAAGGCCTGCAACACTGTGGCGAGCGGGTTCCCTCCTTCTAAGCTGCATGGTTAGACTTCTCGCTGATCTCAGCGACAAAGCTGGGCATGGAAGCTCGACTTCGTCGATGAAACCAGGATAACACATGAAAAGAGTATGGCCAGGGCCCTCGCGCATCAAGTGACCCTGGATAAAATGGTCTAAACCAATGCAAGACTGATATTCTTGTGTAGTGGGAAGGAAAGTGACTTGAGCGCCCTGCAAAGCACCAACATGGGTGGCAATGCGGGTGACTAGCGAGGTTATGTCAATTGTGGCTCGGCCAGTGACTAACCTCTGCCAGTCATCAAGCATGCTCATGACCAGTGAGAAACGAATTTTCTTGACCATGGCATAAGGCACTCTAAATCAGGCAAGAGGCAAAGACTCAGCGCGTGGGTGGACCACCATAGCGATCCACTTCAGCCAGGAAATGAAGAGTGGGGTTTTGGATGGCAGTGATGCTATTTTTCCCCGAGGATGGCTCGCCTGTGATGCTATCCCACCATGCGGCACAGGTTGTACCGGTGGTTAGTCACCAACAGGTTGGCATCAATGATGCATCTCTTGTTGAAACCAAGAGCCTCACTGAGTTGCTTCGGGGTCAAGATAAAATCCTCGTTGAAAAACCGAAAGCAAATATTTGTCTCGTTGGGACGAACTTCGATTTTCAAACTCATCAAAAACTCCATAGTAAGAAAGTGTGAACCTGTTTCCGAGACGGGGTAGAAGTTTTGCCATCCGGCGTTGTTGAAAGCCCGTTCCATGTCTCCTCCGAGACCGGTCTTGATCAACAGCATGGGGTCGAAGTACTTGGCATGTGTGTAGTAGCGGCCCTGGAGCTGGTCCAGCACCGTTCTCTCTTCTTCGGTACGAGCAATGATGTGCTCGACCCGAGTCATGATCCGGATGCGGAGCCTGTTCCTAGGCACCTCCTCTTCCTGGGACTCAGTGTCTTGTCGAGTTGAGTCGACAGACATAGTGTCCCGGGAAGTAGATGATCCCTGAGAGCGGCGAGATCTCGAAGAGCTGAGCTTGGTCACGACTCCACGTGCCGTCTGACGTGCCCTTGTCCACATGATTCCTGCAAAAGGTTAGTCTCACAATACCCGAAGGAAATCAGGGGTTAGACAGTCAAAAGTTAGACGTTCTTGTGGGAGATTAATCACCACAACTCGGTTAGTCGTTCTTGTGGGGTAAGAACCACCACAAACGTTCTCGTTCAACCGGCAGGGGTTTGATCTCACAAGAATTCAAAAATGGATTTTAGCATAATTTTCTTGTGGTTTAAACTCTAACCTTACTTAGAGATTTTCGAATTTCAAGCGAGGGAGAAAGGAAACGCTCAGGATGCACGCATACCTGTGCTTGGGGCGTCTTCCTTCTGAGCTGGGCACCGGCTTTTATAGAGGCGCAGCAGGGGAGGCCGGCCGGCCTGTGGCAGGCCGTTCGGCCTGCACATGGCGCCGGTCGTGCCCATCCTGTGCGTCGGTGGTCACGGTCCTGTGCCTGGTGCTCCGGTAGGTGAGGATGGGACGGCGACGGTGGAATGAGGCCGGCCGGCCTGCCTGGGGCCGCTCGGCCTGGGGTTGTGCCCATTTTTCTCCATTCTCTCGTGTCGTGTCCTCCCACATGTGCTTGTTCCTTGCTGCTGTGATCTGGCCATTGGAAATGACAAGTGGGGCCGGCCGGCCTAAATGGGGCCGGCCTGGCCTGAAATTTGGCCGAATTTTTTTTTATATGCTACCTAATGCACAAATGAAATATGAATGCAAGCTTCGAAAATTAAACATGCTGTGCTGAATGAAAAGAATTGAAATAAAAAAGGAAACTATTCTATATGCAATGCAAAGATACGTACCATATACCTTATGGCGAGGGCTCGAGTTTTTCGTCCTGAGCGGAACTCTCCGAATCCTTGTTCGGGACTGCTTTTACCCGCCATTCCTTTCGGACGGGACGGGACTTGGATTCAACCTCCTTATCGCGCTTTGCTTGCTCCTCCAGCGCTTTGGTTCTCGATATCCTTCGCCGTGCATGATAGCGATCATGCCTCTTCTTTTCTTTGGCGGCGAAGGCTTCCACCATCTTCATGAGCGTTTCTACGCTCGGCATCTTGGACTTTCGGGCATGACTTCTTCGACCATATTGACTTGATGGGGGATCTCCTTAGGACGGAAAGAGAAACTCCCGGTCCCTCCGTTAATCCTACGTTGAATGGTCCCACGTCCCACGTCAATGTTTGCATTCGCAGTACTTAAGAACGGTCTCCCAAGAATGAGAGAGTTCAGTTGCTCCAGCTTCCATATCTAGGACGATGAAATCCACAGGGATGAAGAAATCCCTGATCTTGACCGGAACATTTTCTATGACTCCATGGGGGTAGCGGATCGATTGATCCGCTAGCTGCAAACACATGGGTGTAGAGACAAGCGATATATGTTTAAGGTGGTCAAAGGACTACCTTGGGCATTACGCTGACGCTCGCCCCCAAGTCACATAGGGCGTTGTCGAAGTCATGGCCTCCAATTGAGCATGATATTGTGGGGGCAGCCAGGATCTTTCTTCTTGAGGTGGGGCCCGAGTATAGCAGAGCTACATTCCTCGGTCAGCTGTACCATCTCCCTTGTGGGTAGAGTCCGCTTATTGCTAAGTATATCCTTGATGTACTTGGCATATGTCGGGACCTGCAAAGCATCAAGTAATGGTATATTGATGTATACCTTCTTGATTACCTCGACGAACTTGTCGAATTGTTCGTCGGCCACGGGTCTTCTCCTCCGTTCTGGGAACGGGAGGAAAGTGGGATCTCGGCTGTAGCTTGAGGCTTGTGGTGCCTCGTTCCCCTCCTTAGAGACAGGGGTGGTTTCCTCGTCGTCTTCCTCTTCGGCGGCCGCCTCGGCTTGGCTAGCTTCCTTCTGTCGGGTACCTGCATCTTGTGGATTGTGTGGATCCCGCGTGGACTTGCCAGTCCGCGTGGTCACCGCACTAACATTTTCCTTGAAAGGAACCTCCGGTTGCCCGAGTAACTTTCCTGCATTTGGGTTAGGACAGGATGCAGCCAGCTGAGCCACTTGAGTTTCAATCATTTTGTTGAAGCTCAGCTGGTTCTTAACGACAGAATTAAAAGCTTCTATCTGGGAGGCCATCGACTCCATAACTTTATCATTGGCAAGAAATTTCTTGCTAATGCTATCGTTAATTTGTTTTTGGCCATACCAGATGTCCTTTAGCGACGGTTGAAAACCATTGTTAGAGCCATTACCTTGCTGTTGGCCGAAGGGGAAATTGGGCTTGGAATTCCAACTTTGTTGAGAACGGAAGCCTGAATTGTTGTTATTTCCAATGAAATAGGCTTCTTCTTGTGTCGTCGGGCAAGTGTCGCCCGAGTGTCCTGCTTCTCCACATGTTTCACATGTGATTCTCTCCTCCATGATCTGATTCATCTCCTTGCCAGGAGATTCCATCTTCTTCAAGAGAAGGTCCATCTTAGCGGCCAGCATATCAACGGAGTCAATTTGATGTACTCCCTTGCGGGGAGCTTGTCTTTCTCCTATCCAGCTCTGGTGAGTGGATATCTTCTCGATTAGCGCCTTCGCTGCGTCTACATCCAACGAGAGGAAAGCTCCTCCCGCGGCTGCATCCAACATCTCTTGCGATCGTCGGCTCAGGCTGTGGAAGAAGTTCTGGGTAATCAGCCAATCTTCCACACCATGGTTGGGGCAGGCTGCAATATACTCTTGCAGTCGCTCCCAAGCTTCGGGAATTGTTTCTCCGTCTAGCTGCTGAAAGCTAGTGATTTTTCCTCGGAGGGCATTGGTCTTGCCCACCGGAAAGTACTTGGCCAGAAATGCGTCTGCGCAAGTCTGCCAGCGTCCTTCGAATGATGCCTTGTTAGCGTAAAACCACTCCTTTGCTTTCCCAAGCAAGGAGAATGGGAAGAGTTGAAGGCGGATGTTGTTGATCGGTGTGCCATTGGGGTTGATAGTACTGCACACCTCCAGAAAATTCTGAAGGTGAGCGTTCGCATCCTCAATCGCCTTTCCGCAGAAAGGGCTGGCCTGAACCATGTTTACCAAGCCAGTCCTCAGCTCAAATGCACCTTCCTGTGCGTTTGACAGTCCCGGGAAGTTGCTGCTTGACGGGGCTGAGAACTCACGGAGCGTCTTCTTAGCATGAGCCATAATCTCTGGAGACTCTGGGCTGAAGAAAACGACGAATCTGAATCTGATTCGGACTCGGAGTCGGATGACGACTCGAGTGTATTGCTTGAGCTGAGTGAAATCTGAGGAGGTACGACTCTCTTTCGCACTACTCTTCCAATGCGTTCAGGATTTGGATCAAAGTTTGATGGTAGGTTGAAACCAGTCATGCACTACCCTACAAAACACATCAAAATAGACGAATGTTGCAGTGGTGAGGTCACTAAGGTTAGTGGTTTGGTAAGTCTGTAAAGATAATCAAATGATTCAACAATAACTTTAGCCAATTGCTTCCCCGACAACGGCGCCAGAAATGCTTGTTGGCACTCCTTAGCGTCACGTTTTAGCAACGCTCAAGAGCGCGTAGATATATGTTGTTGTATGCAAAATTAATTCTGCAAGCGCACAGAATATATCTCGTTGTAGCACTTCACCTTGGGTGTAACCCCAGGGTATCGTATTTATATTTCCGCAGGGAAGCAGATGGTTAAAGTGTATTAAGAATGAAATGATATATCTTGCCAGAAATATCAAGCCACAAACCCAGGGGCACAAACTCTAGGTTTGGGTGGATAATGGTCAAGTTAATGACCGGATAGAAGGTCTGAAAGACCAGCGACACACGGAGCACCTATTTCTAAAGAAAAGGAAAGACGTTGGGAGAGACCGGACCTAGACTCTTTCTAACTCAGAGCAAAAGGCACTCTAGCCTTAGCCTAGACCCTAGCTTAGATACCGGGAACAGAGCTCGCTTCGACGGCTAGAACGGGAGAACCTCAGAACGGGATGAGAGAGGGGGTTCTCCGGGCTCAGCACTACTGTTATGAGTACACCCGAACGTGGTGGACTACGAAGGACGGACAGGGCTGTCACCACCTGCCGCCTACCACTGCAGTTCCGTGGGGTGCAACACACTTCCTAGTTAATCAACAAGCCAGACACCACGTCTGCACTCGATGATTAAGATTTCTCTTGAGGCCTGTCAAGAGAAATCCCCGTCTTCCCTAAGGCGTCTTACGGCCCGGTCAAGGCGAGCAAACCCGCGAGATAAAGCCCGGTAGAGCTAAACTAAACTCTACACTAAAACTAAAGGGAAAAGGACTTTGCTCTAAAGAGAGCAAGATCTTTACTCTAAAAGAAGAGCAAGATAGAAATATAAAAGATAACTTAAGCTCTGAAGTAAGAAAGTAATTATATAAATAAACTCTTCAAAAGAAGGAAAGGATACAAGAGCTTTACCAGAACTCCGAAGACTCCGAAGATCCGAGCTAAGCTCGACTCGACTCTACTCCCAACTCTAATCCTAATCTAAGAAATGAAAAAGATACTAGAGCTCCCTTCAAGTAAAGACTTGAGATATGTGGTGTGTGTCTTCCCAAGGTGAATGAGCTGCCTTTTATAGCCTCCAGGGGGTGGATGTCAGCGTCATTAGCACGCCAAGGATCTGCTTAAGCTTCACGCGAAGGAGGAGACGTGGCGGCCACAGAGGGAGGCCGGTCGGCCTGGGCTAGGCCGGCCGGCCTGGCCCTGGTGCCACTTGGCACCGTCCTCTGCATGGACGGTCCTGATGCTCTCCCAAGGTCGGTAACAGTTGCATTTAGTTGAAGCTTGTCCGAGAATCCTAGGATGTGGGCCTTTCAATCCATGTGCTTTCACCTCTAGGCCTTCCGGGTCTTTGGATCAAACCGACGTTGTTTGCACGGTGCTTGATCATCCTGGGCACTTGGCACGGCTTGTGGATCAGTGACGTGGCCAGACCTGGCCAGGGGAGGCCGGTCGGCCTGGCCTAGGCCGGCCGGCCTGGTCCTGTGCCAGGTTTGGCCCTTGTTTCTCCTGGTTCATCCTGCAAGCACAACTCATCCAAAACTTGTGGAATTTGTCAGTAAAAATACTTTTATGCATGGAGTATGGTATGATCATCCTCACTTTACCGAAATGTTGATGGTCACTACGGGGTTATAATGGCCGTCAACAGATGTTATGATTGCCTTGATGATGTGATGCACCTGACATCATCAAACGCCGCCGCCGGAGCTCGTTGTGGGTCTCCTCCCACTCGTCCGCGAGCCACTTGTCCACCATCTTACCCCAGGCCGGAATTTGGGTCAAGCACCACCAAGGAATCGCCTGCACATCATCAAACATGTGACATATGACAAGACAAAACAAAGGGTACTTAGTTTAAGAGAAGGAGTATATTTACCCGCATGAATTGCTCACCTGTCAACCGCATGTTTCTCGCCTCCGCTTTAGTAAGCTTCACCTTCATGTACTTGCGGTAGAAATGCACGACGGCTGCAATGCGCGCCTTGTAGTGCATATCTTGTACCAGTTTGTAGCAGGCGTGGTGAGCCACAGCCTTGGCCGTCGCCTCGTACCCGTCGTCCCATCTAAAGAAATCCTGCACATTGATTGGATGTGATTATTTATAGAATGTCAGATGAATCCGATGTATTGAGCAATATAAAGTTTGAACAAGGCTTACCCATAGCTCTTCCACCACCCAATGTGCCATGTTGTTGAACATCCTGCCACCACGATCTGGGTGAGGGTCTACGGTGCAGGCGATGTAGTGCTCCCACGTGTACGCCGGCTCCTCTCGGCCGGCGAGCTCCACCAAGCCATGGAAGTGTAGCTTGCACAAAAGCCCCAGGATGCCATTGGGCATGCGACTGTGACTACCTGGCGTGATCAGCAACCACCCCCTGCACAAGTGACGAAGACAATTTAGATGTTTCAGTAGTGCTAATAAACATATGAAAGGAAAAAAGTAGTGAAAACATCTAAAATTTCTTACCTCCTCCCGTCGGGTCTAATTACCGGTCGGTTCGAGAAAGGTATCGGCCGATCCGGTATCTTCGAGGAGCCTCGCTCGTATGGAGACAGGTTGTCCACCCTATCCCTCCTCCTCCTCCTCCTCCTCCTCCTCCTCCCCCTCCTCTCCCTCGACCTGCTCCCCTCCTCACCCTGCCCACCCTCCTCTCCCTCGGACTGCTCCCCCTGCTCACCCTGCTCCCCCTCCTCTGCCTCGTCCTCAGAGGCGTGCGCGGAAGGTAGCTCCTCCCTCTCCTCTCCCTCCTCCTCCTTCTCCTCGTCAACCTCAGGCGAGGGTGTCCTTGCCCTCCTCCCCCTCCTCCTCTGTGCAGTGCCGGAGGACTCAGCTCTTCCCTTGCCTCTCCCTCGACCCTTGGGTCTCCCTCGACCCTGGCCTCCCCCCCTAGCCGGCTCGGAGTCCTCAGCACCTCCAACGACTCTCTGGTAAATCGAAGTGACCGACCTAAAAGGGTTGCGTCCCACCATCTTTAATCAGTCACCTGCATCAACAAGAGAAAACAAATTAGTACAATAATTACAAATAATTAGTACAAGTAGTAAATGAATTTATACAATTTGTAAATTAATTAGTGCAACTAGTAAATTAAAAATGAAATAACTTACATGTTTTAGAAATAATCAACATGTTCCGGATTATCCGGATCATAATTCTCGTCATCACTATCACGCATTTCAATATAATCGCTGTTCTGGTGCCAGGGAGGCTCGTCGTCGTCATCACTGTCGTTGCCTAAACGTAATTTCTCAAGTAAGGTTAAGTCATTCACATTCTCAACCACATCTCCGACATCCTCGTCAACAAGCATTTCATTTTCTACGTCCTCATCTTCGGTTAATTCTATCTCAAATCTTCCTTCTAGTCCATCTTCCTGGAAGAGCTCTTCGTCATAAGTATTTGGATCTATGTTGTAATCTTCATTGTTTGGGACAGGTAGTCTACCATGTGGCTATACTTTGTACACAACATCCCAACCGATAAGACGTTCGTCGGTTTGACACGGGTACGAGAGATAATACACTTGGGTCACCTGTTGAGCCACAATGTAGACATCGTCTCGTGGGTAGACGGAAGACTGTTGAATTTCGACTAGCCCAATTTTCGGGTTCCGTATCACTGCTTGAGGATCAAACCAATGGCATTTGAATATTACAGGTTTGAGAGGATGTGAACCATGAAATGTGAGTTCGTATATTTCTTCAATTTTTCCGTAGTATTCTAGCTCATCGTCTCCTGGAGTGAACACTCCGGTATTTGTAGTTCTTCTATTGGGCCGTCTCTGATTATGCCGTGTTGTGTGAAACCGATATCCATTCACATCATACGCGCCAAATGACTTGACCCTAAAGGCACAGCCATCGGCCACTTGTCTCAAATCGGCACTCATTGACGCATCCGTCATGCCCTGCACATTAAAGCAGGATATATAATTCGTTATGTTACGTACGAGCTAATTTGTATAGTCATGCATACTATGAGCTAAATAGAACATTACCTTCTTTTTGAACCAAGAAATGAAATCGGGCATTCCTTCAGCAGAACCATGTCTAAGAAGGTTCTCACTTTCCTCCTCGGTAGGTGGCCTTGATTGACGCCAGAATTGCACATGAAATTCCATGTACCAACGAAAACGATGGGGTTGGATGGAGAAAAGATTGTATTTGAGAACATGTTTGTTGAGAACTTACTTTATGTACGGCTCAACTTCGTCAAGGTTTTTCAGTACATATAGCATGATGTCACGCCATTCTTCGAGATTCAAGGTTTTGATGGTCGCTTCACTTGCCTTTCCGAAGTTGGCCTCGGAAAATGCTGAGGTTGGACTCCTCTTCGCCGGCATTGTAACGAGAAGGTGGATTATGCACGCTTGGAAGGTTCTCATAATAGTATTTTGATGTAAAGTTTGACACCTCCTTCAGAATGTGCGCCTCAGCAATGGAAGCTTCAATCTTGCATTTATTTTTACATTTAGTTCGAAGAACTTTTTGACATCTCTCAATAGAATAGCACCAACGGTTCTGCACAGGACCACCCATTCGTGCCTCATACGGGAGGTGCAAAATCATATGTTCCATCGGATTGAAGAAGCCAGGTGGAAAGATCTTCTCCAACTTACAGAGCAAAACAGGAGCCAATAATTCCATATCTGCAATCACGGATCAAGATACTTCCTTAGCACAAAGCTGGCGGAAGAAATTGCTCAACTCTGCCAACACTACCCAGATATGGTCAGGGACATAACCTCGAACCATCACTGGAAGAATACGCTCGAGCCATATATGGTAGTCATGACTCTTGAGGCCGTTTACCTCGCATGGCAGCAAGATTCACCCCCCGAGACAGATTAGCAGCATACCCATCAGGAAACTTCAACGTTTTCATCCATTGTAATACTTCCTTCCGTTGGGCTCTCGTCAGGACGAAATCGGCCTTAGGCTTTTTCCATCTACGGCCCTTATTGGGAGTTGGAATGACTAGCTTCGGTCGATCGCATAACTTCGCCTGATCAACTCTAGCCTTAACATTGTCCTTTGTTTTATCAGGAATTTCCATGATTGAACCCCAAAGTGCCTCGCCGCTATTTTTTTCTGTATGCATGACATCAATGTTGTGTGGAAGAAGAATATCATCCATGTAGGGGAGCCTCCACAAGCCGCACTTCTGAGCCCACGCATGAGACTCTCCATATCCTGCAAAACCACTTCCATCTTCTTTGAGCATGAGAGCGTCCAACTGAGCACGCACCGCGGCACCTGTCATCATTTCCGGTGGAGGGTCTTCGACTACAACACCTTTTGTAAAGTTTTTGACGTCTTTTCTGAAGGGATGATCAAGAGGGAGGAATTGACGATGTTTGTCAAACGAAGAATATTTGCCTCCAGCTTTCAACCAAATGAACTTTAGAGCTGCCTTGCATACTGGGCATGGGAACCTCCCGTGAATACACCAACCGCAGAACACCCCATACGCCGGCATGTCATGCAAGGAGTACTGGTACCAAACATGCATTTTGAAGTTTGTTTTCGTAGCCCGGTCGTATGTCAATACCCCCTCGTTCCAAGCAGTCTCCAATTCATCAATCAGAGGCTCCATGTACACACACATATTATTCCCCGGATGTTCAGGTATTATCAATGATAAGAATATGTTCTGTCTTTGGAAAAGGACGCCGGGAGGGAGATTGAGAGGGATAACGAACATGGGCCAACAAGTGTACGGCGCACTATTCATTCCATAAGGTTGGAAATCGTCTGTAGCCAGCGCAACACGTACATTACGAGCCTCTACAGCTTTCTCAACATAGCACGAATCAAAGTGCGTCCATGATTCACCATCAGATGGATGTACCAGCTTATCTGGATTGTATCGGCGCCCATTTTTGTGCCATGTCATTTGTTTGGCGGATTCTTCTGTCATGTAAAGCCGTTGGATCCTTGGTATGAACGGAAGGTACCGTAAGATTTTCACGGCAATTGTGGTTTGTCTTTTATGACCATCACCTAAGTCTACCTCAACAAACCTAGAGGATTCACACTTTGGGCGGTACTTTGCTTCCGCATAATCTTTCCTGAATAGGATGCATCCCTTCGGACAAGTGTGTATCTGCTCATATGGCATCTTAAGTGCACGAAGGAGTTTTTGTGCCTCATACATGTTCTTTGGCAGGAATGTGACCACCCGGAAGCAGGCTGCCAAAAACTGTCAACATAAGATCAAAGGCGTCTCGACCCAGGCTAAACTGGGACTTTATGGCCATTAGGCGCGCAATGGCATCGAGTTGAGAAACATTGGTATGTTCGTGAAGTGGTTGTTGTGCCGCAGACAACATGTCGTAGTACGCCTTTGCGGTTGGCTCTGGCTCCTCCTCCCTTGGTTTTTCATTAAAGTGTGCTTGGTGATAGTCATCTAACATGTCTGCTACACCGGCGTCATCATCTAGAGCCTCGATACGTTCTCGGACGACCTCATCTCTCACACGACCGGCTGTGCCATGATATCTCCACTTAGTATGGTCTCGAGTAAATCCATGTTTGCAAAGATGATTTCTGATGACGGTCTTTGTATGTTCACGAGTGTTTCCACATCTGCTGCAAGGACACCAAGTGCTAGACCTTCCTCTAACATTAGCAAATGCTTCATCCAAGAAAGACTCGGTCTTGTTAATCCAATCCAAGCTCAAGTTCCCTCGACTGGACCAGCCCGTGTACATCCACTCACGGTCATCCATCCTCTACTATACGAACTAGTAATATAAAAATAAAATGCATGAGTAATGTAAAACTCAATTGCATCTACACGAATTTTATACTGCCTAGCTAATAGGTGAAGATAGGTCCTAATCCCACCCGAGGATGCGTAGCCGGGGTTAGTTCCCATGCTCTACTCCGATCCGAGACCAAATTTCGGCAGCACCTCCCCGCTGTTCTCCAAATACACGTCCCGAGAGGGAGATTGTGTATCCAGAGAACAACGGGGAGATGTTGCCGAAATTCGGTCTCGGATCGAAGTAGAGCATAGAAACTGACCCCAGCTACGCATCCTCGGGCTGTCCAAAAAATGTGGACAAGTCATAGATATGCAAAAGATCTGCATATCTCCAACTGTATCCCTTCCGAACGGGAGACGCCTAGGTTACGTAAACCCCTAACATGCATGAAAGGGAAAGGAGGATGTTTATGTCTCACCTTGCTCTACTGCAAAGTAGTCGAGAATGGTGGCAAGACGCGGGTGCCGAGGAGTGTGCCCTGCGGGGGGGGCGGCCGGCCGCGGCGTACAGCCGCCCGGCCGGCGGCAGCGCGAGGGCACGGTCGGCAGCAACGCGGGGGCATGGTCGGCGGTGACGCGGGGGGAGGAGTGCGCGAGGGCACGGCAGCGCGCGGAGACGGGTGTCCCTGTCCTGAAAAGTAAAAGGAAAAAATGTCAAAAGTTGTAAATTTTGGCAGCATCTCCCCTGCACAGGGAGGTTTCCAAACCTGCATCAAAACAACGGCAAGATGGCCGACAACCATACACATAGCGGCACGATGACCGTCAACCACATTTGCAGCAATTATAACTTAAAAAATCTCTAAGTCAATTCTAACTATCATTTGTAACTAAAATTTCTAACTAACAATTTCTAACTAACATTTGTAACTAACATTTCTAACTAACAATTTGTAACTAACAATTTCTAAAAAACATTTGTAACTAACAATTTCTAAAAAAATATTACCTAGACGCGCCCAATCTTCTCCCTACGGCTCCGGCGGCCCGGGCAGACGACGGCGACGTGGGTAGCCGCCGGCGCGCCCTCTCCTCCCCCCTCCTCCTCCTACCCCGGCCTCCCCCCCCCCCCCCCCGCCTCCTCCTCCTACCCCGGCCGGCCACCTCCTCCCTCCTCCTACCCGGCGGCGCGGGGAACCGGTCGTGGAGGCGTGGAGGCGCGGCGGCGCTGGGCGTGGATGCGCGGCGGCGGGGTCCAGGAGGCGGGCCGCGGCGGCGGGGCTCGGCGGCGGGGGCGTGGAGGCGCGGCGGCGGCGTGGCGTGGAGGCGTGCGTGTGTGTGCTGCGTGCGTGCGTGTGTGACTGTGTGTACTATAAGTGGCTAAGTGTCCCTCCCTTTGCCGTGTGCCGTCATCTAGCACACGGCAAAGGCTGCGCTCAGCCTTTGCCGTGTGCTAGATCACGGCACACGGCAAAGGGGGGATATTTTGAAAAAAAAAAACACCCGTACCCCCCTCTTTGTCGTGTGCCCTGATCTAGCACACGGCAAAGGCTGAGGCTCAGCCTTTGCCGTGTGCTAGATCAGGGCACACGGCAAAGGGGGGATATTTTGAAAAAAAAAGCACCGGTACCCCCCTTTGCCGTGTGCTGCACACCCAAGCACACGGCAAAGGTAATTTTTTTGTTTGTTCCATTTTTTAAAAATGTGTTCGTAATATAATTTTATGATTTGACTTTCTAAAAAATTGTGAAAATAGTTTCTCAAAGACAACCTTGAACATAATCGATGAAACGATAAAAAAACCTATTATTTCATGTACATAACTAGAAATTGTTTAGTTGAAAAATAAAAAAAAATGTCACACGTGTACGAAAATTTGAGCAAATTTGGTATGTCATACTAATGTAAGTTGTTTTTGCATATACAAAAAGATTTGAAGTGAAAACCGAATTTGACTACACTTACACCTCACAGTATCAACAACTCAACATCAACTCTCTGAAACTTCTCTGGAGATTCTTCGATTTGCAAACAGGGTGTGTGATAACGTGTGCGAAACACGTTCTATTTTTTACCACAGCCTATACACATGAAATCATGATGTCAGGGCAAATCTTATGATTTTCAGACATGGATTATTTCTTTTAGAATTTAAATACGATTGGGCCACACGTATCTGATCAGGTTTCATGAACAAGTCGCTAGTTATTTCATTCAAGTTTCTGGAAACGGCCTAATATTAGACTCAATGACATGAATATTATTTTTGAAACCATTATATTCAATTATTCGACACACTTGCAGTTCAAAAGTTAATTTTTGCCGATAAATCCATGGAATCAAATAAATTGACTAAATATAGCAAAAATAACGAGAAATGTACCAAATCTTAACATGAAATACAAAGTATCATATCTTGACACCACAAAAATTTGGGAAGGAATATGACGAAAAAAAATACTTTGCCATGTGCTGGCCCTTTACCGTGCGCCACACGGCAGGACACACGGCAAAGGGCCGCGCGTGACCTAACTGTCACCTTTGCCGTGTGCCTAACGGGTGGCACACGGCAAAGAGTGCCCTTTGCCGTGTGCTGGCCTTTGCCGTGTGCCAAAGGGGCAGGCACACGGCAAAGAGTGCCCTTTGCCGTGTGTCCTAGGCCGGGGCACACGACAAAGGGGAGTGGCGCCGTGTGCTGCGCCTTTGCCGTGTGCTGCGCCTTTGCCGTGTGCCACGTGGCTGGCACACGGCAAAGAGGGCCCTTTGTCGTGTGCCCGCGGGCCGGCACACGGCAAAGGTCCGTGCACACGTCAATGGCCCGTTTTCCGGTAGTGGGTTACCTGTGTGCAAACCAAACATCATCTACTTGTATTTGACAAAAACCAATGTAAATATATGCTTAATAAGCTTAGGGCATTTGCAATCCTTCACTTTAGCTTAGTTTACATGACATTTAATATGGTGTCATCTCAACAAAATTTTGAGGTGGCAGCACAGAGAGGAGAAAAATATAAAACATTGTTTCTTGATTGATCAATATATACCTATTTGTAGCAGCCAAAAGCAGTGGCGCATTTTGGAGCCGCCCCTGGAAACACCCGTTAACCCGCCCCTACAAACGTTTTCTGTAGTAGTGTGAGAAACCGAATAGATGTGATATCCAAGGTCTGAAGAGTGAAGACCCAAGCGAGAATGCGTTGGAACCAATCCGTGTTTATTCCCCACGCCTATGCAGGACCCACCATTGAAATGGCTGAAAACGACGATATGCCAGCACATACAAACTCGTTTGGATGCTTGGATAAGAAAGAAGCAAGGAGTTGCCGAAGAGGGAGCTTCCTTGGATGCTCGTGCAAGAAGAAAGCAAAGAGTCGTCGACGAGTTATGGTAGTTTTCTTGAGTCAATTCTTTATATATTATTAAAAAAATACAACCCTATCTTCTATACGTCATTGGAAAATAGCTTATCCCTTATATGCCATTGATTATAACTTTTTGTCCCTTACGTGTCATTACCGTTAAAAGAGACTAACAGACCCGTTAAATGGAAGGGCAAAAAGATCAATAATACCCCTAGTTAGAATGAAACAACAATAAGAGATAACATTGAAAGTATGTAAAATGGTCATACAAATATATATATTAATAAAATTTATTGTTAGACCATAATACCCCATGAAGAAGGTTAGACGGGCTTGGTGGATGCTGTGGTAGGTAGAAGCTTACAGGTGGTCGGCGCTAGGCGAAAGGTAGCCGTATGGGAGAATGGTAGAGAGAGTGACATATGTACACTCTTATGCGCGAAGAATTCTAAGCAACGGCAGCAAGTCTTGCAATGTAATCCAATCGTTGCATGACGCGTGTGTATTACTTTTTTTACTGCACCAGTGCTTCATGTCTCTATCTGTCGCTGGCCTATTTTCTTGGTTGTACTGGCCTGTTCAGTCTTTGGGCTGCTCATCGAGTTCTGCTTTTGGGCTTTGATTTTGATGGACATCGTCCGTGTCCCTTCAATAATTCTCATTTCTATTCTTGGCCCATACAGCGGTTGGTGTGGTAGAGCACACCGTAACAATTCCGTGTGCCTTATTTAATTGGACACTAGATTACTTACACTTCTCTTGCCACCCGTTGATAATTCTATCAATACTAGCAATACCACAATGGTCCTATGTTCCAAATAAATGGTGCTCACCACCGTATCTCTTATTCCTCTTCTACACATCAGCTCCAAATTAGACACTGCTAATCAACTGAAAAATAGTAAGTATTCTTTGCCTAGCAAAAAAAAAACACAAACAAGAGATACATGCACACCATATCCACATTGTCTAAACCATCTCAGGGTTCAACTTACCAGTTAGGCTAGACCAATGAAACAGTCGTGCACTGAAGCATTTAAGAAGACAACATGAATAACACAAAATTCATTGCCATAACATCAGACACATTAGTAGTTGCACTTCCTAACATAAAAACATGTCCTTTCTATATTAAAAAAATAAAAATGTGTCCTAACTAAGACACGCTAACGCACAAGTATCTAAACCGACTCAAACCAACCATATTTGACACCTCAGCTTGGTCGGACTACGACGTACCCAAGTCAATAACCCTATTAACCCTTAACATCACATCAAGTATATTTTAAGAAATGATTTCTCTGATGTCTCCAAGAAATGATCTCTATTACGTCCATCTATTGACCAACACGATGGCCGGATGTATATATGCTGCACCTAATAATATGCCGCCATTTCAATACGTGCCTAACCAACAAGCCAAGCCACATAAAAAATAACAAATGATCGTATGGGAAACACAGGCCAATCAAAAATCAGTGTACCTAACACATCGTAACCATCTAAAAAAGCCAGAAAATGATTGCAAGCAATGAGATAACACCCTACCACCATGAGTATAACTGCTGCATATATTATGAACACCAGAGCATCGCACCTTTAAACTCAAAAAACACACCACACAACAAAGAGCCTATGTTATCTTATCTACGGGCGCGGCAAAGCGCGCTGCAATTCCTAGTATTACCATACACCAATGAAATAAAAAGAACATACGAATAAAATATATGGGATTGGACGTTGGCATACTAATCTCGATAAAAATTTTGATGGCAAAAATAAACTCAACATATGCATGTTGTTTTGTATTTTTGCTGGCTATGTAAATTATGAGTTATAGGATTGTTCTAACCCACCTCACCTCGATGATACGCCAAACTTTGCGCGTGCCAAGTTTTGGACATGATCAAGCACATCCCAGACATTGATGTTGTGCCCTGAAAAATCAGGTGCTCAATGTGTATAAGGCTCCGTTTGGAAGTATATATTGAGCCCTGAATTTGGCATTGGAATTCGATGTACCGAATACCAGCTGTTTGGATGTAATCGGAATTGGCATTGGAAACCTACTTCAATACCAGGCGGTATTTACGGTACAGCGAGAGCCCCTCTAGCAATTCCAAGCTCCCTACCTCCGTATTGGGTTGCATTCGTCTCCTCCCCGTACCCTCCGTCTCGCACGCGCATCTCTCCCAGGTCCCAGCGGCGCCGCCTCTTCCTTTTCCCGACGAGCCGCGCCGCCCCTCGTTGTCACGTCCGTTTTCAGAAGAAAACGAACCATCTCATATGCAAGTCTTTAACCAAGGCAACTCACATATAATTGAAAAAAATAAATATCACAGCGTGCAAGAATAAATAGAGTAGTAAATAGCATTATTACAAGCCAAGGTTTGTCTCCATAGAATAAATAGAGTCTTTATTTAACGCTGCGAATGAAACTCCTCTAAGACCTTGAGGTTGCCTGGCAGAGACGCAGCCTAGAACTCCTAGAAATCGCCGGGGAACTCCTCAAAGTTCTCCACGTCTGAACAAATCCGGATCGGTTGTTGCAAAAATAAATGAACAAGCGTGAGCACATGCCATACTCAACAAGCAAAAGATAACGAGATGATATGCAAGGCTTAAACAAGGATAGGCTGAAGGTTTAAGCATTTAGCATTTTAATTGATCAAATTTTAATTAGGCAAGCTTAAGTATAAGTTTATACCACCCACAATTAATGAATAAAGTAACATAAAGATGAGAGCCTCAACATAAAGTAAATGATTTGAATAAAGTTACGATAAATTAAATATGTGAGTGTCCAGGCCGCTCGTAACAGTGAGCACGGCTATCATGATAGTTTTTATTTAACCTTGCATGGTTTGTACAGCTTTACCCAGCAGAAGTGTCACCCTTTTTGCCCGAGGTTTGCAAGGCCCCATTAGACACTTCCTTTGGTGAATGGCCAGGGACCCACTACGAGACCGTTACAAAGCTTCCCTAACAAGTGACAACCCGCTAAGGTTCCAAGACGAAGCAGGCATAACCCTCTCTGAAGAGTGCTCCTTAGCAAAGGCCGCTCCTCAACAGGGCCGGGCTATACACCGTCAACGCTTCCCCTCTTGACCAGTCCAGGTGAGGTTGTCCCAAGCTAGAGTCACTAGTTATTAAGTCAAGGCCAGAGCCCATTAGCACTACGGTTGTACGGTATGTCCCGGGTGGTTCTCCATGTTTCCAATTAAATAAATGATCTTGTTACCGAGGCATAGCGTGATAAAATGAAGATTAACATAGGGGTTCAATTAAACAGTAGAGCACTAGCAAAAGCTACAGCAAATTTATTAACCCATGGTAAAGGCTTGATATTCAGGATAGGGTGGCTAGGCATGTCATTATTAGGAAAACCCATCAAAATTAAATATAACATGCAACTATGGTCGGTTGAACATAAAAGTAAGTTTTTAATTTAAATAGGACAAAGCATGACCAAGGAGACTTGCCTTCAGCGAAAGCTTGCTGCTGCCCGAACTCCTCGAACTCCTCTCCCAGGAAGTCAGCAAAGCGCGGATCGTCTACCGGTACACACATGCAACAAGCAAAAGAAATAATAAGAAAACAGTACAACAATAATAAGAAACAACCACATGGTCCACACATATAGATTGTACATAAAACAACGATTCCAACGATATCTTGAACGCGTAAAACGGAGTTAAGATGCAAAAGATATGATATAAACAAGATTAAGGACTTGCTGGCAAAGAACAGGAATTTCCAGGGGCCTAAACAGAAATAAAAGGACTAAACGGTAAGAATTTATGAACTGTGCGAGATAGATCTGCAATTAAAGGAAAGCTCAGGGGCTTTTCTGCAAAACTGGCAGACGGCGACAGCGGCGCTGACGGCGGGTGACGCTAGGATGACGTCACGGCTGACGGCGTCGGCTGACGTCGGCGTGGCGGCGCCGTGGACCGCGCCGTGGACCTGGTCCACGGGTCCACGGTGGACCGGCCAGCTTACCCATTCGCGGGATTAGATCTGGGCCACTAGCGCTGGATCGGACGGCTGGCAGCGACTCCAGCGTGGGGCAACGGCGGCGGTCGACGACGCGCGGCGGCGCCATGGCCAGCGAGCGGCGGCGCAAGCGCGCGGGTGCTACGCGGCACGAGACGATGCACCGAGGGCACGGGGAGGCGGCAGAGCTCACCACGAACACCAAGACGACGACGGCGGCGACCGAGAGCGGCAGGAGGCGGCGGCTCGGGCGACGGCGGCGCTAGGGTTTGGCGGCGGCGACGGGGGAGCTCGGCACTAGGGTTTGGGCTAAAAGAAACGGGGGAAAAGGCGGCGCGGGGGCTAAATAGCCCGAGGGGGCGCCTTGGCGTGCGTGCCACGCGATGAGGCGGCGCGGCGCGCGGTCGGACTCGAGTCCGGCGCGGAGACGGTGCCCGGCGGGGATGACAGGTGGGGCCCGCTCGTCAGCGGCTCGGGCGAAGGCGGAGCGGGGCGCAGGCGCGAGCGAGAGGAGAAGGCAGAAAAACGGCAAGACGGCCACGGGCGCGAGCGCGAGGCGAAAACGGCAAAGCGCACGGGCGCCTTCGACGTTGCGGAGCGGCAAAGCGGCTGCGGCGCTGGCGGGCCGCACGAGCTGGGCCGAGCTGGGCCACTGCTGATGCTGGGCTGAACGGGAGCGAGAGGGGCGAAGCTGAGCAGGCTGAAAACTTTAGGGGGCAAAGATGGACTTTCTGGAATTAAGGAAACAACACTCAAACTAAATTCAAATTCAACCAAATTTGAATTCGAACAACTCAAAATAAAATGCAGCAGCATGAATGCAACAATGTAATCTAAACTTTATTTTAATTCGAGAAAATATTTTCCAACACGCATTTAATTCGAATAAATTCTGAAAAATCCTTAAAACCCTTAACTGAGCACGAATAAATTCTAGAAAATTTTAATAATTGCAAAAGTTGAATTTTAGGGTGTTACACTCGTCCCTCCTCCGTCGTCGGAGAGTTGTGGCGTCTCCCCTCCCCGGGGCAACCGACGGCGGGCCCTTCCATCCCCTGCGGCAACTGCGCCCTGTCCATCCCCGGCGGTGGCGGCACCCCCATCCATCCCCAACGGTGGCCTCGCCCATCCATCCCCGGTGGCAGCGGCTCCCAATCCATCCCCGGTGGAGGCCTCGCCCTCCATCCTTGGCGGTGGCGGCTCCCTTCCATCCCCGGCGGCGGTGACTCCCCATCCATCCCCGGTGGCGGCCTCGCCCTCCATCCTTGGAGGCGGCGGCTCCCCATCCATCCCCGACGGCGGCCTCGCCCTCCATCCCTGGTGGTGGCGGCTCCCCATCCATCCCCGGCGGCGGCGGCCTGATTCATCCCGGACGGCGGCCGCTCCCTCCATTCCCAGCGGCCCTCCTTCGTCTTCCTCCGCAGGCGGGCCTCCTCTTGTCGACGGGGGCAGCCGCGTCGCGCTGAGTAGAAGACACACAACCTCGCCGTCGTGCCGGTGTGGCCTTGAGACACCGGCGAGGAGGACGATGACGAGTGCATTGGCTTGCCGCAGCGCCGGTAAAGGAAGGAGCAGTCGAGCAGAGGTATAGCAGCTGGCCCATGGAAAGAAGAGGGTGAATGCCAAATTCGACTCTATGCACTCCAAACAGGAATTGGTATTCTAAGGTTGTTGAATTCCATGTAACGATTCCATCTACATCCAAACAATCACTTTGGCATTATGGCTTATTTTCAAAACTGGGCTGATTTGGTATTGCTTCCAATTCAATACCAAACCTTCCAATGTTGACATCCAAACGGGGCCTAAAAATTCTCCAGCGAGCAATACTTAAACCTCGTGGAAATTGGAAAACAAAGCAGATTCCTCAAAATAAAAGGCTGGCGCCTACTCCCGCCATTTTCCAGACCCGCGGGGCGCGGCGCGCGCCAACTCCCAAAATGGGAGCGGGATTGGGGTGACTTGCCTTCGGCAAAGTCACGCCGTAACTGGCGGGCATGCATCAGGCGCCCAGTCCTGATTCAACGGAAGGAACCAGATGGCCCTTTTTTATCCAGAGAAAACACAGCAGCCGCCGGCCATTCAGACAACGTCCAACATTCAGACAATATTCAGACTTGCAGGTTGCAGCCAGCCATTCATACATTGAGAAACACAACAGGGATTCAGACATTCAGCACCAATACGCTCAGTACTTAAGCATAAAATTCAAGTAGGAATACTTGACAGTAATTTAAACCAATACATACCATTTTAATCAGTACTTGACACTAAATTCAGACACTTATAGTCTGTAGCAAGCAGTACCAAATACTTATAGTCTGTAGCAAGTGCTACAAGTGAACAAGCATTATAACTATAGGCCATTTTCACTTATACAATTTGGCCACACAAGACTATAGTTAGACTACAAAAAACTATAGTTAACCCTGTCCAAAATACTATCCACCAACTCAAAGATACTGGAACAGATCTTGGTTGAGAAGATCATCATGAGCACCGATTGGAGCCATCAAGAACTGTGTAAAACTTGAAATGACATTGTATTCTTGAGGCTCCACACTTCCTCCTTTCTTACTGCCACCATTTTGCACTTCCACTAGGGGCTGCACATTGTCATTCTTCTTTGGTTTCTGCAGCAAATTTAAGTAATTAGTTCAGAAAAGAATGGCAGAAACATGTGGGATGTTCAGATTGCAAATAGCATACCTTTGCACCCTTTTTTTGTTGGTGCAGTAGATTTAGTTGCCTTGCGCTCCCCCCCCCCCCCTTGCGTAACTTATCAAGCCAAGTTTTATTCCGTCTTGAATTTTTTGACTGGACAGCACTGAGCAAGGCATCTATTTGCTGCACATTTGGGTCAACATTTTCTTGATCTGTACATGGTTTTTCCACAGCACTAGTAGATAAATTGAGTTTCTCCTCGATCTGTGCACTAAGGCAATCAAGGGCATTTTCTAACATCACACAACATTCTGTTGAGTTGGCTGCCTTCTCTGCCAAGTTGTGCAATTTATGAGACAAAAACTTGTACCGAAGTTGAGCCTTCCCGTTTTGGATTTTCTATCACATTTCTTCCTTGCTTATCTTGTATACTTCCATTGCGTGCTTCTCTAGTCCATCTCTTTAAGATATAATGTGTTGGCAAAAACTTGATATTCATCAAATCAAGAACTTTCAGACCATGTGCACACAATATTCCAGTTCTACTGAACATTCCACAACTACAAGAGACAGTTTGGTTCAAAGCATCACCAATCACTATGCCTCCCAATAGAAATAGCATATGGGTTCTCAGCCATTTTGTCATGAAAATACTTCAGCATACTTTCAGCTTGCCCAAAAGCCAACTCCCTTTGCCGCTTGCTTTGTAAATAATTTTTGCGATCACGGCAGGTATAGCCAAGGTTAAGTGGCCCACCAGCTTGACGACTAGCCAACTCATGTGCAGCTTTTGGCCTAATTCAGAAGCATCAGCCGTTTTAATTTCAAAAGCTTGCAATTCTGAAATTTTCCTTTGTGATGCCATCAAGTGACAGGTCTCGGGCAACTGAAGTAGGTGATTGTGTTCCAACACAACATCAGTAACTACAAAATCTCCTTCCTCTCTATCCAATGTAAGAGTCATCCGAACTTTGCAATTAGTTCTTGTTTCAGCTCTAAAACACTTTATCACACGATCTGTTAGCGCTTTTCTTCGATGACCCTCATTGGAACAAACAAATCAGCATGAAGTTACAACCTTTGAATCACATTTGCTCAAATTTGTGTATCTTTTCCTCACGTCGAAGCCTGTACTACCCCCATAAGCCACCCAAAACAACCAAGCCTCGTCTGGACTTTTGAACCTCAAGCCAACTTGCGGTAACTTGTTTTCAGATAATTGTGCCATTGTCAAATTCTGTCACAAAGAATAAATTGTATGGGAATCTATTACAAATTAGCATCTCTAAGTAATTTTGACTTATCTAAATATTAGCACAATATGAATCTGAATTGCAGCCACACACAGTAAACAAGCAAAGCACAGGATGGGATTCACCTGGATTTGCGAGTGTTGACGGAGATCAACGCATGAGGACTCCGGCTGCGGCGTCTTCCTCTCCTTTAAGACAACCTAGCCCCTTCTTTCTGCCTCCTCCACGGCGTCGATGTGGGGCCCCAGCTACGGCGCCCCTCCCTGTCTTCGGCGTCGGGGCAGCCGGGCAGCGGCAGGATCTTCTCTCCTACGGGTGGCTCGACGGGGAAAACTCCGGCGTGGACCACTGCCTCCTCCGGGGCGGCGCGGGAGGGGCGGCGCAGCGCGGGAGAAAGAGCAGTCCGCCCGCTCAGTCCCTCCGTTCCCGCGGCTGCGGTAAAAATCATGAACCCTTCCGTGTTTTTCTGGATAAAAAATAGACTCGTCTCGTTCCTTCGTTGGATCAGCACTGGACGTTGGATATTGGCCCGCCAGTTACGGCGTGACTGGCCGAAGGCAAGTCACCCAATCCGGCTCCCCAAAAATGGGGGAGACAAGGGGAAAGAGAAATCTGAAATCTCAATCTCTCAATTTCCCCCATCCCGGCTATGGCCCGCCGCCGCCGTAGCCGCCGCCGGGGTGCATTGCCGGCGACATTCCCCCTGGACGGGGAAGACATTCTCCGCGAGATCCTCGTGCGCCTCCCCACCGAGCCCTCCTCCCTCTCGCGCGCCTCGCTCGTCTGCAAGCAGTGGCTCCGCATCGTCTCCGACCCCGCCTTCCTCCGCCGCTACCGCGCCCACCACGAGGGGCCCTTCCTCCTCGGCATCTTCGTCGACAACTGGGGGTACCCTCTCTTCCGCTCCATCCACGACTACCCCAACGCCATCCCGCAGGAGCGCTTCCTCCTGCCGATCGACGAGTGGACCGGCGGCGGGTGGGTCCTGCTCGGCTGCCGCCACGGCCGCGTCCTCGTGTTCAACCAGTCGCGGAATGAGGCCATCGTGTGGGATCCGGCCACCGGTGACCGGCGCTATGTGGCCGCCCCGCCGGAGTTCGACGAAAAGGACAAGTACGTCATCAACGGCGCCGTCTCTGTGCTAACACCGACGAAGACCACGTGCACGGCGACTGCCACTCCAGCCCCTTTCAGGTCGTCTTGATTGGCATTCACAGCAACTACGGGCCCGTGTTTACTTCCTTGTACTCGTCGGATACTGGAGTATGGGGCGATGTCATCTCAATGGAATGTGCTCCTATATATTCTATGGACATGCCCAGTAACCTTATTGGAAATTCTCTCTACTGGTTGTTCAATGGCGAAATGGTGGGCATACTCAAGTTTGATTTGGCTACACAGAGCCTTGCTGTAATCGAGATGCCATCTCGGTTTGAGTATTACAGCAGCCGTCGCAGCTTCCAGATTTTGCCGGCAGAAGACGACGGTATTCGCCTCGCCAGTTTGTCATTCCAGATTATGGAAATATGGGAGAGGAAAATCAGCAGTGATGGTGATGTTGATTGGGTGATGCAGAAGGAGATTGAACTGGGTGTGATTCTTGGGCTGGGGCATATGGGGGGAATGGAAAATTTAATAAAGGCCTATGATGAAGAGTTACAATTTATTTTTGTAAGGACGATTGAGGGTGTCTTCATGATCCATCTTGAGTCAATGCAGTTCAAAAATCTTGGTAAAGATGGTTTGGATGGTATCATTCATACCTACAGTGCTTTCTGTACTGCAGGTACAGACCGATCATTCTTGGTACTTGGTTGCTTCAAAAATTTACTGTGCCAATAAGTATTCATTTAACTTTGTTTTTACTTGTATGTTATTTTGTTAGATTGATAAATTTGTAGATGTACTATTTTTAATATTGTTACTGGACTGTTGCGGTTTTCATAAAATAGAATACTGTTTTGACGAATTTACTATGATTGGATAAAAAGACAAAATTGTTTGATGGGAAGGGATGGAATTCTTTTTTTTTTCTCTCGAACACGCAGGAGAGCTGCGTATCTTTGATTAAGAGAGAATGAAAGGTCCAATTACAAACCACATCTCCCCACCTTGGACCAGGATGGGGGTGCCCGGGGGGGGGGGGTTATGGAATTCTACTACTTTCTGGCGTGTTTACCTATGACATTAATACTATGTTGGTTCCCTATATAGGTATAGTTACGTGTTTATTATGCATATCTTGTGAGCATCGGTTACAGATTACAATACACCTTTTTTTTTGGAACAACAATACAGCTGGAAATTGCAGGATGCAAAGTAAAACTAAGCTTCAACTCTCTGATACGGCAAATTTGAATTCATCAGTTCCGTACATGTTTCTTGACCGTGTTTGTGTCCATTCATCTTATATTGCTCATAATTCTTGAATATTATCTTGTTATATGGTTAAGTACCATGATTTTAATCTTTAAGTCAAAGGTTACTAGTTACTTCTGCAAGTGTCCATATGAGGAAGGTGTTTTTGTGTTTTTTTTTTTGAAAAACTAGTATGTAAATGAATCAAAAGGACTCAGCTGCCTCTAACCCTTTCAGTGTGCAAAGCTACTCACCTTTATTTTGGGCATTTTATGGATTTGTATTTTCCTATGGATGCTTCATTTCTGAAATCTTTATTGTTCAGTTCCCAAAAAAAAAATCTCTATTGTTCAACCCACCATCTGTCCATGATCCTTTCATTTTCCACCTGCTACTTATCTTGTAGTATTAGCAAGAGCTTGCATGAGTCAGGAAACAGGATATGGTTATAATTTGTATTTTTTGTGGCTATCTGGGTGAGCGCCACATCATTTGTTTATGTTTACTACTCTATGTTGTTTTAGTTTCTCCTGTGACTGTTCATAGCTATAGGACTAAATGGGACCATAATGGTTTTGTAAGCCAACTGACAATGGAAAGACAAAACAAGCAATTGCAGAGGAACCCAATCGTTTCTCCCTTTTTTTTTTTGCCAATCTGACATCACTTCTCCCTGCTAGTGGGTGATTTGGCAATAGGTGAGAGAAGGGATGACGTAATCTTGGCAAGAAATGATAGTGTCTTGGCAGATGCATTAATGGGAGCAGGAGAGGAAAGAGACAGCAGTGCAGCTGCTTCATTTGGAACTGTACCAGAGGAAGGTAGGCTATCAAAATATAAATTTATGGATTTGTAACCTGTTAGAACTGGAAGAATGTTAACTTTGGAAACCCTGGTTTGTTGCTGACCTCCTATTACTCTATTAGCAATATGCCGAACACCCTAAACTGAAACACTATTTGGCCTGCTGCTCTGCTCTAGTATTTTGTTGTTAGCTCACTCATGTTGCAGTTTATAAAGCAAGTTGCTTCTTTAGTGCATACATTTTTTTTCTCTTTCCATTTTATTTTGGCAGGAAACATAATGGGGGTTCTTACTGAACATTAGTGCATTAATTAATGAGGAAGTAGTGCACAGGCAGGAGGGAAAAAATGGGATCAACCCTAACAAGCCAGCTAGTAAAAGGAACTAGGAGTTGAAAGTACACCTTTGAGGCATCCCTAGTCCAGAAACAAAAACCTACTCTGTATAAATTTGTTGGGAGGGATTTTGCTTAAAATCATTAAACATAAACATCTTGAATTCTTGATAACATATATGTCAACAAACTTGAAAAATGAATTCCTGAGATTTTGAGGACTTTAGTCCATTTGGGTTTTTGTGTCTTGTGGTTGAGTCCTTCATTCTTGTCACCCTGCAGGAATGTTAGATGATGAAAACATGGAGAACGTATCGAATCACAATCAAAGAACTGGTGCAGGCTTTAAATCCAGTTACTCTAAAAGAACCAAGAAGGGTGGGGGAGCGACCTGGCTGAAGAAGGGAAAACATAACAATGCCACTGCTTTCATCGGAGTGCGGCCAAAAATTAGGAAATTTATGAGGATTTCCCTGAACAAAGAGCAGAGGAAATACATGACAAGGAACTGCAGAGGAAGAAAGACAAAAGCAAATTTAAGAAACAAGGTACGGTTATATGACAAGGAGGCGACATCAGAAATAGTAAAAGCTTGGGCAAAATGGTTTCGTAGGAACGGCATCCCTGGAACGAAAGCAAACTGCCAATACTTTCGCCGCGCCATAGAGCTAACACAACAGCTAGGTGCCCGTGCATTTGTTCCTACAGGTGCGGAAATAGATGGTGCCAGCGATGAAGAGGGCTGAATGGACAGATGTGATATGGAGGCATCCCCAAAGTCTATCGATCTTAATTGGCCCCATACTGGTTGTGGTATGGTCAATGGAGGAAGGCAAAGAACACTCCTTTGGCTGTTCAGACTGGTTCAATTCCAACCCTAACTGTGATCAATTGTTTTGTTCTGGGTTAATGGTTTATCTCAGTCCTGAGTAGCGTCTAATATTCGCAGTCATGTTAGCTAAGTAGAACTTATTTGTATGGGTTTAAATTATGGGAGGCTCGTCTGCTGTTCTTCGACTGGCTAGCCCTGACTCCTAACATCTCTTACAGATATTGTGTTGTAGGATGACTCTAAGAATTTCTGTTGGAGTTGGTTGACAGATGTGTAATGCACTAGCTCTTCTATTCGATAAGCTTGTTGGTTTGTCTGTTGTCATAATGTGCATGCGTGAGAAGGTAAACTAGCTGTTTCACTTGTTAAGTTGTTATAACCTGTTGTTTGGTTTGCTGTCTAGGAAGAAAATTCGGAGTTGTTAAGTTGTTATAACCTGTTACTTGGTTAGCTGTCTAGCAAGAAAATTTGGAATCTCGTAACTGAGAACTGCTGGCTGTTGCTCTCCGTCTCTTGAGTTCATCACTTACGGACGCAATGGATGACAACAAGGGATGGTTGGTTGCAGGTTCCCACCTGTTTATGGTCACCATGTGCATGCGAGGAATATTTATGGATTAATGTTACTCAAATTATAGAATGGAATTATCGCTCTACTCGCACCAAAAAAAAACTTGGAAATGAGGCAGTGAAGTAAAGCGATTGAAAGTCTAAATTTGCCTCATGCGCTATCAAAGGTCTAAATTTGTTAGCATGCGACCAAAATAAACTTACATGCACATCTATACCCACCAGTTTTTTTAACTGCCGATATCCTGTAAAATATATTTCCACCACCACCACCACAACAACATAGTCTTTTGTCCCAAGCAAGTTGGGGTAGGCTAGAGATGAAACCCAAAAGAAACAAGGATAAGAAAGACATAAAACGGCACAAGACCAAAGATAAGGTTAAGGGTAAATAAGAGAAGAAACAAAAGATCACGGTTCAGGCACGTTAATTGCAAGTCTCCAAGCGCATCTATCTATAGCTAATTCCTTGGAGATATTCCACTCTCTAAGATCCCTCTTGACCGACTCGTCCCAAGTCAGTTTAGGTCGACCTCTACCTCTCTTTACATTATCTACCCTTTCTAGAACCCCACTACGCACTGGCGCCTCAAGAGGCCTCCGTTGGACATGTCCAAACCATCTCAACCGATGTTGCGTCAGTTTCTCCTCGATTGGTGCTACGCCGACCCTATCCCGAATATCTTCGTTCCGTACTCTATCCCTTCTTAGGTGCCCACAAGACCAGCGTAACATACGCCTTTTTGTAGGCCAACATTCCGCACCGTATAGCATCGTCGGGCGAATCGCCGCCCTATAGAACTTACCTTTTAGCTTTTGTGGCACCCTCTTGTCACAGAGGACGCCAGAAGCTTGACGCCATTTTAGCCAACCGGCTGAAATTCTATGCCTAACATCTTCATCAATATCTCCATCCTTCTGAAGTATCGATCATAAATATCGAAAAGTATCCTTCTTGGCCACCACTTGCCCATCAAGGCTAACGTCTCCATCCTCATGTCCAATCACGCTGAAGTAGCACATCATGTACTCTGCCTTCGTCCTACTAAGTCTAAAACCTTTCGACTCCAACGTGTGCCTCCATAGCTCTAGCTTCCTATTAACCCCACCCTACTCTCATCAACTAGCACCACATCATCCGCAAAGAGCATACACCAAGGGATATCACCTTGTATGTCCCTTGTGACCTCATCCATCACTAAAGCGAATAAATAAGGGCTCAATGCTGACCCCTGATGTAGTCCTATTTTAATTGGAAAGTCACTGGTATCACCATCACATGTCCGGACAGATGTCATCGCATCCTTGTACATATCCTTGATGAGGGTAATGTACTTAGTGGGGACTTTGTGCTTTTCCAAGGCCCACCACATGACATTTCTTGGTACTTTGTCATACGCCTTCTCGAGGTCAATGAAAACCATGTGCAAGTCCTTCTTCTGCTCCCTATATCTCTCCATCAACTGTCGTATTAGAAAAATTGCCTCCATGGTCGACCTACCAGGCATAAACCCAAACTGGTTTTGGGCCACGCTTGTCGCTCTTCGTAGGCGATGCTCCATAACCCTCTCCCAGAGCTTCATCGTATGACTCATCAGCTTTATCCCACGATAATTAGTACAACTTTGAACATCTCCTTTGTTCTTAAAGATCGGTACTAATATACTTCTTCTCCATTCTTCAGGCATCTTGTTTGCCGAAAAATGAGGTTAAAAAGCTTAGTTAGCCATGCTATCGCTCTAACACCTAGGAACCTCCACACCTCAATGGGGATACCATCAGGGCCCATCGCTTTACCTCCCTTCATCCTCCTCAACGCCTCCTCGACCTCCGCCTCCTGAATTCTCCGCACAAAGCGTCTACTGGTATCCTCAAATGAATCGTCCAACTCAAGGGTAGGACCCTCATTCTCCCCATTAAACAACTTGTCGAAGTACTCCCGCCATCTATCCTTGATCTCCTCGCCCTTCACCAGGAGTCGATCTGTCCCATCCTTGATGCATTTGATTTGGGTGATGTCCCTTGTCTTCCTCTCACGGATCCTAGCCATCCTATAAATGTCCTTCTCCCCTTCCTTCGTGCCTAGCCGCTGATAAAGGTTGTCATACGCCTGACCCTTTGCTACACTCACAGCTCGCTTTGCAGCTCTCTTCGCTATTTTATAGCTCTCGATGTTGGCTGCACTCTTGTCAAGGTGTAGACGCTTGAAACACTCCTTTTTCTCCTTAATAGCCATTTTCACCTCATCATTCCACCACCAGGTGTCCTTCGCCTCCTGTTTGCCTCCCCTACTCACGCCAAACACTTCTGAAGCCACCTTCCGAACAGATGTTGCCATCTTTAGCCACATGTCGTTTGCATCTTCTCCTTCTTCCCAAGGCCCCTCGCCTAGCATCCTCTCCTTAAACATGTGCACCGCTTCCCCTCTAAGCTTCCACCATTTCGTTCTTGCAGTCTTCTCCTTCTTCCCAAGGCCCCTCGCCTAGCATCCTCTCCTTAAACATGTGCACCGCTTCCCCTCTAAGCTTTCACCACTTCGTTCTTGCAGTCTTGGCACGGTTGTCCCGATGGACACGTACCCGAAATCGAAAGTCCGCCACCCAGTAAAATATATTTCCATGCAACGGAAATTCATGGCTCTTAAGCACCCCCAGGAAATCATAAATAATAAATAGTTCCGAAATCCAGTTAAAGCGTGAAAAGTAGTAAAAACTTTTTATCATTGAGCTATGTACACAGAGAAGAAATGAGCTGACTCGATTCTAAGTGAAAAACATTCTACACTTTTTGCAAATTTGGTGGATTTAAACACACCTATAGTAGGGCAGCAGTATAATGCAGACCGCAATGCTCATTGCAAGATCGCGTCACGGCGACCGACAGAACAAGGAACCCAGGACTGCTGAACCATTATCGCAAGTTCAGATGACAATATTTGCCAAGACCATTTGCCGCTTCAGGCCAAAACCACAGAAGTAAACCAATCAACAAGCAATCAGGCATTGGCGAAGAAAGCATCATGGAAATAATATCAGAAATCCATAATATGCTAGGCGTGACAGTAAGATGCCCAGTCAAAAGACCAACGCTAGTTCTCATGGCAAGTCACTGGAACCTGCCAGCCAATGCCACAGCGTAAAAGGTTTTCCTGCTCCAACTCGGTAGAATTCATAGAACATGAGGATACAATCTAGTTTGGATCAGGCAGGGAAGCCTCTTCAACTGCTCTGAGCCGCCTCTGTCTTGGCTTCAGCTGCCTCTGTCTTCTCGGCCTCACCAGCCTTCTCTGCAGCTTGAGGCTTTGACACTTCTTCTAACAAAAAGGCAAAGGAGGGCAAGACGTTCCGTTAGTATGTTTGAGGCAGTACTTGTTACTCGACACAATGAGTACAGTGCTATCATATGAGTTGGTTATTTTGATGCTTCAGATTACAGCATAACTTTGCAGGCCACATGAATCATAAATTATGACTTCAGTACTTGTTCCAGTATAATGCAAAATAGTATCTATCAGAACAGAAACTACAAACTTGGAGCTCAGACTGATTTCCCAAACTTCCACTAGCACATAGGACATTTTCTTTAAGCCTACTGCAACTAGTGCCAATACAATCACACAGTCAGGTTTAACCCACCATATAAATAATGCATGAAGAGTCTGATTTTTTATGAAACAGTTGTAGCTAGGTTTGTATTTCATGAATACACTAACCCTTACATTCCAATCCACCCTGTTACAACATTGAATATGCAGTTCCATTGTTAAAGAGGACAAGTTAATCACAGAATTGGAAATTACAATCTTCGATAGATTGGCATTTAAGTTTAATGTCTATACCAAATGAAAAGAAAAAAGTAACTAGCAAATGATTGAGATGCATATTCCCAGTACTACCCTAATTTAGATTTGATGTACCTTTTGTGATCATCTATCTAGCATGTCATAAGAAAAAATAGAAGCAATACAAAGAACGGAAGAAATACAAACCTTCATCATCACTCTCATCCTCAAACTCATCCATTCCCATACCACCCATGCCGCCCAGACCTCCCATACCACCCATGCCGCCCAGACCACCCATACCACCAAGACCGGCCATATCACCCATGCCGCCCATACCACCCATGCCGCCAAGACCGGCCATATCACCCATGCCACCCATACCACCCATGCCACCCATGCCGCCAAAATTCTACAAAAAGGACATGAATGAAAATATCAAACCAATATAACACACATAATCTATAAAGACAAAGAAAGATTAAAAAAGTATATTTACCGAGAAGTCCATCCCATCCAAGTTGACATCGCCACCTAAGAAAAGAAAATATAAATGGAAGGAAAATATGAATGTAAGAACTTTTACTTGCACATGCCCCACGTACTGAGTAATCTATTTGCAGTTTAGTGTCGAACAGATTTTTTTCTAATTCAAGTTTACATCACTTCCAAGTTATGCCATCAAGTCAGCATGTTAAATAGGCTAAATGGTATTCTGAATCCAAGATAGCTATCTTTTTTATACAAGGCAGAAGGAAGGGAAAAAAGCTAAGGGAGAAGTTTGCTGCTTCAAGAAAGTTCGATGTGGCCTCTAAGTCTTGTGTAAAATCTGAATGCAAAGATGCAGCTCATGAATACTAAATTCATCAAGCAGTGTCCAAGAGTGCAGCTCATGAATACTAAAGTAGGAACTAGATACACATGCAGTGTCCAAGAGTGCAGTAGATATATCAAGCAACTAAATTCGCGTGTGTTTTCTGTCTATTAAATTCATGTTCAGCTAAACTTGTATGAATTGGAACTTTGACCTGAATGACAAAGCAACTGCTGTCATTAAACTAATCATAAATTTAGGAGCATCAGAAGAGCACATCACATACCGTCATCATCTTCGTCCACCCATTTGTCCCAATCAACTTTCACAAAGTGAGGTGCTCTTTGATCATCTCGAACAAGTTTCTTCCACCATTTGGCCTCAGCTTTTTCTACAATACAGAATATGGACCTGACACCCACACTTATCTTGCTAGCCTGTTAAATAAAAAAAAGAATTCTGGTTTAGGATTAGGTAGCACAACGTTTCAACATCATGGATTAAAACTCAGTATGTACATTAATGAGACATTAAAGTGCATTACCTCCACATTCACTTTGTCATTCAGATCTAATTTCAATTCATACATATTTGTACCAGCACTGCCAGAGAATGTGAAGACACCATCTGGCTCCAAATTCACCTTAGCATCCTTTGCATCAGGTAACTGTACTGTGATGTAAACCTTGTCAATCCTCTGAGCCCACTTCACTTCAGGGTGACGACTACAGAAGACATTACCACTCATCAAGAAATATATCTCTATAATTTTATTGAAACATACTTAATAGCATGTAAAGTACGATTCTGCATATTTACAAGTAGCCAACTCTAATCAACATTTTTTGAGAGAATTAAGGAATATCCATCATTTGCAAGAGCAATGAGTGACAAACAGAGCACTAACACAAGTGGCAGTTAGCATAAGTATCAAGGTCACATATCCAGCTAATGAGGATTTTACCACAATGATGTAGCTATCTAAAAAAGGGGTGTACCCAGTGCCATAGGCTCCCGCACTATGCAGGGTCTGGGGGCAGGTTGTTTAGCGCACAGCCTTTCCTGCACATAAATGTGCAGAGGCTGGGGAGCCCTGGACCTTCCGGTCACAGGCGGTGAAGCTCTACCACTGCACATAAATGATGTAGCTATCTAAACAACAAAGAAAAAAATAGAACCATAAACTCAAACAGAACAGAAAGGTTTAACCTGCCAGTAACAGTATAGTATTCCGACTATACATAACAAGCACCTAATATGTACAATTTCAGCACGACCATTCAATAAAAACGAAACCGACAATTATTGCTAAATTCATGCATGTATGAATCAAATTACCAACAGATACAACCATTAATCTCATACCGAAGAATAGCATTAATCTATTTTGAATATTTGCATGTTCAAATACCTGGTTCAGGCATAGGTACCTTCATGAAAATAGTACCAGCCAGCCAATATTTTAACAATTGTTGGATCATGAACACAGTCCAAATATCTTAATCGCATTAGAAACTACGCAATCACAAGCACGAAAGAGTCAAATATACCCAAACTATGTTAAGAAAACAATCAAGAATTCAAGACCTTCCTATATGATACTAATAACTGAGTTCGCAACATATAAAATTTTGTAATAAATTTAGAAAAGGTGCTTCAGCTTAATATTTACAGAAGAATTGGTGGTAGAAGATACATTTTCACTAATGTGCTAGTGTCCAACACAATACTTACTAAGTGATTGAAAGGAAGTAGTCATTTCATAACAACACACAGCAAAGCAAATCTAAATGCAGTTAAAGCCTACATGAAAAGACCACTGAACAAGGCAGCTGTAAATGTTTGTTAAACTACAACTACCTATTGAAACAAAAAGATACAGCAGAAAACATAACAAGGCAGATACTTAAATTAACTCCATCTACATCTAGATATAAATGCCTGAAACCAGGCAAAACAAAAACGTTAAGTGTTACCAGACCTCTTAAAGATCCGACTTATAAACGAAGAAACCAAATCTAAAGTACCAAGATACCCAACGAATCCCATATTTTCCAACTAACCCAGATCAAATGTAACGACAGTAAATTAGCAAAGCAACCACTCCGTTATGCCCAAAACAATGCCGGAAACAGAACTAGGGACACTGAAACAGCAGCATCACAGAAAATCCTGGACCGCACAGCCATGAATTACCCGCAGAACAGCCTAGGCTTTCCCCACCCAGTCCATCCATGCCAAACCGACGGAACCCCTTAAACCGCCACGCCCCGTAAAGGAACCATAACAAAAGGCCGCCGTACAAACCCTCACCGCACAAACCCTAACGGCACATCGGAAGCGGAAACCCAACGATTCCATCTAGTCCAGCCACAACACCGCGCGGAAACCCTAGCGCCTACGCGGAGGAGCGTCCAGGGCAGCACGGAACCATACGCTGCCCGCCCGTCCCCCAGATCCGCGCATGCGGACGGAGGCGGACGCTGCGAGGTCCCCGATTCCCCCCACGGAAGCGAGACCGCCGAATCTAGGGAGAGGAGGCGCGAGATCGAGAGGGCTGCGGGCGGTTCGTGCTCACCTCATCTTCGTCGCGGCTGGGGAAGGCGGCGGCGCGGGCGGCGGCGGGTGGTGGGGAGCGAGGGTTTTGTGAGGTTTTCGGGGGTGGGAGTGGGGAGGGGAGATGGAGGGGGCAGGGCTAGTGAAGTAGGGAATGGGAGGCGGCGGCTGGAGCTGTGGACTAGCCACGGGCACGCGGCAGGATAGCAGGCCAAAATGGGCCGGGGTATGGTCGCGCAAGTGAGCAAAGTGTATGGATGGGCTGTGGGGGTTTGGTGGGCCTGGTTGTGGCTTCGGCCCTGTTTAAAATTGACAATCTGTAGCAGAGGAGAAAGAAAGCAATGGACGGATTATAAAAGCAAAGTCTTCCTCTCTCTGTCTTTTCTTTCAAAAAAAAGGAGAGCAAAAGCTGCTGCAGAACTTGACCAAGATAAGATCCATCAGACGTGGTAAATAACCGGATGCACTGACGTGTATGTAAATCATAGGTATGAAAAGTTAAAAGCCCAAATAAGTGAAGGCGTACACAGAGGTGATTTCACGGGTGGGCGCTTTTGATTTGAAATTGTATCGATAATGGTTTTTTAGCGCTCAGCCTTAGAGTTGTTTCAGCATTCATCGCGGTTTACAGATTCATTAATTCAAGATACTCTTATTTCAAAGTTTAAAATGAAAGTGTCGAATGTTCTTTTAGGGGGGACAAGAGATGCAAGTCCCTACTAATTACATTTTAAAGAGAGGGTCTTAAAAAAACAAAAGTGTAGGAATGGGCGTATGGCAGCCTAGGGAAGTAGGGAGGTAGTGCAGGGGAAAGTGAGGTCCGGTCCTTAGGCTGTAGTGGGCACGGTAAAGGCCACGGTAAAAGACACGTGGGCCTTTACCGTGCTGCTTCCCGTGCGGCCAGCTGCAGCGGGGGACGCTATACCCCCGCTAAAACACCAGGCCGGGCGGCCGCACGGGAAAGGCCACCGTGGCTTTGGGGCCCACTTCGACCGGGCGAAGCTTCGGGAGCGAGAGAAAGGCCGGGGGAGAAAAATTCGGAGGAGGGGGAGTCGGGGGCCCGCGAGAGAGGGGGCTTAAAAAAATCTTTGTTGTGGGTCCTGCATGGTTATAGTTGGTATAGAGTGTGAGACTTAGAGGTTGACGAGTGCAGGAGAAACGAATCTAAAGTAGAGAATCTTGATGACTAGAACAGAATATTCTTTTTAAAGGTTGGAGGTAGAGATTCACCGGTGCATACAGCCTTAGCCTTCTTCGTGTGTTGCTAGCGTGGCTGTCGAAGACCATGTACCGATGTACGTCCATCCATGGCATAGAAGGCAAGAGTTACGACCGAAATGGCGCTTTCTCGCCCTTCCTGCCTTGGGGGCGTTCCAAAGCTGCGACACTGTCTGACACATGCAGCTTCGATTCCCAATCCCAGACGACGAACAGAGGCTTGCACGCCAAGCCCGTCTGCGACTACACCCAGGATCCGCATCGTCCATCCCGCGGGTTGCGGCGTCGCGTACAACAAAAAGCGCCCGGGCATATGATCGTCTCTGCGGACGTCGCCTGCAGGTGGCAAGGCATTACCCACGAACTCGATCTCCGACCCAGAAGCTAGCCGAGAGGAAGAGGACTCCCTCCTCCTCAAGCAAGGCTCTTCCTGCCGGCACGTCGTCGGTGGGTGGCATGATGCGCGCGTGCCACCACTGCACTGCACCCTTTGGCAAGAGGGCGCCGGCTCGCGGCTGACGAATGGATCGATGCAAGGCGCGACCACGTGGGCGCCACGCCCCACCCCCTCGCATCGGTCGCGGTCTCGCTCGCTGTTCACCCGTCGGCCGTCGCGCGCCCTGTGGCCCTGTGGCGTGGCCGTGGCGTGCGGGAATGAACAAGGAAAGGCAGCCGCGGCACATGACCCCCGATTCCCCGCCGTGCTCTTGCACGTTACCATGCTGATCGATCTCTGCAGCAGCAGCGCCCGCCCGTCACCTTCCTCTCTCGATCGCTCTGATGATCTCCTGCTCCTGCCGTGTGCCGACCCCGGTACTTTTCCTTTGTTCCTTGATAGCCGTCGTCATAACTTACGTTAGAAAATATATTATAAAATTTTCCATAATTTTTAATAGGCTAGGACATCTAATAATAAATTAATCATAAACGGTATCAAAATCCAGTACAAAACTATATTATATATATTTAAATACGATATTCATTGTCACCCCACGGAATTGAACTTAAAACACTATTTGTGCGTGAAGAAACAAAAAATAAAAAAACTTATTAATGGGTAAATAAACCAATCTCCCGAATAAAGTTGTCGCAGTAATTGAACCAAAATATAGTTTAGGGCTTAACCGGGCTTTTAGCTATGCTTAGGGCAGTAATTTGAACTTTTTATTTACAAAATTGAAGCCCTCATTATCAACCGTATACACTATTGATTCACTTCATTTATCTTAAACCTGGATGCTTAACCATGCATGTTGTCATGTTGAGTCCTATTAGTGCAATGCCAACTACTCCCTCCGTATCGAAATAGTTGTCGTCATTGATTTTTTTCGCAACAGTTTGACCATTCGTTTTATTCAAAAAACTATACAAATATCATTTATTTTATTTATGACCTATTTTATCATCAAATGAATTTTGAGTTTAACTTATCTTTTCGTATATTTACAACAAATTTTTGAATAAGACGGATGGTCAAAATTAGCGAAAAAAGTCAATGGCGACAAATATTTCGATACGAAGGTAGTACCAACACAAGTGCAGCTAGCAGCTAGCTAGCTGGGAGTGTCCATGTCACGAGTCACGACCTAATTGCGCCTCGCCAACCACATGCATCTCGATCTATCAGATGTATAGATGGGCTTTTATTCAGTTGAGCTCTCACTGTGTGTCGCTATTCTCGACGTCTCAGCTCAACCTAAACAGCGATGCGTCGATGCGAGAGCACTGCTCCAACGCCCGTTATATATGGGCTAAACCAATTAATACAAGGTGCCAAAATTAATAGGCATGATTCATTATTATGAGATATTATATGCGTCACAAATGTAAGCAGCGTTTCATACAGTACGTGTCGGTCCAAAATTAGAGTAAGGCTCTGTTTTATAAAATGACTAAAATGCCACTAACGATTACTCCGTCCACTGATACTTTGTATTGATAGATTGACAATGTAAGATTGGTGTTAATTAGTAGACTCATCATTGGAAATAGTTTCATAATGCATAATCCTTTTCCATTCTAGATGTCATAGTATCAACGATTCACTTTTTAGTGTTCACTTTTTTTTTTTCTGGGCCGTGCTGATATGCATGTAAACAGATTACTGTATCTATAATCAATGAGGGGTATCTTAATCGACTATGCATTCTTGTCCATGGGATTAATCTGATTTACACTATTAGGGAACAACTTATGAGAACACGACAGCACCGTAAGGTAAAATGCACGATGAGAGTGGATGCATGGTTTCTCGATGGCATACGTGTTTTTCGCAGGAAAAGAAACACAAGCTCGATCCAAAACCTACTTATTTTATATTGCGCGTTGACCAATAACAGAACAACAAAAAGTAGCAAAACCACCACCTCTTCATTACTTTATTCCTGTTATTACTACCATGCATGCGAGTTCATCAGACTGCTGGCTGTAGTTCAATCGTATTCGAAGCATACTTGGTGCTACTTGCTATATCATCCTACTAGAATCATTCAAAAGACAGAAAAAAACATAATAATGGGATGGAGGAATAGCCATAAAGCTCGCACAAAAACGCCCTCAAAATCACCCTCCAATCATCAAGCTATGCTGTAGGGGGGTGATTGGGATGGGAATCATATGCCACCCTCTGTAGACCACACCTTTGTTGAGCCATCATTCCGGCATCAGCCTCACACCTCCCATCAAAAGCGCACCACCACCCCATGATCCCCATCTCCTCCGTTCATCCGCCAGGTTCAGTCCCGGTCAGGCCCATCCCGGCCGTCCATTCCCTCCCCTTCTCGCCGATCACGAGGCCCTCGGCTCCCCCTTTACCTCGCCGTCCCCGCAGACAAAACGCCCGCACGGACCGCAAGCCAAGCCAAGCCGCCCCGTCCAAATCACGCCGCGCACCACCACTCTGACACAGAGGAGAGAGATTGAGAGAGAGTAGAGTGAGGGCGGCGGCGATGGCGACGCTGCCGCAGCGGTTCAAGCTGCTGGCGACGCGGTGCGCGGCGGGGGCGCCGAGCCCGTCGAGGAGCCCCGCGCCGGGATACGCGGGTGGCGCCAGCCCCGGGTACCGCCTCCGCCGCCGGGTCCGGGGCGGCGGGGGTGCCACGGCCAGCGCCAGACGCCGAGGCCGCCTGCGCCGCTTCCTCTCCCGCCGGGGCGGTGGCGGCGGCGCCGAACCGCCTGCCGCGCGGCGCGAGGAGGAGGATGTAAGGAAGCCGCTTTTCGGCGGCGGCCGGGCGGGTGGGGGACGCACGCTGCGGGATCTGTTCGTGGCGTCCCCGGAGTCCGGGCGCCGCCGCGGCGGGGGATGCAGCTACGACTGCGAAGGTGAAGACGACGAGGAAGAAGATGTCGGGGGAAGGGCGGTCGCGGATCTCGGCGGCGGGGGAGCGTGGCGTGGGAGCAGGAGATTCGGCTCCGGCGGGCTGCGGAGCCTGCTGATGCGGCGGAGCTGGCGGCCGGTGCTGGTGGCCATCCCGGAGGGGGACGGTGGCAACGCCGGCAAGATGGAGCTAGGCGCCATCGCCGAGGAATAAAACAAAGAGCGCTGCTTGCTTCAAGTGAACCGGGCGAATGGGGGACTGGAAGTCTGGAACGGATGTGGGCATGTGGTGGGGAGTTGAATTCTCAAGCCGTCTTCTTCTTCCTGCATCTGTTCTTGTTTCCTCTGTTTCGCTCCTGGTTCTTGGCTTCACCTTCCTGTTGGTGACTGCCGCTGTGAATATGATGCAATTGATGAAACAACCAGCAAGTTACTACTACCTGGCTACCTGCCATGCCAATGCTAGATTTAATTACTGCAGTTCTGAAGAAAATGGCTGCAGCTCAGTTCACTAGTGTTTGCAGAGGAAACATTGCTGGGTCCTCCCATCTGGATGTGCCAAACCCAAAAATTTTTACAGCTGAAGGAATCTTTTGCCGGCCCGGATGCCACTCATGTCCCGTCAGGGATCCTGAGCTTTGTGCACTTGTACAGGCTGCAAGCAAGACTCTCCCTCCTGTTGGGAGTTTGGAGTCTCAGCCATCAGTGTGCATCAATGGCTGGCTCTGGTTGCGGCTGCGCTGTGAAGACGAAGGCACGGAAGTAGCTGACACTGGAGTCCGGATGTCGGAGCATTGATTGACTGTGTGTGTATCCGGACGAGTGGGACGGTGGGCGCGAGGTACGATGTTGATGCCGGCCGGCAGCCTTCGTACTATACCGTACAGTACGCGCCCCCATTTGACTCGCTTGGGCGGGGGGCGATCATGACTTGGCCCGTGCGTGTTTAGTTCGCGAAAACATTTCGTGAAAAGATTTCGAGTTTTGATTTTATCAATTTAGAAGTAGTAAATGTATACGAAAAAGATGGAAAGTTATATGGATAGGTTGGAAATCTCGAGACGAATCTAAAGATGGTAATTAGAGGGTAATTAATCCATAATTAGCGGATGATTACTGTAGCACTACTGTTGCAAATCATGGATTAAGTAGACTCATTAGATTCGTCTCGCGATTTACAGTCTGTCCATATAACTTTTCACATTTTTCGTTTACATTTAATACTTCATGCATCAAAGATTCTCCTTTAATGTGATGGATGAAAATATTTCGGGTGGGAACTAAACACGGCCTTGGGTCGCAGAGAGCACTGGCATTGCGAGTTGCGACTGCGAGTGACTCCTCACTTGTGGCCGAGCGCCGCGACGGTGTGCCGTACTGCCGTGGATGGCGTCGGGCTGTGGTACCAAGTGACGAGCTGAGCTCAATAAAAACGGCGTGCACACACCCCAGATTCAGCGGAAACGGCGTGCACACACCCCAGATTCAGCGGACCAGGATGCATACTGGTTCATGTTCCGTTTAAAAAATGAGAGATTAAAATCCCGTTTTGCTAGAACTAGTTTCCATCCTACCGAGAATCCAACGCCATGTTCGTTTTGCTAGGTTAGGCTGCAAAGTTTGAGAGGAAAATAATTCGCAGCTGATATGTTTCCGATTTAATAATATTTTATGAGGAGAATAAAGGATGATAAGCCCAAATGAACCGGGCGTAAGATTGCATTCCCGTTTGCTGCCTCGTTCCTACGCCCGACACCATGTGGCAATATTTTGTAATTCATCCCGGTCCTAGTGCCTTCAAATACAAAGTCTCTTCCCTTGACTTGGTTTCTTGATATTTGAAAATGACGTATAAATCTTTTGTTACATGTTTTTTTTTTGTTTGCGAGGATTGTTACACGTTTAGAAATGAAACCATAACAGACTCGCGAAGGTACAAAAAAGCGCAAATGCCTACACTCGTCCCTGTGGATGAGGATGACCATGAACCCGAGCGAGGCAGGTCAAATCATTACAATTAAGATTTGCATCCCTGTCTTTTTTTTTGAGTTTTTTTAGGAAAGTCTTTTTTTCAGTTGCATTGCACGCAAGAACATATGGGCTGGTAGCAGGCCTCCTATGTTCTCCAACCACCAGGCCTCCTTTTCACAAGTTTACTTCAAATTGGCCCATTAGGCCTGTTCGTGTTGGTTTGTCTGTCCCCGGCACCCCGCCACCGGCGCCGTTGCGCTCGGCCGCGCCATTACTTTGCAGCCTTGCAGGCGCCTGTGCGGTGTGCGCTGCGCTCACCACGAAGGGCGAGATCAGGAGCACGGGTCCCGCGGGGAGCCCGGCCGGCGGCGATGTTCGCGACAACGGCGCGGTGGGCGGCGAAGAAGGGGAAGCCGAAGATGGCGCCGATCGAGCTGACGGCGCCGCCGGAGCAGATGCAGTCCATCACGCGCACCATCTTCTACGTCGTCCGGGAGCACGGCCCGCTCACCATCTCCGACGTCTGGGATCACGTCAAGGTACGTTAGCACTCAATCCGCCCGAATTCGACGGAATGACTGCCACCGTCCTCCGTACCGTGCCTATCACGGCCACATACTCACTCACGCTACCTGCTCGACGGAATGTCTAGCCTGACAAACGTGTGAGATGATATATACTAGTAATGGGCGCGCGGTTAAACTCAATGGTAAAAATAGATGATGAAAATTGCATCATTGATGTAGTAGTAGTTCAAGACAAACGTGTGAGATGATATATACTAGTAATGGGCGCGCGGTTAAACTCAATGGTAAAAAATAGATGATGAAAATTGCATCATTGATGTAGTAGTAGTTCAAGTAGTATGTAGCATGAAGAACAAAGTATACATATAGTACCAAACTTCCAATATTATTGAGTCATGATGTAATTGTTGTCATCTGACACTACTAATGTAGCTGGCACATGATCAGTTGGAGAAATAATTATACAGTAGATTACATGTACGCACACACATAAAGGGTGAAATGCAGCTACAGGTTTCAATGCTCACTGCAATAGAGTAAAAAAGAAAAAAAAGGTAAAGAGTTAAACTCTGATTGCATCAGCAATAAGCTTGAAGACATTATTGGAAATTAGTACCAGATTCATTTGGCTGAACTCTAGTGGCAGGATCATTAATATATCCAGCCTAGTAAAGGCTATTCCTTGTATTTGTAACCGTGGCATTGGAATAATTGAGTAAGTCATGCAGTAGCAGGGTTTTTTTTTCGCTACAGTACCGGTTTTTTTGGGAATAAAAACCGGTCCGGTAAACCGGTCAAACCGGCCGGTTAACCAGTAGGAGCGGTTTGGTAGGGTCGGTTTTGAGCGGTAACCGGCCCTATTATGCTACCGGACCGGACCGGTTTGACCGGTAACCGGTCAAACCGGACCGGTTCCCAACGGTAAAAAAACCCTGTGCAGTAGATAGGATTATAAGCTTATATTTTTGGTGGCAGTGTCATGATTGATGAGGGAAATTAAAGGATCTACTTTGTTGAAGGGGAAAAAATAGAAAAGAATAGTAATTATGATGTATCGTCAGATGAAAATAAGACAGCGTGGTGCAATTTAAAAATACAATTAAGTAAGACATGCTGTGTTAAATATCTATTTAGGTGATGCCTGTTTGCTGATATGTTACTGCAAGTTTACACATTACTGCCATTGCTAGGATTATCAATTATGGAAAAAAGCAGGGGACCGATGCTTTGTTACAAAAAAGCAGGGAACCTATTGCTTTGTTGAGGCTAATAGACAGTAAAGAAAAAGCAAGGCACTAAGAAATCTGGTGGTAATTTATTTAAGATTAATGAGGTTTCAAAATACAACCTTAATTCACGTTCATTATCCAATTGAAACAATTAATTCGTATTCAGGACAGAGCAAGCTAAACATGAGAAAATTTTTATTAAGATATCAAACTAAAATCGGTACATGTCTGTGTGGTTAGAGCATTGTCATTTCATGGTGCATTTAGTAGACATGTCTAAAGATTTCAATGCTTGATTGTGGATAATCATTTGAGACTAATCGTGGAATGGAACACTGCACAGGTGACTAAAACTTATTACATAAACAAAAGAAATTGAAGTAAACTCTGTAGATATTTGTAGGCAACATAGGCACAAGGCATAAATATACAGATTCAATTTTTTATATTAGTTATAAAGGCACATTAGGGACAATACAATATTTTGGTGTAAATAACGTAGATTAAAAAAGCTACACAACCAATCATTTCACATTGCACATAAAACTCTATGCAATAAGGTACGCGTACTGTTGTGATGCAGTCACGGTGGAACAGGATGCAACCAACAATGGTAGTGAAACTTACAGTTACAGAGCTGTTACAAAGAAAAATTGAAAGGACTATAGGAGAAAAAAAAAACCCTCTTGGACACTACCTGTCACAAGAAGGAAAAAAATAGCAATTGAGCAAATGGAACCAAAATGAGCAGAATGCAATATCTTTTATTGATCTGAGTGAATCAAGCTAAGCGAAGTAGTAAAAACATAAAAGCATTCTACTCTATTTAAATTAGGCAACAACTATCTGCAAGCAGGTATAGATATTACTGTATTATGCACACGCCATAAAAATTGGAAAAAGCAACAATAGGTATCAAACTTACAAGGTGATCATATATCAAGAAGATGGCAAAGCAACACATTTTTGGAATACTAGTCAGCATCTTCAGCTTAATGCACGTACTAAACCAATTGGATCAGGAGCTAAACACAGAGAGCTCCACAAGAGTGACCTTCTTCTAGTCGAGAGTCCTTGCATAAAAGAAGCAAATAGTCAGGGGTAAAAAATAAGTTCCACAAGAGTGATCATATTTAGAAGCACGGAAAAATAAGTTTCAGTTAATAAGAGTCACATGTATGCACTTAACTCTGTTACTCTATTTGTGTAATGCAGAAAACCTGGAAAATGGTACTCTATGCACCAATGTCTGAATCGGTAGTTACAGCATCAATAGTGCAGGGTCCTTCTTTATAGATTCATGAATAGAAGGGCTTTTCATATTAAAAAAATATCTAATTGCACACAAAAATCAGCATTACAAGCAGAGGCATCCATTAAAGCAAATGCAACAGGGAAGTTGGTTTTTACAAAATCAGAAGAACCAGCTTTCAGGTTATCAGGTATGTAAAGCGTGCCCATCCACAGATTTATATTTTCAGTTATAGAGAATAGTTAACCTTGTACAAGATGTAGGATGCACAATGGAAATGGCAGCAATCATGATTTAGCAGTGGAAAGCAACCAAATGAAGGAAATTCAGGAAAGATAAATGCAGAACAAAAGTTTTCATGATAGGTACACAGCTGGATTTAATTTAGTGTTCTTCCTAAGAAAGAAAAAGAAGATTAGCCATTTGAAATATAATGTAGGAGCGTCCGTGCGTCATGTCACTTTTTTTTTCAGGACCAGAAGCTCTGAAAGCTCACAAACATCAAAAAATTTGTGCTACATTTTGTAGCAGGCTGCAAAAATTGCAAACTCACCGTGAATGCGTGAAGAGCTAGCATCTTAGCAGGATAGGCAAATTGGGCAGTTTGATAACCAGTTGATAATTTGTGGACAAAAGAACCACACAGCACTGTAATCTCTATCTCCCGGCCTAAAAATTTCCTCTGCTGGTGGCAAAAGCCTGAACCTGAATCCTGAAAAAAAATTGCCCCTTGTAGCTATGAGCAGTCGATGTAGAAAAAACATGCATCTATCGATTCAGAAATTTGCATATAGCCACAGAGATTAAAGATGGAATAGTTCCAAATTCTCAGTCATAGTCCACACCTGATCTCCAAACATGTATGCCGATCTCCTACTACCTAATCACCACCCGCAAGTCCCGAGGACAACAAACCTGCAGTCGGATACGACATAAGAATTGACCCACTCTATGAATCTCAACTGATGGAAAAAACAATAAATAAACCTGACAAGAACTGCAGGGGTATTGGCTAAGATAACACTCTTCCAATTACTTGTACCTCCACCCCCACTCGCTGACACATTGGTTCCCCCAATTGTTCTCTCAAGCATTCTGCCGAGCACCTGTAGAGCGGCATCAAGTGGGGCATTAGAAAGATTTAGGGTGGCTGATGATGGTATGAGCTCACCGATGCCCAGCACGGATCCAAGTGCCTGCTTCTCCTTCCATTGCCCAGCACGGCTGCGTGCTCCCATCGGCGGATGGCTTCTCCACTCGCCCCGCAGCCGGCGGCATCTTGCAGGAGCTCCGTCGTTGGTAGTGCGCATCAGAGTTGAGCGGGGGCCGCTGCCCCCAGGACCTCGCCCCCCCCCCCCCCCCCCCCCCCGCGACGCGGAGCTAGTGCCGCGCGCAAGGCGATCGCCGCCGTCACGTGAAGGCCAGCCGACGGGATAAGCCACTGCCGTCACGCGCGAGGACACGCTGCGCCACGAGCCGGAGCCGGCCCTGCCTTACGCGGTGTGGGAACCCTCGTGCCTGGCCGTCGATTTTGACGAGGGGAGATAAGGGAGAGAGAAAAGAAGAGGAGGGATGGAGGAGGAGGCCGCGAGGAGCTGCCGGCGGCGGCCGAGGCAGCCGGGCCAAGCGCGGGCGTGGGCGCCTCGGCGCGCAAGAGGCCGGCGCAGGGGCGGGTGCGCCGCCGGCGCCACGCCCGCCGCATTCTGCGTGTGGTGGGGAGGAAGGGAGGAGAAGATATTTCGCGAAGGACCACGGGTGGAATTTGTGAAAAACGTAAGGGCCTAAACGCAAACAGTCGTCGGCAACGGTCCATCTCTGGCTGTCGGATCGCGGATCGGTCGGTCGAAAAGATTTCGGGTGACGTGGCCCGGCTATCTTTCCAGGGAGTCCGGTAGGTTTACTGATATAGAAGAAATAGAACTAGTGATGGGCGCGCGCCCATGCACGCATAATGTTAATCAGTTACATGCTTTATTGTGCTCAAGTAGCAGAAATAAGTACATAACTTTGTTCCAACTAATTTAGTACAAGCAAGGTCCCATGATTGTTTAATACAAATAGTCAATTTACAACATAACTAATTAAAAGGGAGTCTTGAATAATATCACTGGAACCGTAGGCTTAACATCGATTAACATTGTCATCATAGAGCTTGTGGATGTATTATTGCTTGCTTCACTGCAGTATCAATCAACTCGATAATCAATAGTGTACCAATTGGCTCGATAATTAGCTGATTTTAAAAATATTATAGACTGAGCGATAGTGAGATAGACTTAAGAACCAGCATACAACGAGACCTGCTTACCAAAAAAAACATACAACGAGACCTGCTTACCAAAAAAAAAAAAAAATCCATCCAACCGCCTGTCACTTGATTTCCTGAAGAGAAGAAGGAACTTCTGAACTACAGAAACTGACAGTGTAAAATTGATGTTGTATGAAGTCATATAGTTATGCTTTGCGAAGAAGTTATAAAAGTCAACTTCTAGAGAACAGGGAGCAGCGTGAAACTAAATAGACTCTTTCATTGCATCAAGTTGGTAGCCATTTTTTTTTCTTTTTCTACAAACATACAGCATAAGTTCACTTATTTTAGCAATACTCTTGAGGGGTCTAATGGACAAATAAATGCATGACAAAAAGCAGTATGTGGCATTTTATTTTCTGTGCAGTATTGGGATATAATTTCTTGATGCAATAACTTTGGAATTCAACTACAATTTCAAATTGAAAATTAAGACCTAGAAAAAATGTCACACATGATATTGCAAATGGTACTGGATATGATCTTTTTTGCATACAAACAACACTTTTTATAGCATATCAGGAATTGAGGTATGATATAAAGACATAAAGATGCTTAAATATGTACTACCATTGTAAGCTGTTTATAGTGGAAAAATTAAGTTATAGCAACTTTCATTTCCTCCAACCTATTAAATGCCTTAGGGAAATGCAACAATATATCAGTAAATAGGACAATTATATAGAAAATAAGGAATCAGATGTATCACAGCCATTACATAAAAGGATAGTTTCATAATAGGTAGGTTGACAGGTAATTAATGGTGCCATTGTAGCTTCTCTATGATTCAGTTGAAATCATACATATGAATGACGACTCAAGGATTCAATTAAATATGTGGACTAAAAGCCCACAATCTGATGATCTTACGAAGAAAGAGGCTCAGACTTACAGCTTGGAAATGGAAAGTGTGATGCAATTATCTTTGCCACATAATATAACATTAGTTCATCTTTCTCATTGTGTAGCTACCGACAATTGACAAAATATAATCTGAGCTTGAACAGTTGAAGACAGGAGAAAATAGAAGCTGTGCATGCAAAAGTAATGTTACCAAGATGTTGTATGAGCAGGTTTCGCAGGCTGTTCCCGTTATACAAAGAAATTCCAATGTCAGCTTGAACCTACATGCCAAAGAGGGAAGATCAACTGCAGAGGCAAAACAAAACATATATTAGTTGATGAATTAAACCTTAAACATTCTTGACACAACAAAAAAGTACAACTCAATCCAAGAAGTTTAGTTCAATAAGCAACCTTTCGGTACTGCAGAGCCAAAAAAAAAGAAAAGAAAATTGAGTGTTTAATAATCCAAGGACACATCCTTTGTGTGCTACCAATCAAAGTCAAGATGAAATGTGCAACATCGAATGGCACATAGAACTTTATTTGCTGCATTCTATCAAATGTTTCAAGTTATGGCTACATGTAAAGTTGGTTAGTTTAAATCATTCTATATGTGAACAGAGTTAAAAAACTGCAAAATACATAAAAAATGCATTGCTACTCATTGCCTAATTTTTACTGAACAACATGTGAGAAGTTTTCTTTTCTTTATCCTGGAAATCTAAGGATCCCTGATAGATATTGGGCCATTAATCATAATTGTTGAAATGGACATCAGAAAGTAGAAAGCAATTGGGAAAACATGAATTGTATTGCATTTGTATACCTTACTTTACTTGCATCTTGTTGCTGAGTACTAATTTGGAACTCCTGTCCTTTTTAGAAGAAGAAAAAAATCTGAACTCTTACAACCCTAATGCTCTGCTGCTTGCTGCCTGCTACTGCTCCGTGAGCCCTGTGCTGCTAACCGCTACAGCAGTGCAGTCAGTGCTGCCTTTGTTGCACGTCTGACTGTGAGACTATCTGAAACAAAGAGCACACAATAAGAAGGAAATTTTATTACCCACAAGCATGGAAGAAACTTATATATGGGAGATAATAAGTGGTGCGGCAGATAAGAATAGAGATCTATGTCTAAATATAATAGAGGAATGAAATTTTTTTAATATGATCTGAAGAAAACTATGTGAAACCTTTACTGAGAGGGCAGACTTGAAGTCTCTAAGTTGTTTCAGAAACCATATATGCCCAAGAAAGCAGCAGTACTAAAAGGCTGCATAGAAAACTTACTTAATATAAGTTTACTGAAATCATTAGTCAAAGTTTCTTGCATTGGCTCTGAACGTATGTGTTACTAATGCAGGCATAATTATAGGAACAACTAAGATGAAAAGGTCTCTGCAAGAGGAATACAAACTACACTTGGAGTACAGATGCTACCATTCAGAGTGAGCAAGACATCAGCTTTTATGATTAGGAAGCATGGTTTTCCAATGTTGGCCAACCAAAAATCCAATAAATAATCACAGGGTAAAATATATCTGTGCAGCAAATCACTTGTGGTCACAATGCCATAGGTATAGCCGTCATCTTGTTCTTATTCTACATCTGTAACATAAATCAGGCCTTCCTAGAAGTAAAGGAAGACATTGATTCACATCATATATCTCTACTCAAACAAGAACACCTAACACGGTCTGGGCCAAAGGTTAATATCCCACAAAGTTATTAAGGCATGCTTTCCAGAAAATCGTCTTCCACAATGTGACTATGTGATAATCATGAAAACTTCATGAATCTTTACCCCCCACTATGCAACCATTTCACAAACCCGAAACCTGCAAGGTCTAAGTGTTACTTGCAACAACTTTTATAATTGCCTTAAAACAATGAATCAGAAATTGTACGTGCACTTACTGTAAAAGAAAGGTACTCTAGACAAGAAACGTTAAACAATCTTAGATATGGACTCATCTTTGGTTCATCGATAGACTCATTCCACATTTTTTTGGTTTTGCTAAAAAATCCTGAATATTTTGATTTCCTTTTACCATTTTCAAAAACTAATCTGTGATGGAAGCTCGTGGACACAAATGCAGAATTTTGAGTCGGTTGTAATGCCACCAAAGCCTAGAGGAGCCTTGTAACCGACTAAGGTTAGCTCCCTGAAACCAAATTGTAATGGCTATATAAGGCAGGTAGGGACCCCCTCGAGAAACATCTTGTCTCGTCATCATTCACCACCCGGCATACGCCAAAGCAATACAAACCCCAACACATGATGTAGGGTATTACGCCTATTCAATGGCCTAAACCTGTCTAAAACTCCTACGTCTCCTTGTGTTCACCATCCTGCTTCAGGTCTTACGGCCCCCATCCAAATCAAACTACCATCATGAGGATACCCATGTTGGACCTTCCGATTATTGCACCAACAAGTTGTGTCTCGTGTTGTGGTTCTATGGTGCGTGTGATATGCTTCTACCGATCTAGGGACCCTAGCATCCTTCATGTACTCAAGAAGCGGGAGTACTAGTCGGTTAAAATGTAGGAGTCCTAGTAGGAGTATAACGACTTCTTCCTTCCTTTCTTGCAGGTAACTGGGGATGTATACCCAACACTTACTCCATCAAGCTACCATTGAGTCCATCTATATTGAACACGGAATGAACTTGCAACTTTTAGTTCATCCATTTGTGATCTACAGAGGTGCGTCTCCATTTTTTTGTCTCATATTTCCGATGTTACTATTTGTATTGATGATTTTTTTCATATTTTGCATAGACTTTTCCCCTCCAAAAACATTCGTGCACCATTGCATTACTCAAAAACCATTTTGCTTTCACCCGCAGTTTGTTTATTTTCCACGTCCATGGCGTTCATTGTGACAAAGGTGTACTAGTCGGGATTATTTGTTCCGGATCCGTGCTGACGGCATCCATCTCAAAGTAGCCTACCCACAGTTTCCCCCAAAAATGAAAGTCTCCTGCCCACACACATCCAAGAAAATGGGAAAAGAAGCGCATGCTTTCAGCTCTCAACAATTCGTCAACACACTTTATAGGGATATAATTGCAATGACACATAGCAAATATATTACTCGATCTGAACAATGCATTGAAGGAGTTAACATGTTCAAGAAATACAGTAGATATACTTGTACCTGTTTATGAAAATAACCTTGTATATCTCAACAATGCATCGTAACACACAAAGATACATGGCAACAAGACAAGATAACATGACATGAGATTGATTGTTTAATGACTTTGTCCACTTGATTAAGCTACTACAGCGCAATCAGAGAAACTTACTGCAGGTTCAAAGCCCAGGTGCATAGCTCACACGGGTGCTAGGCTACAGCGGTAGACGACAGACTGATTGGACTCGATCATGAGCGCCACAGCCTGATCATTCGCTGCCCCTGCTGTATTTTCAGTTCTAAGGTCGCGCGCGATGAAGCCTTTGCCAGTAACAGCTTTGGAGTAAAAAAGAAAAAGAAAAATTAGCAGGTATCAAACTATATAGTATCTCGCAAAAATGGAAATGTCAAGGAAATACAAAGTGTAACTTCTGTAGCGAGGAGTCAATACTCAATAGAACATCTTTTTTTTGGCTGTTCTTTGGCTAGATATATATGGAGTTTATTAGCAACGGTTGTAGGAGGGGAGCTCCATGTAGACCAATGTCTTTTGAACAATTCTGGATTTGGACAAAAAGATACATTGCCCAAGTAACACATGATTCATATGCCTGGCTTTTCTGCAATCTGTTGGGCTATTTGGAAATCTAAGAACTCATTGAGTTTTGACAAAAAAAAAAAAACAAATCCAATCTCCTATTGGTCGAGATTGTACAGAACTCAGAAACAAGGTGACATGGTGATGGGAGCAGAAGCTATGAAGAACACTGCGTTGTGCTTCCATCCTCAAGGAGCAACTGCAGATGACACTGGCATGGTCCTGCTGCAATAAAGATGGCTTACAGAAGTTGTGAGGATCCGGTGTGTCCGAGGGACCGAGTGGATGGTCGCTTCCCAGTGTGATGAGTGATTGACAACGTGGTGTGGACTGACGTTTGCCTTAGCTGAAGTATTGCAGGTGTAGAATGCGGCTTGACTGCATTGGTGCAAGTGAAGAACATGCGCGAAAGGTCTTAGCCATGGCGGCCTCCAGGGAGTGGAGAGACAAATAGGCTTGGTTCGAGGGACCCGGTGGCCAGATGGATCAAGTGCGGTTCACATGGTCGCAAGAACGAGCAATGCGGTGTGGATCCGGTGCGAGGTAGCGGCTCACAACCGAAGCTCGTACGCGGACGTGAAGCCGGTGCAAGGTGACGGCTAACAACCGAAGTTTGTACGCGGGGTTTGGTGATTTGGCCACAAAATCATCAGGAGGACGGTTTCTTGGTTTGGTCCTCAAAACCAAGCCCGGGAACTTGGCGTGGCGGTAACGGCCCATAAGGAGGAGCCGTGCGCGTCAAGGAGCATGGACCGGAGGACACGCGGCGTGGCCGCAAAGCTTGCGTCGGAGGGAAGCAAGGTTGCGGCGGATGTGGTCCGGGCTGGAGGAATATTCGCGACTATAACAAATTTGCCCCTAAGGGGTATGTATCTCTTAGGGGTAGTTTAGTACTTAGGACTCCACCACTTGGACTACATATAGGAGGTGGTAGTCATCTATTCATGTCATCTCTTTGGTTATCCATTTTCCCCTTCCCTTTCATCATCTCCACCTAGAACTATTTTCTTGAATCCTTTGTAGTTTGTATAGGTGAATTCATGGTTGGTTAACGGAGTTTAATCTTTTCAAGGTTGTGCCATGATTTGAATTCCCGAGCTCTTTTTCCTTTTTCGGAGCTATTTTCGGAGCCATTTTTGGAGGATTTTCGTTCTTTGATTTCTAGGGCGTTTCTCTCGAATTTCTTTGGGGAAATCACACATGAGTGCCTTGTGCCTCTTTTCTTGGTGATCCCTTGCCCCCAAACGCCGGGAATCGCTCTAGATTTGTAGTTTTTCGGATGAACTCGAGATGTAAGTGTTCTTCATGAGATTTGAGATTTCAGGAGTTCTAGAGAGTTAGTAGCCGAGATTTTTGGGGCATACCCTCTACTTGAGGTGTAGATCATCTCACTAAAGTTTCGTCTCAAGAGCTCAAGCCGTTTGGGAGATCCATTCACAAGATTGAAGAGTTGACTTTCGGGCTGGGTTGATTCGAACACACCCGGCAGTGCCGAGTTTGGAAATCCGGTAGTGCCGAGTTAATACACCCAAACCTGGCAGTGCCAAGTTTGGAAATCCGGAAGTGCCGAGTTAATACACCCAAACCCAGCAGTGCCGAGTTTACAAATCCGGCAGTGTCCAGTTTGCCCAGTGACAGACTTGCAAGTTTTTGGTTGATACTGTTTCGAGGTTCTTTCTGCTTTTTCGCTGCTTGTATCTTGCGAGGTTCGGAAGTGATTTTGAGATGAAAGCCGGATTCGGGAAAAAATTTTGTCGGCTCCCATTCACTCCCCCCTCTTTGGTCGCCTGATCGGTCCTTCAATTGGTATCAGAGCCAGTTATGGGTCTTTGTGACTCTAACCAGTCTAAGATCCAAAGATGGCGTACTAAGATCGGGGTTCCAGTCCTCCACACTTTGATGGAAAGAATTACCCGAACTGGGTTGCGCGCATGGGCGCTTTCTTACGAGGCAAAGGAAAGTTGTTGTGGGATGTGACGAAAAACGAGGATTATGTCAATCCCACCAACTTAGATGCCCAGGATGCAAAAGATAACTTTGATGCCAACGCTAGGGCTGTCAACTACTTGTTTCGTGCTTTGTCGCCTGAAGAGTTTGAACGTGTTTTGGGCGAGGACCTAGCTTGCCAAATCTGGCATAAGCTCAAGGTAGCCCATGGTGGTGATAATCATATCAAGGCTAGGCTTTTCTCGGTTTATCGCAGAGAATACGAGAACTTTGTTCAATTGTCTGGAGAGTCGGTTGAATGTATGTTTCAGCGCTTTCTTCCATAGTCAACAACATGAAAGCCAACATCACCATCCTCCCATACACTGATCATGACAGGGCTTTGAACCTCTTGCAAGCACTTGATCGAACCGTGTGGAGTGCTAAGGTTGAGGCTATCATGGAGTCGGCTAACTATGAAATTTTGAAAGTTGATGAGCTTTTCTCCAAACTGAAGTCTTCTGAGGTAGATAGACAGCTGATTGCCAAGGCCAAGAGTCGACTGATCCCCATAGTCTGGCTCTAGTCGATGGTTCTGGTTATGGACATGCTAATACTTCCAAACACTTTGCCCTGTCTTCTCTTGTGTCTCTTCCAGATGAGAAGTATGAAGTGCTGAGCGAGGAGGATCTCGCGTTGCTTACTAGGAGGTTCGAGCGCTATATACCATAACCGCAAGGGCTCGAGGCATGCGGGAAGTACGTGCTACAGGTGTAGCAAGATGGGCCACTTCATCGCCGAGTGCCCGGAGGAGATCAAGAACGACTACAACCGCAAGCACCGACCGCAAGACGAGCACAAGCACCGCTCCAAGGACGAGTACCGCTCCAAGCACAAGAACAAGGAGGAGAGGAGGACGAAGAACAAGCACAGTGGCTTTAAGAAGAACAAGTCTCGAGCGTTGGTGGCTGGTGCAAGCGACATCGACACAAGTTCCACCAATACCTCGTCGAGCTCGAGCAGCGAGGATGAAGACTGCGGCCACCGCAAGGAGAAGAAAGCACATGAACTGCAACTTCAACGGGCTTTCCTGCACCGCTATGAACTTCTACACCATGGCACATGAGTCCAACAACAAGGATGACTCTGACTCCGAGGATGAGGTAATGACCGATCTCACCTCTTTGCGTAAGGAGATTGCTAGGCTAGAGGAGTTGGTCGATAATCATGATGATGTGATTAGGAAGACCAACAAGAAGAAGAGAGAATTTAGGTCTTTGCTTGGAGAGTCTAAGGATAGGGTTGTGGAGCTTGAGGCCTTACTTTCTGAGACTGGAAAGAAGGCGATGGAATTTGAGTCTTTGCTTAGTGAGTCTAGCAAGAAAGTGGCTGAGCGTGAATCTGAATTGGCAAGTGCTAGAACAGAGATAGGTGTTTCGAAAGATGCCCATATTGTTTCTGATGAACTTGAATGCTCTATGTGTGATGTGCATCTTGCTGATTTGGTTGCTCTTAAGGATAAACACATGACATGCCTTGATGAACTAGAAGGAGCTAGGGTTGAGCTTGCTGAGTTGAAGTCTAGATCTTCATTGCTAGGTGCTTGTACTTCTTGTCCTTCTTTACATGCTCAGTTGCTTGAATCTCATACCATGATTAGTTCTCTTGAGGCTGAATTGAAATCTCCTATTGCAAATTCTTGCTCTGCTTGTGATGTTGTTGCTTTGAAGAATGTTGAGCTTGCACAATATGTTGATCGCTTGCAACATGAGAATGATGAGTTGCGACAGTGTTTGGGTTGGTTGTCGGGTCACGAGCCACAGCTTAAGATGTTAATTGCTAGGTTTAAGAGAGCTGGTGATTGTAGTGGTGAGAAAGATAGTGAACAAGACAACTCCACCACAAACATTCCAACACCCCCACAGAAAGCCCCCTTCAAGAACAACTTCACACCCAAACCCAATCACCTGCTAAACAAGCTTGACACCACTCCTGATCCTCCCAAGTTTCTCCCAAAGACAAGCAACTTCCAGAAGAGAGTGACCTTTGTGAGCTGTGGGGTTTACCAGAAGAGAAAGAAGCCTCAGCCGAGAGAAACCCTAAAGCCAAAACCAGTCCGATTCCATTGTGATCATTGTGGAAAGGATGGGCATATTGAGCAGTTTTGCTGAAGGAAGAAGAGAGAGATAAGGCGAGAGAAGGAGTAGGTTAACAGGGACAGGTACTACTCTTCCCATAGAGTGCCTGTGTCTTGTACACCCCTGCCTAGGAGAGAGGCTTTTGTGCGTTCAGTTCCTTCTTTGGGTGTTCGTGGTGTTCTAGCTCGTGGTGAGTTTGCTAGGCGACCTCCTGCTCATGGTCAGTTTGGTGCAGGGAAGTATGACCGTAGCTTTGAGGCAAGGAGTGAGTCTAGGTCGCGTTTTCCTCCACGTGGTGCTAGAGGTCGTGCGGTGAGACATGAGAGGGTTCCACGGAGTAACGTTGATTTTGCTAACCCCTCCTTTGAGCAGATGGCCCAACACTGGTTTAACTCTTTCTGTGCTAACCCCAGTGTCCAGTCGTTCGCTCATTCTCGTTCTCGCTTTTGATTGTGCAGGTGGGAGGCATGGGGAACTTTTGGTTGATGGAAGGCATATGACCGGAGATAGGAAGTGGTTCTCTAGCCTCATCCCGGTGGTGTCCAAGCAGTACATCACTTTTGGGGATAAGGGTAAAGGAAGAGTGTTGTCTGAGGGTGCTATTCAGGTGAGTGACAACTTTGTGTTGAAACAGGTGGCTCTTGTTAAGAATCTTGGTTTCAATTTGCTTTCGGTTTCTCAGCTTCTTGATGAGGGTTATGAGGTTCGGTTTAAGATTGGAGATTCTCGGATTCTTGATTCTCGAGGTGATCTTGTATGCATGATTATTCCCGAGGGTCACATTTTTCAGTGCTGATTTTTCTTGATCATTTGGTCCTTCTTGTTGTTTGATTGCTGGTACTTCTTCTGAGCTCTGGAGGTGGCATAGGAGATTGGGTCATGTGAGCTTTGATTTACTCACCGCTTGAGTGCTCTTGACCTTATCCAAGGATTGCCCAAGCTCAAGTTTGAGAAAGATTTGGTGTGTGCACCTTGTAGGCATGGTAAGATGGTCGTCTCTTCCCACCCACCTTTGACTGAGGGTTTTGGGGAGCTTTTGCATATGGACTTGGTTGGTCCAGCTCGCGTTCGCTCAATCGGTGGGAAGTGGTATGTTCCTGTTGTGGTGGACGACTATTCTCGCTATGCTTGGGTATTTTTCTTGGCGTCTAAGGAAGAGACTTTTGATTTTGTTCGAGATCTGATTTTGAGGTTGAAAATGATAGTAATGGTGATGCCATGAGAGCTATACGCAGTGACAATGGTACGGAATTTAAGAACACTCGTTTTGGTACCTTTTATCGTGATCTTGGTCTTGAACACCAGTATTCGTCACCATATGTTGCTTGCCAAAATGGTGTGGTTGAGAGGAAGAATCGGACTCTTTGTGAGATGGCTAGGACGATGCTAGATGAGCACAGGACTCCTAGGAAGTATTGGGCAAAGGCAGTAAATACAGCTTGTCATATGTCAAATCGAATTTTCCTTCGTGCTTTCAAGAAGAAAACTTGCTATGAGCTTTTTCACGGTCGTTCTCCATGTGTGAGTCATTTCCGGGTGTTTGGTTGCAAGTGTTTCATTATTAAGAAGGGAAATCTTGACAAATTCGAGTCTCATTCAATGGATGGAATTTTTCTTGGTTATGCTAATCACTCCCGAGCATATCGTGTGCTCAATCTTGAAACTAACCAAATCATGGAGACTTGCGAAGTCACTTTCAACGAGACCATTTCATGTAGCTCTTCTGTCTTTGAGTGTGCAGGTGACGAGGAGCTGGGACAGTCCATCTTTGGGGAAGAACAGGAAGATGAGGAAGATGATGAAGAAGGAGATGCACCGAATGGAAATCTTGTACCCTCTACTTCCACTACTACCACGACTTTCGACGAAGGCCCCTCTGCTACCTCTTCATCGAGTCGCACTCATGATCAAGCTCAAGTGGAAGCTGCTGTTGAGGGGGAGGCAATCTCGAGGCGAGAAGCTCCCCGGCGGGTACAGAGGGATCATCCTTCGTCAAGGATCATAGGTGATTTAGATGAACGCACTACACGATCAAGGTCACAGAACATCTCCCATTTAGCTCATTCTACTTTTGTTACGTCTTTTGAGCCCAAAAATGTTGGACACGCTTTATCTGATTCTGATTAGGTCAATGCCATGCATGAAGAGCTTGGAAACTTTGAGAGAAACCATGTCTGGGAGTTAGTTGAACCACCTCCAAATTGCCATCCCATTGGAACCAAGTGGGTTTTCAAGAACAAGAGGGGTGAGGATGGAGAGAAAGTGAAAAACAAGGCGAGGTTGGTTGCTCAGGGGTTTTCGCAGCAGGAGGGGATAGATTATGAGGAGACATTTGCTCCTGTTGCCCGTTTAGAGGCAATTCAGATCCTTCTAGCATTTTCAGTTGCTAAAGGGTTCAAATTGTACCAAATGGACGTGAAGAGTGCCTTTTTGAATGGGGTGATCAAGGAAGAATTGTATGTGAGGCAACCCCCTGGGTTTGAGAGTGAGAGGTACCCACACCGAGTGTTCAAACTCCACCGAGCTTTATATGGCCTAAAGCAAGCACCTAGGGCATGGTATGGCAGGTTGAGGGGGTTCTTGCTTAGCAAGGGGTTTGAGATGGAAAGGTTGACAAGACACTCTTCTTGTTGAGGCATGGCAATGATCTTTTAATCGTTCAAATTTATGTGGATGATATCATTTTTGGTGGCTCTTCTCACAATCTTGTTGCCAAGTTTGCAGATGATATGAGCAGGGAATTTGATATGTCTATGATGGGAGAGTTGCAGTTCTTTCTCAGGCTGCAGATCAAGCAACACAAGGACGGGACGTTCGTGCACCAAAGCAAGTACACAAAGGACATTCTCAAGAAGTTTCACATGAGCGACTCCAAGCCGATGACTACTCCGATGAGTACGACTACTGCCTTGGATGAGGATGAGGACGGAGAACCAGTAAACCAGAAGGAGTACCGGAGCATGATCGGCTCCCTCCTCTACTTGACGGCGACGAGGCCAGACATACAGTTCAGCGTGTGTCTGTGCGCTCATTTTCAGGCTTCACCGAGGACTTCACACTGACAGGCCGTCAAGAGGATTTTCAGGTATCTCAAGTATAATCCTGAGTTGGGCCTTTGGTATTCTGCTGCTTCCTCACTTGCTCTCCATGGTTATTCTGATGCGGATTTTGTTGGGTGTCATATGGATCGCAAGTCTACTTCTGGACAGTGTCAGTTTCTTGGTTCGTCTCTTGTGTCTTGGTCTTCTCGCAAGTAGTCTAGTGTAGCCCAATCCACCACAGAAGCCGAGTATGTTGCTGCCGCTAGCTGTTGTTCCCAGTTGCTTTGGATCACCTGCACCTTGAGAGACTTTGGCTTAGATTTGTCCAGTGTACCACTTCTTTGTGATAGCACCAGTGCCATAAGCGTAGCCAAAAATCCTGTGCTCCACTCCAAAACCAAACACATCGAAGTGAGGTACCATTTTCTGAGAGATCATGTGGAGAAAGGAGATATTGAGCTTGCCCATGTTTCTACCCAAAACCAGCTTGCAGACATTTTCACAAAACCACTTGACCAAGTTACCTTCACCCGCTTGCGAGGAGAACTTGGTGTGTGCGCGCCTTTCTGAGCTGAGTTTTGGAGGCTTCTGTTGTAGCATATGTATACTAGTGTCTTTGTTTTTGGGTTTATCCATCTTTGTATCTTGATGTATAGTTTTCCTCTTTGTATCTTGTGATATATATCATGCTGCATTTGTATCATATCTTAGGATGAGCTTCTCCTATATGCAGTGATTGCTACAACTTGCTACTTCTTAGAGTTTGGGCAGGCTTGCTAGGGATTGGTTGATGATTGGCTATGCTCTTGATAGTTTTGGTATATATCTGTTGAGATAGTCAATATTTAGAAGTAAAATGACAAATTGAACTTAAACTCTTTAACCCATGAGTAAATGCCTTTGCATGTCTTCTTTGAGCTGAAATGGCTATATCTTGCTTAAGATCATGCTAGGATGTGATGTTCTTTTCAATTGGGTCAAAAACTTTTGTCATTGTGAACGTTTAGCCTATGTTTTACCTTGTGGAGGGGCATAAGCTTCTTTTTGTCGCAAAGACATTTCATGTACCATGATTAATTTGAAAAACTTGAAAAATGAGATGTCTATGCATGAAAGAAGAAATATAAGAAAAAGATACATTTGAGAAAAATTTATGCTCATGTCTCTATGCTTTCACCATTGCACACACTTGCACACATGGGTGCTAAGCGGTTGCATGATGTTTGCCGGAGAAGTCTCTCTTGAGAAGTGAACACATGGCTCCATGCTTTGACATGACATAAGATAAAACTTGGGCGTTTGTAATGATCTTTTGTTAAGAACACTTGTCCTTTCATGCTCTTGATGAGGTGAAGTTCGTTTTTGCTTGACAATCCAAGCTTAGGACTTTGCCCATGTGGTGACACTTTTTGATAAAATCTAAACAAATTGACCATGGCTTTGTCAAATAGCTATATGGCTTTACCTTCTTGATGGCAATGCTTTTGTGATGGTATGAACTATCTAGCTTGCTCATTCTCTAATTTGTAGTATTTTGTAGTGCTCATTGTATATTTGAGAAGCTTGTAGTTGCATTTTTGCATTTTTGCTGTGCTGACTGTGCAGACTCGGCAGTGCCGGTTTTTGCAACTCGGCAGTGCCGGTTTTGGGATTTCTGACCTTGATTCCTGCATTGTAAACAAGGGGGAGAAATTGGTGAAGGGAAAACAAAATTGCTGGGTTTCTTGCATGCATTTGTACACTTGATCAGGGAGAGTATGCATTTGTGCAGGGGGAGCTCCTTGTGTTTTCTGAAAAGTGTTTCAATGCTTTGGGCTTTGTGTTCTGCTTTTGCCAATGGTGTTGAGCCCTTTCGCTTCTTCTTGAAGGGTCGGCACTTGCGCATTTCGCCGATGGTGTTGAGCCCTTTTCACTTCTTCTTGAAGGGTCAGCATTTGCTCTTTTTGCCGATGGTGTTGAGCCCTTTTCGCTTCTTCTTGAAGGATCGGCATTTCTAGAGCTTTCTCTTGCGAGTGACTTGTTCTCGGCTTGTTTTTGCTTTTGGTCACTTGTTCGAGCTTATTTTTCTCTTTCTTTTCTGTTTTCCTTTCATATCAAACTTGATTATGTGTGCATTGTCAATGCACTCATCATGGGGGAGATTGAGGATCCGGTGTGTCCGAGGGACCGAGTGGATGGTCGCTTCCCAGTGTGATGAGTGATTGACAACGTGGTGTGGACTGACGTTTGCCTTGGCTTAAGTATTGCAGGTGTAGAATGCGGCTTGATTGCATTGGTGCAGGTGAAGAACAGGCACGAAAGGTCTTAGCCATGGCGGCCTCCAGGGAGTGGAGAGACAAGTAGGATTGGTTCGAGAGACCTGGTGGCCAGATGGATCAAGTGCGGTTCACATGGTCGCAAGAACAAGCAAGGCGGCGTGGATCCGGTGCGAGGTAGCGGCTCACAACCGAAGCTCGTACGCGAACGTGAAGCCGGTGCAAGGTGGCGGCTAACAACCGAAGCTTGTACGCGGGGTTTGGTGATTTGGCCACAAAATCATCAGGAGGACGGTTTCTTGGTTTGGGCCTCAAAACCAAGCCCGAGGACTTGGTTTGGCGGTAACAGCCCATCAGGAGGAGCCGTGCGCGTCAAGGAGCCTGGCCCGGAGGACACGAGGCGTGGCCACAAAGCTTGCATCGGAGGGAAGCAAGGTTGCGGCGGATCCGGTCCGGGCCAGAGGAATATTCGCGACTATGACAAATTTGCCCCTGAGGGGTATGTATCGCTTAGAGGTAGTTTAGTACTTAGGACTCCACCACTTGGACTACATATAGGAGGTGGTAGTCATCTATTCATGTCATCTCTTTGGTTATCCATTTTCCCCTTCCCTTTCATCCTCTCCATCTAGAACTATTTTCTTGAATCCTTTGTAGTTTGTATAGGTGAATTCATGGTTGGTTAACGGAGTTTAATCTTTTCAAGCTTTTGCCATGATTTGAATTCCCGAGCTCTTTTTCCTTTTCCTTTCTCGAAATATTTTCAGAGCCATTTTTTGGGATTTTCGTTCTTCGATTTCTAGGGCGTTTTTTCTCGGGTTTCTTTGGGGGAATCACACATGAGTGCCTTGTGCCTCTTTTCTTGGTGATCCCTTGCCCCCCAAACGCCGGGAATTGCTCTAGATTTGAAGTTTTTCAGGATGAACTCGAGATGGAAGTGTTCTTCGTGAGATTTGAGATTCCGGGAGTTTAGAGAGTTAGAGGCCGAGATTTTGGGGGCATACCCTCTACTTGAGGTGTAGATCATCTCCCCAAAGTTTCGTCTCAAGAGCTCAGGCCGTTTGGGAGATCCATTCACGAGATTGAAGAGTTGACTTTCGGGTTGGGCTGATTCGAACACACCCGGCAGTGCCGAGTTTGGAAACCCGGCAGTGCCAAGTTAATACACCCAAACCCGGCAGTGTCGAGTTTGGAAATCCGGCAGTGCCGAGTTAATACACCCAAACCCGGCAGTGCCGAGTTTGCCCAGTGACAGACTTGCAAGTTTTTGGTTGATAGTGGTTCGAGGTTCTTTATGCTTTTCCCCTGCTTGTATCTTGTTCCTAGGGTCAGTAGCATCTCAGTTGCTACGTGATCTTGGCAAGATCGTATTGCGAAGTTCGGAAGTGATTTTCAGATGAAAGCCGGATTCGGGAAAGAAATTTTTGTCGGCTCCCATTCATTGCCCCCCTCTCTGGTCGCCTGATCGGTCCTTCGAGTTGCCGTTTTTCTGGTCTTTTGTATGAGGTCTTGTCTTTGTATTAGGAGGAGGGCTAGCCTGGGTAATCTGTATCTCTTCTTTCTACAGCCGGCCGGACTTTTATGCCTGGTCTGTTGGAGTGCTTAGCTGTTTATTTTCCTAGATATCTTTTCTGGTCAGACACTCTGTAGTTTCGTTGCTATAATGGTAATGAAATTTGGGTGTGGTCCTTGCTGGAAAAAAAAAAGATGACAGTGGGTTTACGGGTAATAAACTAAGGATACTTATGCAAGAATTCACAAAAAAAATGTCCTGGGATTTATTATTACGTGGAATGGAATATATATATAATCACAACATTGCCGTGCACACATATATTTTGCAAAATATTTCCTTTGATTCACACCTTCTCTTGCATCTACTCGTCCTAAAATGGCCGTGTCTATATCTTTATATTGATTAGCATTCGTGGACCAATATGTACTGGTTCTGATCATTCAACTTGAAATAGCCATCTAGCTAGCTAGATGAGAAAGTCTAGTATATTATACTGTGTCAACAATAAATCCAGCAAAGTTAGCAAGCTTACATTCTATTAACCTTTAATGAAAGAAAACTATAGACTCTTCTCAGATGACTAGGGAAAGCTAGCGGCTAACCACGCAATTTACAATCTAGGAAGCACAAACAGAAAGGAAATTAGAGCTTACTCACGGTGCCGGAGTACATCGTGCCGTAGCCGGCGCGATTACTATGGTTGCCGGAAATGATCGTCTCGTTCATGCCATCACCCAGCAGCATGATGTTCCAAACGTCCGCTGTGATGTTGATGTACTCCTTGTACATCCCGGCCTTCACGTGTACGATGTACCTTCGAGTACTTCTCACCGGCGCGGCAGCTACAGCAGCAGCGATCGTGGTGTAGTTGCCCTTGCCGTCGAGCGACACCACAGCATCGGGAACGATGCCCCGCCTGTCGATCAGCAACGCATCAGCGGGAGACAGCCAGTGTGGCGTCTCCTCAGCTGATGGTGGCCGGACCAGGTGGTCGTCGACGACGTCGAGCTCCGCCGGTGATGCCGCAGACCAAGGTGGAATGGAGAGGACAACGAGAGCAAGGAGGAAGAAGATCAGCTGAGACGGTGTTGTTGCCATGGTGGTTTGTGAGCTCGTGCGTTGCAAAGGGTTGCTTGCATTGCTTAGGTTTATATAGTGTTGACAAGAGATCGAACACCAAAGGCACGTCCAGTCTGTAGTCGATCACGCGCAGTGTCAAGAAATGGAGCACGAACCGTGCTGGAATTTTCATCATGCACAAGCGTTGTACAATTTTTGCAGGTATGAAAACTCCAAGAGAGCGGATACAGTTTTGTATACGCTAATAAGAGGAGTATCTCGTATTCCAGGAAATGCGCGTCTCTAAATATGTACTGCGCGTTGCACATGCATACATATATCGTATATGTGTATACAATGAAGCAAAGAGGGGTGCCAAACCTCACCTGACGTGTAGATCGACAACAAGCTAGTCCGCTATCATTAGAGTGAGTAAGCGTGTGTCTACGCAACGATTCGTTTTTGAAGGTACGCGTACCAGGCCATTTGGAAATAACGTACGTACGTGTACCTGAAGGATAAGCTGGAGGTGCGTGCCTTGTGACGCCGCATGTAGCATGCTGGTTCTTTATCTGTATAGACACGTAAAGAAAATCTAATTTATTACTAAACGCCTAAATGTTCTCACCTCCGTGTATAAACGAGCTGCCACGTACATGATCAAATCTTATGATATGGCTTTGGAGTGAAAATGTAATTTCTGGTAACATCATGTCCAAAAGTCAATGGCGTCAAACATGAAAATGGGAGGGATCGGAGGACAATTCTAGGTATTCTGAATGTTTCTTGGACGATTCTTGAATTATGACGGACAACTAAATCAACCATACATCCCAGTAGTCTTTTGCTATTGTCTATTGACTGCGGTTGGAACCCTTAGTTCCAAGTATCAGGACCGCTTGACGATCAAGTGGGAATTCCTACAAATAAGAGAGATATATGTATATATATGCCATTTGTAATTGGTTAAATACCACAGATTTTAGGATATCTACCATGAAATGCATACATATGGTGGAGGAATACTACAAGATGTATCCTCATATGTGAGAAGTCAGTGGTACAAGTAACATATTGGAAGTACAGAAATGCTACGGACAGGTCAAGGCATGTTGCAAACAGACATGAGTTAATGTTGCAACTATTATTTCTGCATGTTTCACGGTATGGCTGGAATTTTTCCATCCATAGTTGATGATGTAGTTACTTTTATACATGTTCCATAATTTTGCAATAGCTAAGTTTTAACATTCCAGTGGTTGATTTGTAATGTTGTGATGGAGTGTCTGATAGAAAATATTCCAACAGACACTACGGGAAACGCACGGTTTGCCGTGTGCCAAGGGCACACGGCGAAGCCTGAAAGGCACACGGCAAAGCTGTTTGCCGTGTGCAAAAGGCTTTGCCGTGTGCAAAATGGCACACGGCAAACCGTACGACGGCAAACAGCTGTTTGCCGTGTGCCAGAACACGGGCACACGGCAAACATGTTTGCCGTGTGCCAAGTGTTTTTGCCGTGCGCCATATGGGGCACACGGCAAAATAAAGTAACTGACGGTGGACACCTGGAAAACGGTGGTTTGCCGTGTGCCACATGGCCGGCACACGGCAAACACTAGGCTGTTTGCCGTGTGCCACGTGTATGGCACACGGCAAACAATGCCTTGACCTTTGCACACGGCAAACACAGGTTGTTTGCCGTGTGCCTTGACCTTTGCACACGGCAAACACAGGTTGTTTGCCGTGTGCCTTGACCTTGCACATGGCAAACTACCTTCCCCCGCCCAAATTTTTACTGTTTTTTCTTTTAAATGTCCCCCAAACAACACAAACAATCACATGCAGTTCATATACATTACAATTAACATACCAGGCAGTTTATATGCATCACAGACAATCAAATATTGCTTCACCAGCTCACAAACACCATAAGCCATAACACGGCCACAGAAATTCATACAAAGTCCATAAACAAGTTCAAATACAGTCCATACGAGTCGATATGACTCCAAAGTTTATAAACAAGTTCATACAACGTCCATAGTCCAGAACAAGTTCATACAAAGCACACGGCATAGAAACCACATGATACATACCGCTCACTCGTCCGCCGGCGGCTGAGGCGGAGGCTGCACACCCCAAGCCCAGGGCGGCGGCACCTGCGACGACGACGGCGGAAGCTGACACGGCAACGACGGAGGCGGCGCCCACTGAGGCGACGCCCCCTGCCACGGCTGAGTCGGCGGCCCGTGCCACGAGCGAGCCTGCATCCCCTGCGGAGGCGGCCACGGAGGCGACATATCTGGATTGATTGGCCCTTCATTGGATGCCGCCGATGGAGGCTGTCCAAAGTTGAAGATATTGAATGTATTAAGCTAAGTGATTTTACTAAGTCATTGGTTTCTATACTAAGTCTTTCTACTTTGTATCCTGAGTTTGGAAAGTGCTAAGTCACTATAACAAATGAAAGTAAACGGCTATGAAGTCACTCACAGGAGTCGGAGTACCGCCACGAGCTCCAGGTGGTGGACCGAACGGTGACAGCGGTGGCTGCGGATAGCCCAAGGACTGCATGTACTGAGCATAGGCCTCCCATCTCCTTGCATTTTCCTGCTCAATCCTTTCTGTCTGGGCCCGCAACTGCTCCTGGACCGTCGCCTGTACCTGCGCCTCCATCTGGGCCTACAAAATATGATGCATGGGTTAGAATACGAAGCTAACGTGTGTAAAGCGCTTGAACGACGAGTGCAACAGAAATAACCTTGAATTGCTCCATGTCTATCTGTACGGCGCTTCGCCTCGGTCGTATAGGCGGTGTTCCATAATTTTGCAATAGTTAAGTTTTAACATTCCAGTGGTTGATTTGTAATGTTGTGATGGAGTGTCTGATAGAAAATGTTCCAACGGACATCCAGGCGCTATTAGTTCTAGTAGGGCTGTTTGAAACGGCATTTGGAGTGCGGACTCAAGGCTCACCCCTGCTTTTCCTAGCTACAGGTAGTGCATTTGGGGAGTGGTTCTCGAGCCAACCATCCTCATGTTCCTCCGCCGCTAGTGGAGGACTGGCCTTTAGTACCGGGTGAAAACGATTCCAAAAAAAAAAAGTAACAAGTGAAAACCCACCTTTAGTATCCATTTTGTAATCGGTACCGCTTGGGCTATACTAAATGCAAGACCATTTAAGTACTGGTTGGCTAACCCAGAACTAAATAGCCAATTTAGTACCAGTCAGTAATACCAACCCGTACTAAATGGTTTTGCACCCCAAAAATAAATAAATAATATTTTAAACCATCAATAGATAATGCGTGCGCATAATCCATCGATAACACCAATAAATCATGCGATTTTTTTCATGCGTAAATGCATGTACGCGGTAACGTGGGATTCGAACCCACGACCTCAAGCCTCACGCAAACCCTTTCACCATCCAATCTATACAGCACATGTGTCACACCCCACAAAATGTTTATTTCTAGTTGTGAATAGAAATACTAAATAAAATAAATGATTTTACTATTTTGCTAAAATTTATCAACCATTTTGTTTATTGTCAATTTAGATAAGGAAAATAAATTTCTAAATTAATTCTATATGGGATGTTGCATTCATGCCGACTGCATAATTTTTTGGATGGAAGAATGAATTTAAAACTGTGTTTAAAAACACGACTAGGTCCAAATCGATTCGTAAATTCCAATCAATTAATTTCTTAAACCCTTGTCCACCAGAATCGTTTCAACCTTGAGCAAGCGATTCTTTTTATTGTTCCCTGATCTTGATCTATAATTTGTTCTCTTTTCTTTACCGCACAAATAAAACCAGCCATTTTCTTTCACCTTGGGTCTTTCTTTTTTTCTTTCGAACGTGACAACCCAATCCAGCTACCATGGACTTGTGCACGTACCTGTTAATTTTCTTCCAGCTACATCCTCCATTCGTCTCTTGACTTTTATGGCCGGCCAACTAAGCTTCCACATCTGCTCATTCCAATCGGAAAAACTAGTTGCCACTAACCTCTCCTTCATTTCCCACAAATCCCACAATCAAAAATATGCAAACTGCTGAACTAGTGGCATTAACACAAACTCCATCATCATCGGCCATTCACGTCGTCGATCATCTCTTGACCCTTCTCTTCTCCCTTCCCGACCCGCACCTACAAAATGCACCTCTCTCCCTGAGTGTGCCTACTCTGCACAGATCATCAGGTTCTTCTCTCTGTCATAATCTACTCTCAAAGCTGAGGTCGTTGCGGTCCTCTTAGAGATGGAGAATCGAAGCTGTTTGGGCACTGCTGCACTCTATCATGCGGCGTCATCGCTGAACTTTTACCTTGCTGCCGTTTTCCTTCAGTCCTCGGCGATCAACTCGTGCCCCTACTGATTGCCGTCCATCGGTGAGAAACCTCCTCTCATCACTTTTTTTTTGTTCACACCTATAGCTATCACGTGGACCATGATGCAACCTCCTAGTAAATCACGTACATGCTAGTACAGACTACTATTTCTGCAACATATATACTAGTGAAAGCCCAGCGCGTTGCCGCGGGTGTCATATTGTCCAACAGATTTGTTTTGATACGGAGTACATCATAGTGACAGCATGGACACATTGTTACGTGCTTACCAAGCGTATGCACGTGTGGGCGTGTGTGGCCGTCGCGGGTTAAGATTAACCAGACAGCGCAAGCGACGTACCCTCTCCTCCTAACATAATTAAGGTAAAATTAATATTGTTGCTGCCATTTTTTATGATATTTTTGTTAGGTTGATCTCATGACTTAGTCCAACGACCAAATCATAACCCATGATCGTGCCCTGATCGGGGCGCTTAGCCAAACCCTGGCTAGTGGGCCCCTGTCAGACAGTGCCAATAAAAGGAGTTGGGGGTAAAGGGGCTCGCACTTCGAGGTTCGTCGCGGCCTATAACAGAAACCCCACCTTCGTTACCTAGTCCGATCAAGAGGGGGCACTGGATTGACGGGACGCACCACTGGCGTCGACAGCACCACCACCTCTACACCGACCGCCGCTGCCATGTGCAGATCGTCACCATGGACCCGGCGGACAACAGGAATGGCCAAGGTATGTCAAAAGAAAGATGAATCCCCACTCGATCTACTCCTACCGATCCCACAGATTTAAAAATTTTTAGAAAAAAATATATCCCAATGACATAGCAACACGGGGCATGCGAGATTATTTAACTTGCGGACGTAGCCTCGTCTACTAACACAAATATTATTGTTGCCATTTTATATAATATTTTTAGAAAAAAATATCCAAATGACATGGCAGCACGGGGCATGATCGATAGAGTATTCTTGTTTTGGATTCTCAAGGCAGCATAGTACTCCTTGCTTGCACCGGAAGCACAAAAGATGTTTCGAAAATTATTTTTTTTTAGCTCAACGGCAGGGGAGCCCCTACCCATTTTTCTATTATATATAAAAAGAATATGTACAGAAATTTACAATTTAATGTCGGAGACCTAAAGAAAGAGGGAAAATTAAAGCAGACTACTCATCCAAGTTTTAATTAAGTACCCAACCGTTGGTTTAGGTCTAAGCAAGACCAACTTCATCTCCTCCATGAATGTCTTTTTCCATCGAGCAAAGGAAATGACTGCTCCATCAAAAATAATGTCATTCATGTGTCTCCAAATGGCCCAAGCTGCAATGATGATTATTTCTCTGAAGGATTTTTTGTGTTCTTGCCCCTATTTTGAAGTGCAATTGTGATTTTGCCCCTGTTTTTTTTAACTTTGTGATTTTGCCCTTAGATATTTACAAGTCTTTGTGAGCCCTTATTCTTTGCGAATTTGCCCTTGTTTTGATCGTTGACTAGGGGCAAAATCGCATTGACTTGTGAACAGTAAAGGGCAAAATCACAAAGTTAAAAAAATAAGCTGAGCAAGTGCGACTTTTGGCTAAAGGAAGTGGCATTCTTGGGTCACGTGTTGTCCAACGGAGGGGTGGCAGTCGATCCGAAGAAGGTCAGTGACGTGTTGAGCTGGAACCCGCCACAGGACGTGAGTGAGATTCAGAGCTTTCTTGGATTGGCAGGGTATTACCGGAGGTTTATTGAGGGGTTCTCCAAGATTGCTAAACCAATGACTGCACTGCTGGAGAAAGATGTCAAGTTTGTCTGGACTGAGGAGTGTCAAGCCAGCTTTGAGGAGTTGAAGAAGCGACTGACCTCGGCACCCGTATTGGTACTGCCGGATATCACCAAGAACTTCTCAGTCTATTGTGATGCGTCCCGTCAAGGTCTGGGATGCGTGCTTATGCAGGAGGGCCGAGTTATAGCTTATGCATCCAGGCAGTTGAGGAAGCACGAGTTGAACTACCCGACACACGATCTGGAGTTGGCAGCGGTGGTTCACGCACTAAAGATTTGAAGGCATTATTTGATAGGTCATAAGTGTGATATTTACACTGACCACAAGAGTCTGAAGTACGTCTTCACGCAGTCAGACCTAAACATGAGGCAACGCCGTTGGCTGGAGCTAATCAAGGACTATGATCTAGAAATCCACTATCACCCAGGGAAGGCCAACCTAGTGGCAGATGCCTTGAGCGGAGGAGCTATGTGAACCTGATCACCGGAAGGGGCCTACCAGAAGAACTTGCTCGGGAATTTGAGAGGATGAACCTGGGGTTTGTGGCCAACATCATGGAGTTGGAAGTGGAACCAACGCTAGAATAGGAAATCCGAAGGGGGCAGCTTGAGGATGAGAAGATCAAGGAGATCGCAGAGCAGGTCAAGCTAGGAAAGGCACCCGAGTTCTAGAGGATGATCAAGGGACAATCTGGTTTGGGAAGAGGATATGCGTACCAGATTTGAAGCACATCAAGGACCTCATCCTGAGGGAAGCCCATGACTCAGCGTACTCCATACATCTAGGAAGCACCAAGATGTATTTGGACCTTAAGGAAAGATTCTGGTGGTATGGATTGAAGCGCGATGTCGCAACCCATGTGGCCTTGTGCTAGTGGCGGAACCAGGAATTCAGGATTGGGTGTACAATTACGTACGTATTAGCATGCCAAACAAACCATTATATAAAAAAATGAAGGACCATGAAAACAAAGGATAAATGGTACATGATACAGGACAAGTCGTTTCTTCCAAAATATATTATCCATGCAATATTTTGAAACTACAAAGTCATAAAGAAAAATTACAAATTAACTCGACGAGGCGGCTTTTGGAAACGGGAGATGATGTCTTCATCGATAACACGAAGGAAAAATTCCTTCTCAATAAATGCAACCAAACAATCAGTTCAGGTACTGATCCCCCATGCTGTTTCTTAGCTTGTTCTTAATAAAATTCAAAGCTGAAAATGCCCTTTCAACACTTGCTGTTGCAACCGGTAGCAGCAACACTAATTTCAGAAGCTTGTAGACATATGAGTGTATGACATGCTTATTTGTTTCAACAAGTAAAACTGAAAGCTCCGCAATATTCTTCACATTCCTAAATCTTTCATCAGCACGCACATCAATAATGAATTTACCAAGTTGATAGGATAGACGCCTCAACTCTACCATTGAGAAGTCGTTGGGATAATGTTTAGCAAGTTTTAACAAGCTCTCCTTATCAAATGCAGCAAATGAATCCTTGGGATTGAATGATGACAGGCACACAAGCAGATCGGTGTTTACCTCATCAAACCTATCATTGAGCTCCTTAAGTTGCCTATCAATGATGCCTAAAAACATGTCAATTTTGAAACGATGATAATTTGTGAGCTTGATATACTTCCTCTTTGATCTCCCAGCTGACTTATACATGTCATCCATTTTAGGAACATCTATGTTGTGCTTCACACAAAAAGAAGTGACATCAGCAAGAAAGCTCTCCCATCCAGCATCCTCCCTCAATAACTCAAGCTGAGTCTTTGTCAAATATATGAGAGAAATGGCATTGAGAATGTCTTGATCCCTCTTTTGCAAAGCACAATTAAGGTCATCCGTGTAGCCAAATATGGTGTCCAACAAATGTGCAAGGAACACAAATTCAAATGACTCAAGTGAACATAACGCCATTTCAGCCTTCCCAGATTCTTTGTATTCAGGATCATCTCCAATTTCTTGCAACACCTTTTGGATTGGACGATACATAAGAATAACATGTTGTATGGTTTTGTAGTGAGATCCCCAACGAGTATCACCTGGCCTAGCTAATCCCATCTCTTGATTCAGACCACGACCACTTTCAATTTCACCCAACTCTAATGCTTCAATAACATGTTCTGCTTGAGCAACTCGAAGCATTTGCAGCCTCTTGCAAGAATTCCCTATGGCATTCAACAACATCCCAAGTTGCTCAAAGAAACATTTACAATCTTGATTCTCCTTGGCAACAGCCACAAGGGTTAATTGAAGCTGATGTGCAAAACAATGAACATAATATGCAGAAGGTGACTCATCCATAATTAATTTCTTTAGACCATTAAGTGCACCCTTCATGTTGCTAGCACCATCATATCCCTGCCCTCGAATTCTAGACATGCTCAATGAATGATCCATAAGTAGTTTCTCAATAGCATTTTTTAGTGTCATCGAGGCAGTGTTCTCAACATGGACAATACCAAGAAATCTCTCAACAATCCTTCCCTTTTTGTCAACATAACGTATGCAGAGAGCTAATTGTTCCTTTTGGTACACATCACTAGATTCATCTGCAAGTATTGCAAAGTAGTCATCACCAATATCTTCGATGATAAGTTTAGTGGTCTCTTTGGCACAACAATTTATGAGCTCTTTTTGTATCTTGGGGGAGGTCATCTTACAATTCTTTGGAGCGTTCTTCAAAACAACCTTGTTAACATCCTCAAAGTTTTCTGCTAGCCAACTTAGAAGTTCAAGAAAATTTCCTTTATTAAGAGACTCCTCACTTTCATCATGCCCACGACATGCTAACCCCTGTCTCAAAATAAATCTCAAGCACTTAAGTGAATATCTCAAGCGAGCTTTGTACATGACTTTTTCTTCTGTGGTCAGCTTCTCAAAAGCACCTGCTATTGATGTTCCACTTCTAGAGAATAAATCAAGTTTTTCCTGAGCATGACAGTGAGACTTGCAAGAACCATGTGTGTCAAATTTACTTGTCTGATTCCAAAGGCTAAAGCCTCCATCCACAAAACTATTTCCCCCTTTACAATTTTTATCCTTGAACAGATAGCAAACGAAGCAAAATGCAGCATCTAATTTCACACTATACTCAAGCCAATCATATGTGTCAAACCAACCAGGTACGAAGCGACGATTACCTCCAATAAATTTTCTTGGAAACTCATGTCGTCGAGGTTGACATGGCCCCAATGCAATGTATCGTCTTCTCACAACAGCTTGATCATTAACATCATAATCTGATATAGCAATCCTCTCCCCAGGATCATGTGGAAGCCAATCAACATCATAAAATGCCTCATAATTGTCATCATCATCAATTCCCTCATGTTGGCCTTCATGGATTACTGCTACATCTCCCACAACTTGAGGTTCTGTGCTTGCCACTTCTGGTTCTGGTTCCACTTCAATTTCACTATGTGGAGGCAAGTGAACAGAAGGAGTATCACTTTGAATTCTACTCTCCACAGTTTGCAGTACTGGTGTGGAGGCACTGGCAGTAGATGATTTGGGTTTGTTTGCTGCTCTAGTCCACAAAGATTTCAAATCAACAACCTTCAATCTCTTTGCTGCCTATAATTGAACAAATATGACACATCAAACTACTGAACGAAAGTACCAATTGCAATTGCAACAAGCACGAACTGGAACTAATCAATCAGATTGCATTGCCACGAGCCCACAAACCTTTGGTGCCGTAGCCGCTGAATTTCCTGTGGCTTGTACATCCTCAGCGTCAATGACGCCCTCTGCATTTGTGCCTTGCGCGGCCGGCGATGGCGTGGCCGGCGGCGGCGATGCTTCCGGCGCTTTCGCATCTGCCATGCCCCTCGCCGACTGCTGTCAAATCATAGATGAGCCCTCCACTCAGTTGCGCTCCTCTTCCATTCTTGGCGGCGCGGGAGAACCGGAGGACAGGGACTTGGGGAATGGGGAGGCAGCCAGGTAGGGCAGGGACGACCGCCGGTCGCCGGACGGCCAACCCTAGCTAGTGGCGTCGCACAAGCAGATGAGAAGTCAACAGAGGAGGGAGGAATCGGCCCTGGGAGGAAGGAGCAACCGTCAATGTGTCGATACAGGGGGAATTCACGTCGGGAGGTAGCAGGCCGCCGGCCCATAGGCTTAATTCACTCGTTTGGGCTAGAATCGACATAAATTGGCCCATTTATATGTATACATATGCGTACATGCATACTTACTAAATTTTTTTTGTCAAAAATATTGGGTGTACATCTGTACACCCATGCACCTCTACTAGTTCCGCCAGTGCCTTGTGCGACACATGCCAAAGAGTCAAGGCCGAGCATCAGAGGCCAGCTGGGTTGCTCCAACCTCTGAAGATACCCGAGTGGAAATGGGAAGAGGTTGGTATGGATTTTATCACTGGACTGCCTCACACTCAGAGAGGGTTCGCTTCCATATGGGTGATCATCGACCGGTTGACCAAGGTGGCTCACTTCATTCCAGTCAAGACCACGTATACGGGCGCCAAACTAGCAAAGCTATACATGGAAAGGATTGTATGTCTACATGGGGTCCCGAAGAAGATAGTGTCAGACCGGGGTACTCAGTTCACCTCGCACTTCTGGCATAAGTTACACGAGTCTATGGATACGAAGCTGCAGTTTAGCTCAGCTTACCATCCATAGACAGACGGGCAGACCGAGAGAACCAATCAGATACTGCAGGATATGTTGAGAGCATGTGCATGGCAGTATGGAACCAGTTGGGACAAGAGTTTGCCTTACGCGGAGTTCTCGTACAACAACAGCTACCAGCAGAGCATCAAGATGGCTCCCTTCGAGGCCCTATATGGGAAGAAGTGCAGGACACCGTTGTTCGGGAACCAGACCGGGGAAAGTCAAGTGTTCGGACCTGAGATTCTGAAAGAGGCAGAGCAGCAAGTGCAGATAATCAGGCAGAACATGAAAGTAGCGCAGTCTCGGCAGAAGATCTATGCAGATGTCAGACGACGAGACCTCAGTTTCGAAGTCGGTGACTATGTATACCTCAAGGTGTCACCAATGAGAGGCGTACGGAGGTTTAATGTTAAGGGCAAACTAGCGCCTCGGTACATTGGCCCCTTTCAGGTGCTGGAATGTAAGGGTGAAGTGGCTTATCAGCTGGAGCTGCCCGAGAAGCTGGCCGGGATACATGATGTGTTTCACGTGTCTCAGCTGAAGAAGTGTTTGCGGGTACCCGAGGAATAGGTCCCGCTCGATGAGCTGAACGTGCAGGAGGACCTCAGTTACGAGGAGCATCCTGTCAAAGTATTGGAGGAGTCTGAGAGGATCACCAGAAGCAAGGTGATACGGATGTGCAAGGTTCAGTGGAGTCGTCATTCAGAGGATGAGGCAACCTGGGAAAGAGAGGATGATCTCAAGGCAGAATACCCACATCTCTTCGCTTCCACATCCGAATCTCGAGGACGAGATTCATCTTAAGGGGGTAGGTTTGTAACACCCTAAAAATGCCTTCCTTGAATTTCTAGTAATTTAATTATTTTTATATAAGTGCTCATAATAAATATAGGGGGAATAAAACTTTTTCAAGAAATTAAAATCAAATATGAGGTTTAGGAACGTATATGTTGCATTCATGCCGCTGCATAATTTTTGGTTGCTGGAGTTGGCTTGTCTTTCCTATTGTTTTTCCATTCTTTCCCAAAGTCTGGTTTTGCCCCCTGTCTTTTCTTCCGCCCCCCCCTCTTCCCCAGCCAGCAGCCCAGCCCAACCCCCTCCCTTTCCCTTCCCCGCGCGCGCAGCCCGCCAGCACGGCCCAGCCGCTCGCCCTCCGCCCACGCGCGTGCCCCGCGTTTCCCCTAGGCCAGCCCACCAAGCCACGCGCGCGTAGCCCAGTGCCTCACGCCCGTGCTCCGCCCCGTGGCCGCTGACAGGCGGGCCCCGCCTGTTAGACCCACCTTCCCCGCTCCGCGTCGCCCCGCCCGCGCCCGCAATAACCGCCGGCGGCCCCGCCTCTTGCCATTGATGGCCGCCCCTGCCTCCCCGCGGCCGCCAGTGCCCCCGCCCTTTAAAACCCGCACGCGCAAGACCCCCGCATCCTTTTCCACCTCTTCGCGCTCGCCCTAACTCGCCCCTCGCTCGCCACCGCACGACGCCGGAGCTCCGCCGCCGACCGGAAGCGCCGCCGCTCACCGCCGTCGTCTCTAGCCCGTCCAAGCCCCCGTCGTCGCCGTGGTAAGCACCGCGGTGAGCTTCTCGTTCTCCTCGTGGACTCCCTGTCCTTCCCCGTGCCCGAAACCCTCGGACGGCTAACCCTGACGAGGTAGCTCGCCGGCGACCATGGCGCCGCCGCCCGTCGCCCCATCCCCAGCCGGCCGCCACCGGACCGCCGCCCCCCTTCCCTCCCAGCCAGATCCAGCCGTTCCTTTTCAAACTCATGGCCCAGATTAGATCTGGTCGTAACCCTTCGCCGCCGGTCCACCGTGGACCCGTGCGCCGGGCGCACGGCGCGGTCCACGGAGTGGACCACGGCACAGTGCCGCCCCGCGCCCCGCTGACGCCAGCAGACGGCGTCGTGCTGACGCCAGCGGCGCGTCAGCCGGCCGTCATCCGCCCCGCCGTCATCAGCCCCTTTTGCGGAAAGGCCCCGCATTTTCTCTGTTTTGCGAAGTAGATCCAGCGTAGTTATAGTTTTCTCGCAGGATAGGTCCTTTTTCTTTTGTTTAGGCCCCTGTTAGTTTCAGATCTTTGCCAGCGAGTCCCTGTGTACTTGTTTTTAGCGTAGTTTTCGCGTTTTAGCTCCGATTAGAGTGGGGCCAGCGCACACGGCAATGATCGGTATTCCGGTAGTGTGTTTAAGTTGTGAACTACACAAGAGTGGCAGCAGGTCAACACGACCTTCATAATACACGCTGTATTGACAGCAGGAGCATTAAATCTGGCAAGATTGGAAACCTATAGCTGTTAGGAGATCACCACGACATTGATATACTACTACAGTATAGTGACAGCATGAGCGGTTACAGCTGGCTAGATTGGAGGGAGAGGCAGGGATGGAGCTGAGTCCTCCGGCACGGCACAGAGGAGGAGGGGGGGGGAGGGCGAGGACACCCTCGCCTGAGGTTGAGGAGGAGGAGGAGGAGGAGGAGGAGGGAGAGGAGAGGGAGGAGCTACCTTCCGCGCACGCCTCTGAGGACGAGGGAGAGGTGGGGGGGCAGGGTGAGGGAGAGGAGGGGGAGCAGGTCGAGGGAGAGGAGGGGGAGGAGGAGGAGGGAGAGGATGGACAGCCGTCTCCATACGAGCGAGGCCCCTCGACGATCCCGGATCGGCCGATAACTTTCTTGAACCGGCCGGTAATTAGACCTGACGGGAGAAGGTAAGAAATTTAGATGTTTTCGCTACTTTGCCGTGTGTAACTGGCACACGGCAAAGAGAGGCAATCCGGTAGTGCCTAATTACCCACCTATCTACTCCTAGTGATCTCAGTCGGTCCAACAAGATTATGTTCTTGAATTTAGCTAGCACGGCCAAATAAAATGCTTAACAATGTTGATTAGGCTTACAAACAATAAAAGAGGCCAAATTTGGTTATTAACAAGATGCACGATGTAGTAAGGAAAAGATTGCATTAGGTTCACCGGGTCAATGTGAACACAAATTAGCAACATAGACTTGATGTCATTTCGATCCGTGAGGAGTCTATTAGAAACCCTTGTTAATAAAAAAACAAAAAGATTCTCATCTTTATTGTGTTACTCAAGGCGCATACATATGCGTTCATTATTACAAGATTATGCCCGCCAGTAGGTGGAGGGCAATGTCGATGTACATATTGCAGTTCCTAGTCATGGCCACAACCTTTTTGCCAACTGGTGAACCGAGAGTCACATCCCCGGCGTCCACGAAGTCCTCAATACACGACTCAGAGAATGACGCTACCCCGCCGATACTTGATTGGACATAGAAGAGGGCGTGTTTTGCCTTTTCCTTGCTTATGCCTGGAGTTTCAAGGACACGGAGGTAAGGCATCGCCTCTGTCTCTTCGTCGATTCCCATTCCGACATCATGCACGCAAGCCCCCTAGAGCCTGATCCCCACGGCTCCCTGTGCCTGTTCCTCCAGCAGCTTGGAGACGTTGTAGCTCTACCAGGAAGGCACGGAGCTGTCCAAACACGACTGAGGTGGCTACGCTAGAAATTTTTACCTGGCTTCCATTGAAGGTATTGACGAATGGGAGGAGGGCATTGTAGCAGACGGTTGGATATTTGGTAGTGCCACAACGTGAACGGAGGAACGCCTCGGCAGCGGACGATGGCGCCGCCGCGACCTGGGATGGCTTCGCTGTAGATGTGGCTATGGCGAAGGTGGCGAGCATGACAACAATAACAAGATGGGAGATGTTTGGGGCAGGCGCCATTGCCCCGAACAAGATGCGTCAGGCCTCTGATTTTGGGGAGACCCTTGCTGTGGGAAAGGGTACCGGATGGCACTCTATATATAGCTGCTCTCTTTAATGCTTTTCTTTATTTCTGATTGTGACACTATCAGGCGGCTGGTGAAAGGTATAGCTGTCCAATCTAGTCTGATTTAACAGCTCATGCTACTGTAGTAATATATTTGGGCCATGTTTAGTTCCCACCCGAAATATTTTCATCCATCACATCAAAGGAGAATCTTTTATGCATGAAGTATTAAATGTAAACGAAAAAGGTGAAAAATATATATGGATAGACTGTAAATCGCGACACGAATCTAATGAGTCTACTTAATCCATGATTTGCAACAGTAGTGCTACAGTAATCATCCTCTAATTATGGATTAATTACCCTCTAATTACCATCGTTAGATTCGTCTCGAGATTTCCAACCTATCCATATAATTTTCCACCTTTTTCGTCTACATTTACTACTTTTAAATTGATAAAATCAAAACCCGAAATCTTTTCACTGAAATGTTTTCAGCGAACTAAACACGGGCTTGATGTCGTGGTGATCCTAACAGCTATAGGTTTGCAATCTTGCCAGATTTAATGCTCCTGCTGTCAGTACACTGTGTATTATCATGGTCATGTTGACCTCAGGTAGGGCTGGACTCCAAAACCCAAAAGCTGGCATGGCTCGGCTTGGGGTTTGGCTCCTTCGCGGATCGGCTCAGCTCGGTTTAGCTGACTTCTTAATGAGAGCTGAGGTCCTGATTTGGCTCGTTTTGTATAATACAGTCTTCGCATCAAATAGGATGGTGTTTTAGTAATAGAATTGGTTTCGGATGATTTTGTTTGGTGTTGCCAATCTGAACTGGTTGTTTCTGTCACCGTATGTTCTTTGTAATAATGAACAGCTATTTGTACTGGAGGATGCAGCGGCTGGAATATTAAATATATTCCCGTTTCTAAAAAAAGTAACAAAAAGAAACTAAAAAGATTCTCAACTTTATTGTGTTACTCAAGGAAGATACATATGCATTCACTACATTTTTATGCTCGCCACGAGGTGGAGAGCAATGTCGATGTACATATTGCAGTTCCTAGTCATGGCCACAACCTTTTTGCCAACTGGTGAACCGAGAGTCACATCCCCGGCATCCACGAAGTCCTCAATACACGACTCAGAGAATGACGCTACCCCGCTGATACTAGATTGGACATAGAAGAGGGCGTGTTTTGCCTTTTCCTTGCTTATGCCTGGAGTTTCAAGCACACGGAGGTAAGGCATCGCCTCTGTCTCTTCATCGATTCCCATTCCGACATCATGCACGCAAGCCCCTAGAGCCTGATCCCCACGGCTCCCTGTGCCTGTTCCTCCAGCAGCTTGGAGACGTTGTAGCTCTACCAAGAAAGCACGGAGCTTTCCAAACACGACTGAGGTGGCCACGCTAGAAATTTTTACCTGGCTTCCATTGAAGGTATTGACGAATGGGAGGAGGGCATTGTAGCAGACGGTTGGATATTTGGTAGTGCCACAACGTGAACGGAGGAACGCCTCGGCAGCGGACGATGGCGCCGCCGCGACCTGGGATGGCTTCGCTGTAGACGTGGCTATGGCGAAGGTGGCGAGTATGACAACAATGATGAGGAGATGGGAGATGTTTGCAGCAGGCGCCATTTGCCCCGAACAAGATGCGTCTGGCCTCTGATTTTGGGAGATGTTTGTTGTGGGAGGTATGGCACTGTATATATAGCGCTGCTCTCATTAATGTTTTTCTTCACTTCTGATTGTGACACTATCAGGCGGCTACTAACAGCTATAGCTGTCCAATCTAGCCAGCTGTAACCGCTCATGCTGTCACTATACTGTAGTAGTATATCAATGTCGTGGTGATCTCCTAACAGCTATAGGTTTCCAATCTTGCCAGATTTAATGCTCCTGCTGTCAATACAGCGTGTATTACGAAGGTCGTGTTGACCTGCTGCCACTCTTGTGTATTTCACAACTTAAACACACTACCGGAAAACCGATCGTTGCCGTGTGCGCGGCCCTTTGCCGTGTGTCGGACCACAGGCACACGGCAAAGGGCCCTCTTTGCCGTGTGCCAGACAAAAGACACACGGCAAAGAGGCAGCACACGGCGTGCCCCCCTTTGCCGTGTGTCACGGCCTACGGCACACGGCAAAGGGAAAACACACGGCAAAGAGTGCGGTAGTGACACGTCTGTAGATCCATGTCGACAAAAGTGGACTAAGGATTTTAATTTGCTTTTCTTTTAACACATGGATAAATATATATGATTGATACTATAGTTTGGCTATTTCTAGGCAAAGTATTGTGGTGATATATCTAGGATTATCACAAAATATAAATATTATTTCTTTAATATGTAGAAGAGGCAACTCCAATGCATTACATTATACTATTGTTTAGTTATCAAAACTATTGCCCCCTTTATCCCACAAAGTGTAAAACAATAGCCTTCAAATAATACTAGATTAGTGCCCGTGCGTTGCTACGGACGAAAATTAGGTAATCCTAATTAGATATGCCTTATTGCCTGATAATTAAAATACGTAGAAATGTCTCTCAATTCTGATATTTGTTTCATATAAATTCAACACACTCTTAACACCACGGTCTATCATATGTATACTACTCCGAAGACAGTAATAAGTGGTAAAATAGAAAAAAAAACACTATCTATGATGATGGACTGTTCAAGCAAAAAAATATCATATGTACTGCTCTCAAGATAACACTGGTGAAAAGAGACAAAACAATATATCAGGAGAATAGATGTTTTTCTTTAAATCCAAGCTGTTCTGGAAATGAGAAAAAAGGAAGCTGTCAGACCATCGAGCCATACGGCGCGCCTTGCTAAGCCAATAAGTCATAACCTGAAGTATATGTCAGAGCACGTACTCAAAATGGGACACGGATATTTTATACCACAGTTTTGTGAAATGAGAGAGTATGCAGTTCCCTTCATTAGATTCCATTCCAGTCACAAGACATACCTTCAGTGGCATGAGGAAGTGTCCAAACCCAAGTTATCCGGTTTAATGAGAACTGATGTATGGAGAGAGCATTACAGTATTAGTACCATTATCTGTGGTTCCTGCCTCCTGGTCAATGCATTGCTCCATTATCTGTGTTTTGGTAGTGATAAAAAAATGGCACTCTCGAGTATGCAGATGAAAACTTTGTTCTATAATCTAAAATGACTCGTAGGCTTAGCAAGGCCCTACTAAGTAAAGACCGATGATTTTTTTCATATAAAACTTTGTTCTATATTCTATAGTCAGAAATAAGGATTGCCGTTTTCAAATGGTAATTGCAAAGTTAAAATACAATCTATAGCAGTTAGCAAAGGCATTGCAACAATTGAATGGCAGGGTGCCCACTAAAGAAAACAGAAACATATAAAGCTCAATGGATGAAAAATGAAGAATGTTAATGGAAACATACATTTTGTCAGATATTTTAGTAGCCATATTATTTTGCAGGCAATGGAAGGCTGGAAGCAATCTTGATCTGTCGTACTTTTGGTTGATACCTAGGGTCTTGTTCTCCATGACATGCCCTGCATAGCATGTAGAGGTCGTCCTGGTGGCAGTCAACACCGGCGATGGCACCAATAGTCCCTCTAGCAAGAGCCATTGCTCCTCCCTGCAGACACAAACTCGCACTGCCATACCCACCACCACTTCTCTCATTTTGTCCAGGACGATGTGAAGGGAGCGTGCATCTCAGCAGAAATTCCATATGAACTTTTATACAGAAAAAGGAGAGAAAAAAATTGTGACAACATGGACACGGAACCATGACTAATAGCAAAATGATAGAACTAAAGCACATTGTATATACAAATTCAACCAGATCAATGTGAGGCAGTAAAATCCAACCAGATCAATGTACGGGGACACACAGTTCAACCAGATCATGTTTTATTTACATCACTGTTAAACCATCCTGAGTCCATCTCAATTCACTACTTTATAGTAAGATGTACAGAAGTTCATCTTGAGCAGTAACTGAACTATTAAGTTCATCCTTAGCACATGCCCTAATTTCGATTGGGTGCACCTAGATTGATTTTTTAGGGCCCTAAACCCTAAACCCAGACATGCACTCGAATGTACATGATACCTTGTAACCGACTAAGGTTAGCTCCCTGAAACCAAATTGTAACCGTACGTACCCCCTGGCTATATAAGGCAGGTAGGGACCCCTCGAGAAACATCTTGTCTCGTCATCATTCACCACCCGGCATACGCCAAAGCAATACAAACCCCAACACATGATGTAGGGTATTACGCCTATTCAATGGCCTAAACCTGTCTAAAACTCCTACGTCTCCTTGTGTTCACCATCCTGCTTCAGGTCTTACGGCCCCCATCCAAATCAAACTACCATCATGAGGATACCCATGTTGGACCTTCCGATTATTGCACCAACAAGTTGTGTCTCGTGTTGTGGTTCTATGGTGCGTGTGATATGCTTCTACCGATCTAGGGACCCTAGCATCCTTTATGTACTCAAGAAGCGGGAGTACTAGTCGGTTAAAATGGAGGAGTCCTAGTAGGAGTATAACGACTTCTTCCTTCCTTTCTTGCAGGTAACTGGGGATGTATACCCAACACTTACTCCATCAAGCTACCATTGAGTCCATCTATATTGAAGACGGAATGAACTTGCAACTTTTAGTTCATCCATTTGTGATCTACAGAGGTGCGTCTCCATTTTTTTGTCTCATATTTCCGATGTTACTATTTGTATTGATGATTTTTTTCATATTTTGCATAGACTTTTCCCCTCCAAAAACATTCGTGCACCATTGCATTACTCAAAAACCATTTTGCTTTCACCCTGCAGTTTGTTTATTTTCCACGTCCATGGCGTTCATTGTGACAAAGGTGTACTAGTCTGGATTATTTGTTCCGGATCCGTGCTGACGGCATCCATCTCAAAGTAGCCTACCCACAGTTTCCCCCAAAAATGAAAGTCTCCTGCCCACACACATCCAAGAAAATGGGAAAAGAAGCGCATGCTTTCAGCTCTCAACAATTCGTCAACACACTTTATAGGGATATAATTGCAATGACACATAGCAAATATATTACTCGATCTGAACAATGCATTGAAGGAGTTAACATGTTCAAGAAATACAGTAGATATACTTGTACCTGTTTATGAAAATAACCTTGTATATCTCAACAATACATCGTAACACACAAAGACACATGGCAACAAGACAAGATAACATGACATGAGATTGATTGTTTAATGACTTTGTCCACTTGATTAAGCTACTACAGCGCAATCAGAGAAACTTACTGCAGGTTCAAAGCCCAGGTGCATAGCTCACACGGGTGCTAGGCAGCCAGTCATTTCCTCCAATGAAATTCTTCACAGTAAACTTCGAAGCTTCGGCTGCACCTATCATTCTGTGGACGCCAGGCCAGTGCACCCGGTTACTGACGTTGGCGCCAAGGCCACGGTTGTTGAACTCCGCGTAGTACAGTCTGTCCAAGGGTGCCTTCTCATCCCATGGCAGCCATCCATCCGGGTGGACAACGTCAGACAGGAAGGACTGCATGAACACGACTCTGGAGTAATTTCGCCATGGTCTGCCAAGGTAGGTGTTGACCGTAAAATTCGCGTGAACAAGCTCGTCGTCGGCAGCAACATTGCAGAATTGGAAACTAAATCCACTCGAACTGTCGCCGCTGTTCCGGCCTTGAGCGGTGATGGTGTTGGCTTGGCCTGAAGCGGGCCGTCGCGCGAGGATGGAGCAGTTCTGGAACACTGCGGCTGCATCACCGAAGATGAAGTCGACAGTCCCCGATATTTCACACTCGCGGTAGAATTGCCTGTTAGACCTGGCGTACAGGGTGTCCTGATATCCTCGGAGGCTACAGCGGTAGACGACAGACTGATTGGACTCGATCATGAGCGCCACAGCCTGATCATTCGCTGCCCCTGCTGTATTTTCAATTCTAAGGTCGCGCGCGATGAAGCCTTTGCCAGTAACAGCTTTGGAGTAAAAAAGAAAAAGAAAAATTAGCAGGTATCAAACTATATAGTATCTCGCAAAAATGGAAATGTCAAGGAAATACAAAGTGTAACTTCTGTAGCGAGGAGTCAATACTCAATAGAACATCTTTTTTTTTGGCTGTTCTTTGGCTAGATATATATGGAGTTTATTAGCAACGGTTGTAGGAGGGAAGCTCCATGTAGACCAATGTCTTTTGAACAATTCTGGATTTGGACAAAAAGATACATTGCCCAAGTAACACATGATTCATATGCCTGGCTTTTCTGCAATCTGTTGGGCTATTTGGAAATCTAAGAACTCATTGAGTTTTGACAAAAAAAAAAACAAATCCAATCTCCTATTGGTCGAGATTGTACAGAACTCAGAAACAAGGTGACATGGTGATGGGAGCAGAAGCTATGAAGAACACTGCGTTGTGCTTCCATCCTCAAGGAGCAACTGCAGATGACACTGGCATGGTCCTGCTGCAATAAAGATGGCTTACAGAAGTTGTGAGGATCCGGTGTGTCCGAGGGACCGAGTGGATGGTCGCTTCCCAGTGTGATGAGTGATTGACAACGTGGTGTGGACTGACGTTTGCCTTAGCTGAAGTATTGCAGGTGTAGAATGCGGCTTGACTTGCATTGGTGCAAGGTGAAGAACAGGCACGAAAGGTCTTAGCCATGGCGGCCTCCAGGGAGTGGAGAGACAAGTAGGCTTGGTTCGAGGGACCTGGTGGCCAGATGGATCAAGTGCGGTTCACATGGTCGCAAGAACGAGCAATGCGGCGTGGATCCGGTGCGAGGTAGCGGCTCACAACCGAAGCTCGTACGCGAACGTGAAGCCGGTGCAAGGTGGCGGCTAACAACCGAAGCTTGTACGCGGGGTTTGGTGATTTGGCCACAAAATCATCAGGAGGACGGTTTCTTGGTTTGGGCCTCAAAACCAAGCCCGAGGAATTGGTTTGGCGGTAACAGCCCATCAGGAGGAGTCGTGCGCGTCAAGGAGCCTGGCCCGGAGGACACGAGGCGTGGCCACGAAGCTTGCATCGGAGGGAAGTAAGGTTGCGGCGGATCCGGTCCGGGCCAGAGGAATATTCACGACTATGACAAATTTGCCCCTGAGGGGTATGTATCGCTTAGAGGTAGTTTAGTACTTAGGACTCCACCACTTGGACTACATATAGGAGGTGGTAGTCATCTATTCATGTCATCTCTTTGGTTATCCATTTTCCCCTTCCCTTTCATCCTCTCCATCTAGAACTATTTTCTTTAATCCTTTGTAGTTTGTATAGGTGAATTCATGGTTGGTTAACGGAGTTTAATCTTTTCAAGCTTTTGCCATGATTTGAATTCCCGAGCTCTTTTTCCTTTTCCTTTCTCGAAATATTTTCAGAGCCATTTTTTGGGATTTTCGTTCTTCGATTTCTAGGGCGTTTTTTCTCGGGTTTCTTTGGGGGAATCACACATGAGTGCCTTGTGCCTCTTTTCTTGGTGATCCCTTGCCCCCCAAACGCAGGGAATTGCTCTAGATTTGAAGTTTTTCGGATGAACTCGAGATGGAAGTGTTCTTCGTGAGATTTGAGATTCCGGGAGTTTTAGAGAGTTAGAGGCCGAGATTTTGGGGGCATACCCTCTACTTGAGGTGTAGATCATCTCCCCAAAGTTTCGTCTCAAGAGCTCAGGCCGTTTGGGAGATCCATTCACGAGATTGAAGAGTTGACTTTCGGGTTGGGCTGATTCGAACACACCCGGCAGTGCCGAGTTTGGAAACCCGGCAGTGCCAAGTTAATACACCCAAACCCGGCAGTGTCGAGTTTGGAAATCCGGCAGTGCCGAGTTAATACACCCAAACCCGGCAGTGCCGAGTTTGCCCTAGTGACAGACTTGCAAGTTTTTGGTTGATAGTGGTTCGAGGTTCTTTATGCTTTTCCCTGCTTGTATCTTGTTCCTAGGGTCAGTAGCATCTCAGTTGCTACGTGATCTTGGCAAGATCGTATTGCGAAGTTCGGAAGTGATTTTCAGGATGAAAGCCGGATTCGGGAAAGAAATTTTTGTCGGCTCCCATTCATTGCCCCCCTCTCTGGTCGCCTGATCGGTCCTTCGAGTTGCCGTTTTTCTGGTCTTTTGTATGAGGTCTTGTCTTTGTATTAGGAGGAGGGCTAGCCTGGGTAATCTGTATCTCTTCTTTCTACAGCCGGCCGGACTTTTATGCCTGGTCTGTTGGAGTGCTTAGCTGTTTATTTTCCTAGATATCTTTTCTGGTCAGACACTCTGTAGTTTCGTTGCTATAATGGTAATGAAATTTGGGTGTGGTCCTTGCTGGAAAAAAAAAAGATGACAGTGGGTTTACGGGTAATAAACTAAGGATACTTATGCAAGAATTCACAAAAAAAAATGTCCTGGGATTTATTATTACGTGGAATGGAATATATATATAATCACAACATTGCCGTGCACACATATATTTTGCAAAATATTTCCTTTGATTCACACCTTCTCTTGCATCTACTCGTCCTAAAATGGCCGTGTCTATATCTTTATATTGATTAGCATTCGTGGACCAATATGTACTGGTTCTGATCATTCAACTTGAAATAGCCATCTAGCTAGCTAGATGAGAAAGTCTAGTATATTATACTGTGTCAACAATAAATCCAGCAAAGTTAGCAAGCTTACATTCTATTAACCTTTAATGAAAGAAAATATAGACTCTTCTCAGATGACTAGGGAAAGCTAGCGGCTAACCACGCAATTTACAATCTAGGAAGCACAAACAGAAAGGAAATTAGAACTTACTCACGGTGCCGGAGTACATCGTGCCGTAGCCGGCGCGATTACTATGGTTGCCGGAAATGATCGTCTCGTTCATGCCATCACCCAGCAGCATGATGTTCCAAACGTCCGCTGTGATGTTGATGTACTCCTTGTACATCCCGGCCTTCACGTGTACGATGTACCTTCGAGTACTTCTCACCGGCGCGGCAGCTACAGCAGCAGCGATCGTGGTGTAGTTGCCCTTGCCGTCGAGCGACACCACAGCATCGGGAACGATGCCCCGCCTGTCGATCAGCAACGCATCAGCGGGAGACAGCCAGTGTGGCGTCTCCTCAGCTGATGGTGGCCGGACCAGGTGGTCGTCGACGACGTCGAGCTCCGCCGGTGATGCCGCAGACCAAGGTGGAATGGAGAGGACAACGAGAGCAAGGAGGAAGAAGATCAGCTGAGACGGTGTTGTTGCCATGGTGGTTTGTGAGCTCGTGCGTTGCAAAGGGTTGCTTGCATTGCTTAGGTTTATATAGTGTTGACAAGAGATCGAACACCAAAGGCACGTCCAGTCTGTAGTCGATCACGTGCAGTGTCAAGAAATGGAGCACGAACCGTGCTGGAATTTTCATCATGCACAAGCGTTGTACAATTTTTGCAGGTATGAAAACTCCAAGAGAGCGGATACAGTTTTGTATACGCTAATAAGAGGAGTATCTCGTATTCCAGGAAATGCGCGTCTCTAAATATGTACTGCGCGTTGCACATGCATACATATATCGTATATGTGTATACAATGAAGCAAAGAGGGGTGCCAAACCTCACCTGACGTGTAGATCGACAACAAGCTAGTCCGCTATCATTAGAGTGAGTAAGCGTGTGTCTACGCAACGATTCGTTTTTGAAGGTACGCGTACCAGGCCATTTGGAAATAACGTACGTACGTGTACCTGAAGGATAAGCTGGAGGTGCGTGCCTTGTGACGCCGCATGTAGCATGCTGGTTCTTTATCTGTATAGACACGTAAAGAAAATCTAATTTATTACTAAACGCCTAAATGTTCTCACCTCCGTGTATAAACGAGCTGCCACGTACATGATCAAATCTTATGATATGGCTTTGGAGTGAAAATGTAATTTCTGGTAACATCATGTCCAAAAGTCAATGGCGTCAAACATGAAAATGGGAGGGATCGGAGGACAATTCTAGGTATTCTGAATGTTTCTTGGACGATTCTTGAATTATGACGGACAACTAAATCAACCATACATCCCAGTAGTCTTTTGCTATTGTCTATTGACTGCGGTTGGAACCCTTAGTTCCAAGTATCAGGACCGCTTGACGATCAAGTGGGAATTCCTACAAATAAGAGAGATATATGTATATATATGCCATTTGTAATTGGTTAAATACCACAGATTTTAGGATATCTACCATGAAATGCATACATATGGTGGAGGAATACTACAAGATGTATCCTCATATGTGAGAAGTCAGTGGTACAAGTAACATATTGGAAGTACAGAAATGCTACGGACAGGTCAAGGCATGTTGCAAACAGACATGAGTTAATGTTGCAACTATTATTTCTGCATGTTTCACGGTATGGCTGGAATTTTTCCATCCATAGTTGATGATGTAGTTACTTTTATACATGTTCCATAATTTTGCAATAGCTAAGTTTTAACATTCCAGTGGTTGATTTGTAATGTTGTGATGGAGTGTCTGATAGAAAATATTCCAACGGACACTACGGGAAACGCACGGTTTGCCGTGTGCCAAGGGCACACGGCGAAGCCTGAAAGGCACACGGCAAAGCTGTTTGCCGTGTGCAAAAGGCTTTGCCGTGTGCAAAATGGCACACGGCAAACCGTACGACGGCAAACATGTTTGCCGTGTGCCAGAACACGGGCACACGGCAAACATGTTTGCCGTGTGCCAAGTGTTTTTGCCGTGCGCCATATGGGGCACACGGCAAAATAAAGTAACTGACGGTGGACACCTGGAAAACGGTGGTTTGCCGTGTGCCACATGGCCGGCACACGGCAAACACTAGGCTGTTTGCCGTGTGCCACGTGTATGGCACACGGCAAACACAGGTTGTTTGCCGTGTGCCTTGACCTTTGCACACGACAAACACAGGTTGTTTGCCGTGTGCCTTGACCTTGCACATGGCAAACTACCTTCCCCCCGCCCAAATTTTTACTGTTTTTGCTTTTAAATGTCCCCCAAACAACACAAACAATCACATGCAGTTCATATACATTACAATTAACATACCAGGCAGTTTATATGCATCACAGACAATCAAATATTGCTTCACCAGCTCACAAACACCATAAGCCATAACACGGCCACAGAAATTCATACAAAGTCCATAAACAAGTTCAAATACAGTCCATACGAGTCGATATGACTCCAAAGTTCATAAACAAGTTCATACAACGTCCATAGTCCAGAACAAGTTCATACAAAGCATACGGCATAGAAACCACATGATACATACCGCTCACTCGTCCGCCGGCGGCTGAGGCGGAGGCTGCACACCCCAAGCCCAGGGCGGCGGCACCTGCGACGACGACGGCGGAAGCTGACACGGCAACGACGGAGGCGGCGCCCACTGAGGCGACGCCCCCTGCCACGGCTGAGTCGGCGGCCCGTGCCACGAGCGAGCCTGCATCCCCTGCGGAGACGGCCACGGAGGCGACATATCTGGATTGATTGGCCCTTCATTGGATGCCGCCGATGGAGGCTGTCCAAAGTTGAAGATATTGAATGTATTAAGCTAAGTGATTTTACTAAGTCATTGGTTTCTATACTAAGTCTTTCTACTTTGTATCCTGAGTTTGGAAAGTGCTAAGTCACTATAACAAATGAAAGTAAACGGCTATGAAGTCACTCACAGGAGTCGGAGTACCGCCACGAGCTCCAGGTGGTGGACCGAACGGTGACAGCGGTGGCTGCGGATAGCCCAAGGACTGCATGTACTGAGCATAGGCCTCCCATCTCCTTGCATTTTCCTGCTCAATCCTTTCTGTCTGGGCCCGCAACTGCTCCTGGACCGTCGCCTGTACCTGCGCCTCCATCTGGGCCTACAAAATATGATGCATGGGTTAGAATACGAAGCTAACGTGTGTAAAGCGCTTGAACGATGAGAGCAACAGAAATAACCTTGAATTGCTCCATGTCTATCTGTACGGCGCTTCGCCTCGGTCGTATAGGCGGTGTGGGGTCGGTTTGCCGAGCACGAAGTTGCGAGAGAGTGGGAGTACTAGCCGTGTCGATCACGCTGCCGGCCATAACGTACCGCCCATGCTTCTTGCCTCCTCCCATCCTCATGACGGTCTCTCCATCAATGGGCTCCGTGTGTGGATCGAAATCCGGCCCCCTCACCGCCTTTGCCATCTCGGTGTAGTCACTCAGGCGGCTGTGGACAGAGGAGTTGCTGTATGCCGAGGGGGGTCATCCGGATTGTACGTGACATCGGAGGTCGCCTTCCCCTTTTTTGAGCAAGCATAAGCCCCGAGGATGCTGATTTCTTGGCCATGTGCCTGCGACTGCGGGAAAAGGCAGATTCATTAGAAATTCTGCAGAATTTAGCGTTGGAATAAATAACTAAATACACGTACCCATTTTTTCTGTATCCCTTGAGGTTGTTGCTGCCTTGGTGGTGTGATGATCCTCCCATCATCCCTCGCCGCACTCGACCACTCTCACTCCTCTCCGTGAAACCCTCCGTCAACCACTTGTCGACCACCATACCCCAGCACCGATCATTGTTAGCTAGCCACCACGGAGGCACCTGCACGCCATCAAGCCATCAAGGCACTACGGAGGCACCGATAATTGATCAAAGCAATTAAATGTTGAACATTTACCTTTAGAAATTGTTCCTTCGTCAGCATCATTCTTCTCGCCTCCACTTTCGGCACGCGTCGCCTCTCGCGTTTAGGCGCATGGTGAGCCCACCACTGTATGATGGCACACAGCTTCGTCTCATACCACATATCGGCCACCAGCTTGCGGCAGGCCGTGTCAGCCACCTCGATCGCCTGGTTCAACGTTCCATCCAGCGGCTTGTAGAATTCCTACACAAATCACATGATGTATTAGTAATTTCAAAAATAATTGATGAATGCGATGTAACACGAAGAATACTTACAAACAGCTCGAGCACAACCCGTCGCGCCTTGCTCCCAAACTACTGCCCATTCTCATCTAGTTCCAAGTCCTGGGTGGTCGCGTAGTCCTCCCACGACCACGCCGGCTGCTCTCGGCCCCCTTTCTGTATGACGCCAGGGTAGTGCAACCTGCAAAGCTGGCCCAGAATGCCGTTGGGAAGGCGAGAGTGAACGCCTGGCTCCACAATCTCAAAGCCCCTGCCAAAGGTAAAAAAACAAATTAATTAGTTTTAATTATCCATGAAAACATTAGAACAAACATTAGTCAGAACATGTAAGTTAATTACCTGGGAGGGTCGGGTGCAATAACCGGCCGTTGAGCCATAGGTATGGGTCGTCTTGGGAGGGAAGAGGAGCCTCACAACCAAATTTTAGGTGAGTCGCCTCCCTCCGCCCCCTCCTCCCCCTCCTGCTCCGGCTCCTCCTCCCCCTCCTGCTCTGGCTCCTCCTGCTCCGCATCCTCCTCTCGGTCGTCCTCCGCACTAGAGCTGTGCTCAGAGGGTACAGGCGAGGGCGCCCTCCTGCGAGTACTCCTCCGTGGTCTCTCCACTGTAATTAAAAAGAGTTGTGTGTAAGTATAGGTATTAGAAAGACCACTGTAATTAAAAAGACCAAGCGTAAGTACCTTCAGCCGCCGACGAACTCGCTGAACCCTTCCCTTTTCCCCTGTTGGCCCCCTTGGAGGACGACGCCGAACCGCTGCCCCTCCCAATGAGAGAGTTGAGCGACCTCATCACACCTCTGCCGCCCCCCACCATATTTGATCAATCACCTGCAATGACAAAAGGTAAGAACAAGTAGTGCTAAAAAATAAATTCAGAAAATATAGATTTATAATACATTATTAATACACATATCTTACACGAATTAGAAATAGTCATCATGATCCACATTAGCTGGATCACATGACTCATCATCGCTATCACGCGTGTCCATATCTTCAACACCGTGCTCCAAAGGAGGTTCGTTGTCAGAATCGTTGTCGTTGCCTAATCGTAGTTTCTCAAGTAACTCTAAGTCTTTCACATTATGAATCACATCTCCGGCATCCTCCTGCTCAACTCTTTCATTATCTACTTCCATTCCGATCGCTTCACTCAAGTCTATCTGAAATGTCCCTTCTAGCCCATCTTCTTGATAAAACTCTCCGGCATATGTGTTTGGGTCAATGTTGTAATCTTCATTGTTTGGGACAGGTAGTTTGTCGCGTGGCGATACTTTGTACACAACATCCCAGCTCAGGAGACGTTGGTCGGTTTGGCATGGGTATGAGAGATAATAGACTTGTGTGGCCTGTTGGGCCACAATATAAACATCATCTCCTTTGTACACGGATGACCGTCGAATTTCGACTAGCCCAAGTTTCGGAGAACGTCTCACAACTTGAGGATCATACCAATGGCATTTGAATATGACAGGTTTCAGGGTTTTCGAGCCATGAAAGTCCAGTTCGTATATTTGTTCGACTATTCCATAGTACTCGAGTTCATCGTCTCCTGGAGTAAAAATTCCAGTATTTGTGGTTCTTCGATTGGGACGACTCTGCTCGTGGCTTGTTGTGTGAAAACGATACCCATTCACATCATAAGCGCCGAATGACTTGACCCTATAGGCAAAGCCTTTGGAAACCTGTTGCAACTCAGCACTCATAGAAATATCTTTTAGAGCCTACAAGTTCAAAACAGGAAACAATTTCGTCATATTATAGGGGAGCAACTTGTAATGTCATACTACGAACTACGAACGAGCTAAATTGTTCATTACCTTTTGTGAGAACCAAGAAATGAAATTAGGTCCCCCATTTCTCGCACCCTGCCTAAGAAGGGTATCCATTTCCTGTAGGGTAGGGGCCCTAGGACCGTGCCAGAATTCCGCACGAAATTCCCTGTATACCAAAGAGGAACAATGGGGTTGGATGCAGAATACAAAGTATTGAAATACTAAATGATTGTTGAAAACTTACTCTATGTACGGCACGACTTCTTCAAGGTTGGTCAACACATATAGCATGATTTTGCTCCACTCTTCATGGTTCAAGGTCTTGATGGCCGAACTACTTGCACTTCCGAGTTGCCCTCGGAAAAGACTGAGATTCGATTCATGCTCGCCAACATTGTGACGAGAGGGTGGATTATGCACGCTAGGAAGGTTGTCAGCATAGTATTTCGATGTGAAGTTTGAGACCTCCTCCAGAATGTATGCCTCGGCAATAGAAGCTTCAATTTTGCATTTGTTTTTACATTTAGTTCGAAGCACTTTTTGGCATCTCTCAATAGAATAGCACCAACGTGCTTGCACAGGCCCCCCCATTCGTGCTTCGTACGGGAGGTGCAAAATCATATGCTCCATCGGATTAAAAAAGCCGGGTGGAATGATCTTCTCCAACTTACATAGCAACACGGGCGCCATTTTTTCCATTTCCTTGATCACTGCCACAGATAATTCCTTAGCACAAAGCGTGCGGAAGAAAAAACTCAACTCTGCAAGCACTTGCCAGACATGATCAGGAACGTAGCCTCGAATCATCACCGGAAGAAGCCGCTCGATCCATATGTGATAGTCATGACTCTTGAGCCCGTTGATTCGCATAGTAGTCAAGTTCACCCCTCGCCTCAGATTCGCTGCTTACCCATCAGGGAACATTAAGTTCTGAATCCAGCGTAGTACTTCCCTCCTTTGGTCCGGCGTTAGACAGAAATCGGCCTTTGGCTTCTTCCACCTCCTCCCCTCTTGGGGAGCCGGAATATTCAACTCTGGTCTGTTGCATAACTCTGCTTGATCAAGTCTAGCCTTAACGTTGTCCTTTGATTTATCAGGCCAGGCCATGATTGAAACCAAGGTCGCCTCAGCGACATTCTTTTCAGTGTGCATCATGTCGATGTTGTGTGGTAGAAGGAGATCTTGCATACAGGGGAGCCTCCACAAGCCACACATATCCGCCCAGGCATGTTCCTCGCCATATCCCACAAACCGACCATCTTCATTCATGACGAGGGCTTCTAACTCGGCACGAATCTCATCAGGTGTCATCATGTGTGGTATAGGGTCTTTAACTTCGACGCCTTTCCAAAAGTTTTTCTTATCTCGTCTGAATGGGTGGTCAATAGGGAGGAATTGTCGATGTTTGTCGAACGAACAATATTTGCCGCCCTTCTTCAACCAAATGAACCTCAGATGCGCCTTGCATATTGGGCAAGGGAACTTCCCGTGCACACACCAGCCACAGAATATCCCATACGCGGGCATGTCATGCAGAGAGTAGTGGTACCACACATACATTCTGAAGTTTGTCTTTGTAGCTCGGTCGTATGTCCAAACCCCTTCCTCCCAAGCACAGAGAAAATCATCAATCAGAGGCTCCATAAACACACTCATATTATTCCCCGGGTGTTCAGGAATTATCAACGACAGGAAAATGTTCCGTCGTTCAAAGATAACGCCCGGGGGGAGATTGAGAGGGATAACGAACACAGGCCAACATGTGTATGGGGCTGCCGACATTCCGTAAGGTTGGAAGCCATCTGTCGCCAACGCAACATGCACATTACGAGCTTCAGCAGCTTTAACATGGTGGATCCCGTCAAAATGGGTCCATGATTCAGCATCGGATGGATGTATAAGCTTGTCTGGTTTGTATCGAGTTCCATTTTTGTGCCATGTCATCTGTTTTGCGGTGTCCTCGCTCATGAACAGCCGTTGGACCCTCGGTATGAATGGAAGGTACCGTAGGACTTTCGCGGGGATCGCGAGCTGCCTCTTCTGACCATCACCAGCGTCTACCTCCAAGAACCTTGAGGATTCACACTTTGGACAGTACTTTGCATTCTCGTGTTCTTTTCTAAATAAGATGCAGTTCTTAGGACAGGCGTCAATCTTCTCGTAAGACATCTTAAGTGCACGAAGGACCTTTTGTGACTCATACATGTTCTTTGGCAGAATGTGACCTTCCGGAAGCAGACTTCCAAATACCGTCAACATAACATCGTAGGCGTCTCGACTCAGTGCAAACTGGGACTTCACGGCCATTAGGCGCCCAATAGCATCCAATTGGGAAACCTTTGTATGCTCGTGAAGGGGTTGACCAGCTGCAGCTAACATGTCGTAGTACGCCTTCGCGCTTGGCTCTGGCTCATCTTCCCTTCCTCCTTCATCAAACTGAGCTTCCTCAAAGTCATCTAACATGTCCGCCACCCCAGCATCTGAATCAAGTTCCTCAATGCGTTGTCTCACGGCCTCGTCTCTTCTACGATTATTGCCTTCAACATAGTAAGTCCACCGGGTTTGGTCTATCGTAAATCCGTGTTTGAAAAGATGACTTGTCATTTCTTTCTTTGTTCTTCGACGCGTGTTCCCACATTTATCACAAGGACACCAAGTGGTCTTGTTGCTTCCTTTAACCTTTGCAAATGCTTCATCTATAAAAGCCTCGGTCCTCCGAACCCATTCCACACTCACATCACCCCCAGGGTTCCAACCTGTGTGCATCCAGCTACGATCATTCATCATCTATGACACCGTGAAGGACCGATTAGGCGACCAGAGAGGGGGGAGTGAATGGGAGCCGATAAAAATTTCTCTCACGAATCCGGCTACTCCCAAACCAACTCCAAAGCCTACCAACCAATCTTGCCAAGATCACGTAGCTACTGTGAGGCTACTGACCCTAGGAACAAGATCAACACAGCGGAACACGAATCGAACAAATCCAACACGAATCGAACGAAAACCACACGAATCACCAACTCTCAGCCAGGGGCGGTTGCACCTCTCTCCAGGGGCGGTTGCACCGCCCTTGCTTGCCAGGGGCGGTCACACCGGTATCCGAGGGCGGTCGCACTGGTCTTGCCAGACAGCACGGGAAGAAGGTCAACTCGAGAACGGATCTCCCAAACGGCTTGGAGTTTTGAGACGAAACTTTGGGTAGATGATATACACCTCAAGGAGAGGCTATGTCCCAAAAATCTCGGCCTCTAACTCCCTAGAACTTCAGGGATTTCAAATCTAGCGAAGAACACACCCTCCACGAGTTCATCCCGAAAACTTCAAATCCAATCCGATTCCCGGCGTTTGGGGGCAAGGGATCACCAGCAAAAGAGGCACAAGGCACTCATACGTGATTCCCCCAAAGAAATCCGAGAGAAAACGGGCTAGAAAGTGAAGAACGAAAATCCCCCAAAAATGGCTCCGAAAATACCTCCGAAAATGGAAAAACGAAAAGGAGCTCGGGAAATCAAATCATGGCACAAAGGTGAGCAGCACAAACTCCATCACATAACCATGAATTCACCTATACAAAACTAGGAAAGATTAGAAGTAGTTCTAGGTGAAGGGGATGAGGGGAAAACTAGTTCAAAGGAAAACCAAAGAGAAAACTAGAAGAGATAACAGCCACCACCCCTAGGGGGTATATTAAATAGTCCAAATGGTGGTGCTCGAAAGACTAAACTACCCCTAAGCGATACATACCCCTCAGGGGCGAATGTGACATTTTCCGCGAAGATTTTTCCGGCTGGGACACCTTCCACCGCAAGCTAGCTTCCCTCCGACGCAAGCCTTGCGATCACGCCGCGTGTCCTTCGGATCGAAGCTCCTCGACGCTCACGGGCGACCTGCCCAGGTGGGACCGGTCACACCGCCCCTGGGGGGCGGTTGGACTGCCCCTGGCTGGCAGGCCGGGCCGTCGCTACGTCGAGTCCTCGGTCCTTGGTTTTGAGGCCCAAACCAAGGGAAACCGTCCACCGATGATTTTGTGGCCAAATCACCAAACCCCGCGCGCAAGCTTCGGTCGTTAGCCGCCACCTTGCACCGGCTTCTCGTCCGCGTACGAGCTTCGGTTGTGAGCCGCTACCTCACACCGGAACCACATCCCCTTGCTCGTTCTTGCCAGTATGTGAACCACACTTGATCCACCGGCCATCGGGTCCCTCGAACCAAGCCTACTTGTCTCTCCGCTCCTCGGAGGCCGCCATGGCTAAGACCTTTCACGCCTGTTCTTCACCTGCACCAATGCAACCAAGCCGCATTCTACACCTGCAATACTTGAGCCAAGGGAAACATCACACCGGCAAATGAAAATAGAATTCTTTTACATGTACATAGTGTAGGTCCTACACGATGTCTATACTCTCTACTAGGTGAAGATAGGTCCTAATCCCACCCTAGGATGCATAGCTAGGGTAGGTTTACATAGTCTACTCTGATCTGGGACAGAATTTCGGCAGCACCTCCCCGCTGTTCTCCAAATACACGTCCCAGAGGGAGATTGTGTATCCGGAGAACACCGGAGAGATGCTGCCGAAATCCTGTACCAGATCAGAGTAGACTATGTAAACCTACTCTAGCTACGCATCCTCGGGATGTCCAAATAACGTGGACAATTCGAAACAGATACGGTCGTAGATATGCAAAGTTCTGCATATTTACAACCGTATCTCTTTCGAACAGGAGACACCTAACTGGGTTACGTGATCTACGAACATGCATGTAACGCGAGCGTGATGGCGGTGCTTACGGTGGGTCGGCGGTGTAGGCGTGGCCGGCGTGGTGTAGACTCGCGGTCCGGCTCCCGCTCCTGATACCGCTCGGGCTCCCGCTTCGGCTCCCGCTCTTGGTACCGCTCCGGCTCTGACTCCCGCTACAGCTCCGACTCTCCGTCGAATAAGTGGAAGCGGATTCCTGCAATATTCAATAAATGATTATATGAAATTCAAAATTTCGCCAGCACCTCCCCTATACGGTGAGGGTTTCCAAACCTGCAACAAAAACCACGACACGAAGGTCGGGCCACACAGATGTTTAAGCACACGGCTCGATGGCCGGACACAATGCTTTGACCTCCAAAACCACAAGGATCACCTAAAGGCTCAACGGCGGCGAGGCGGAGATGGGCTCCCGTGGACGGTGGCTTCTGCACATCAAAAACCAAAGAAATGTCAATGTAAATATTTCGGCAGCACCTAATTATCACTAAGTATATGCTAACTAAGTTTTTCTAACTAAAATAGTAACTAATTATAACTAAGTATATGCTATCTAAGTTTTTCTAACTAAATTAACAACTAATTATAACTAAATTAAATTAAATCAAACAACTAATTAAAACTAAGCAACTAAATAAAAAAAACTCACCGGCTGGCCGGTGAGGTCGTGGAGCGGCCGAGGAGGGCGAGGAGCGGCCGGGGAGGCCGAGGAGCGGCGGAGCGGGGGCCGGACAGGCGGCGCGGCGGCGTGGCGGCCCGGCGGCGCGGCGGCGCGGCGGCTGGCGGCCCGACGGCGCGGCGGCCCGGCGGCACGGCGGCCCGGCGGCGCGGCGGCGTGGCGGCGCGGCGGCGTGGCGGCACGGCGCGGCGGCCGGGGGTGGGGGAGGCGCGGCCGGAGCTGGGGAGGCGCGGCGGCGACGACGACGACGACGACGGCGGCGGCGACGACGACGGCAACGGCGGCGCTGCGTGCATGTGTGAGTGTGTGTGTGCGCTGTGTGTGGGAGAGGCGGCCCAAAACGGCTAAGTGCCGTGGGCTTCGCCGTGTGCCCAGATCCAGGGCACACGGCGAACATTTTTTTTTATTTTTTGAAATTTCAAAAATGTTCGTCGTGTGCCCTGGATCTGGGCACACGGCAAAGCTACAGGCTTGCTTTGCCGTGTGCCCAGATCCAGGGCACACGGCGAACATTTTTTTTTATTTTTTGGCATTTCAAAACTTTTTGCCGTGTGCCCACCGTGAGGCACACGGCAACCAATCTATGCCGTGTGCCTCTAGGGGAAGCACACGGCAAACATTTTCTGCCTAAACAGAAAAAAATTAAAAAATATCAAACGGATTCAAAAATAACCAAATTTGGGCATGGACCTGTCTAAGGTGTATGAAGACTATAAAAAATGACTTTTGTGGTAAAAAATTTTTGAATTGTCACGTTGCTTCAAATCACAACGTCTCATTCAAAACTCTTAGGATCTTCTCCCGAGAAGCTCCGGTTTGTAAAGAGGCAATGTGTCAACTTGCTCGAAACCTTCTACATTTTTTACCATAGCCTCTACGTATGAAAACATGACATCACGCCAAAATTTATAATGTTTTGGCCTTTGTTGTATTTTATAAAAATTTTAAACGAACCGAGCCCAAATGCGGGCACACGGTAAGCAAGCAATATATTCAAAATTTGATTCCATCTAATGGACATGGCATCATATTAGTCTTAAGAATCCGAATAACATTTTTCCGAACATTACATTACATTATTCGAAACACTTACAGTTCAAATTTGCCGTATCGACAAAATTAAAAATAATGATATAAAATGATTAAATATAGCAAACAGACAGAAAAACATGCACAAAACTAACATGAATAATACAAGGACAAAGAAGTTAGTAAAAAAATTTGGAGGCAAAATTCAAAATTTTTGCTGCCTGTTTGCCGTGTGCCTACGTGTGGCACACGGCAAACATGCCACTTTGCCGTGTGCGTTCCTTTTTGCCGTGTGCCACGTGGCCCCAGCACACGGCAAACATGCCTGTTTGCCGTGTGCTGGATGTTTGCCGTGTGCCACGTGGCAAGGGCACACGGCAAAGATGACGGGCAAACCAACTGCCGTTTGGGGCGACCTGTTTGCCGTGTGCTAGTCGTTAGGCACACGGCAAACAGGCCTGTTTGCCGTGTGCTACATGTATGCCGTGTGCCACGTGGCAGGCACACGGCAAACAGGCCTGTTGCAGGTGCCTGCCTTTTGCCGTGTGCCTGCCTGGGTCCACCGTGTGCCACGGCTTCGCCGTGTGCCACGTGAGCAGGCACACGGCAAACAGGCTTGTTTGCCGTGTGCCCGCGAAGAGGCACACGGCGAAGCCGTTGGCACACGGCGAACAAGCGGTTTCCCGTAGTGGGATATCCAGGCGCTATTAGTTCTAGTAGGGCTGTTTGAAACGACATTTGGAGTGCGGACTCAAGGCTCACCCCTGCTTTTCCTAGCTACAGGTAGTGCATTTGGGGAGTGGTTCTCGAGCCAAGCATCCTCATGTTCCTCCGCCGCTAGTGGAGGACTGGCCTTTAGTACCTGGTGAAAACGATTCCAAAAAAAAAAGTAACAAGTGAAAACCCACCTTTAGTATCCATTTTGTAATCGGTACCGCTTGGGCTATACTAAATGCAAGACCATTTAAGTACTGGTTGGCTAACCCAGAACTAAATAGACAATTTAGTACCAGTCAGTAATACCAACCCGTACTAAATGGTTTTGCACCCAAAAATAAATAAATAATATTTTAAACCATCAATAGATAATGCGTGCGCATAATCCGTCGATAACACCAATAAATCATGCGATTTTTTTCATGCGTAAATGCATGTGCGCGGTAACGTGGGATTCGAACCCACGACCTCAAGCCTCACGCAAACCCTTTCACCATCCAATCTATACAGCACATGTGTCACACCCCACAAAATGTTTATTTCTAGTTGTGAATAGAAATACTAAATAAAATAAATGATTTTACTATTTTGCTAAAATTTATCAACCATTTTGTTTATTGTCAATTTAGATAAGGAAAATAAATTTCTAAATTAATTCTATATGGGATGTTGCATTCATGCCGACTGCATAATTTTTTGGATGGAAGAATGAATTTAAAACTGTGTTTAAAAACACGACTAGGTCCAAATCGATTCGTAAATTCCAATCAATTAATTTCTTAAACCCTTATCCACCAGAATCGTTTCAACCTTGAGCAAGCGATTCTTTTTATTGTTCCCTGATCTTGATCTATAATTTGTTCTCTTTTCTTTACCGCACAAATAAAACCAGCCATTTTCTTTCACCTTGGGTCTTTCTTTTTTTCTTTCGAACGTGACAACCCAATCCAGCTACCATGGACTTGTGCACGTACCTGTTAATTTTCTTCCAGCTACATCCTCCATTCGTCTCTTGACTTTTATGGCCGGCCAACTAAGCTTCCACATCTGCTCATTCCAATCGGAAAAACTAGTTGCCACTAACCTCTCCTTCATTTCCCACAAATCCCACAATCAAAAATATGCAAACTGCTGAACTAGTGGCATTAACACAAACTCCATCATCATCGGCCATTCACGTCGTCGATCATCTCTTGACCCTTCTCTTCTCCCTTCCCGACCCGCACCTACAAAATGCACCTCTCTCCCTGAGTGTGCCTACTCTGCACAGATCATCAGGTTCTTCTCTCTGTCATAATCTACTCTCAAAGCTGAGGTCGTTGCGGTCCTCTTAGAGATGGAGAATCGAAGCTGTTTGGGCACTGCTGCACTCTATCATGCGGCGTCATCGCTGAACTTTTACCTTGCTGCCGTTTTCCTTCAGTCCTCGGCGATCAACTCGTGCCCCTACTGATTGCCGTCCATCGGTGAGAAACCTCCTCTCATCACTTTCTTTTTGTTCACACCTATAGCTATCACGTGGACCATGATGCAACCTCCTAGTAAATCACGTACATGCTAGTACAGACTACTATTTCTGCAACATATATACTAGTGAAAGCCCAGCGCGTTGCCGCGGGTGTCATATTGTCCAACAGATTTGTTTTGATACGGAGTACATCATAGTGACAGCATGGACACATTGTTACGTGCTTACCAAGCGTATGCACGTGTGGGCGTGTGTGGCCGTCGCGGGTTAAGATTAACCAGACAGCGCAAGCGACGTACCCTCTCCTCCTAACATAATTAAGGTAAAATTAATATTGTTGCTGCCATTTTTTATGATATTTTTGTTAGGTTGATCTCATGACTTAGTCCAACGACCAAATCATAACCCATGATCGTGCCCTGATCGGGGCGCTTAGCCAAACCCTGGCTAGTGGGCCCCTGTCAGACAGTGCCAATAAAAGGAGTTGGGGGTAAAGGGGCTCGCACTACGAGGTTCGTCGCGGCCTATAACAGAAACCCCACCTTCGTTACCTAGTCCGATCAAGAGGGGGCACTGGATTGACGGGACGCACCACTGGCGTCGACAGCACCACCACCTCTACACCGACCGCCGCTGCCATGTGCAGATCGTCACCATGGACCCGGCGGACAACAGGAATGGCCAAGGTATGTCAAAAGAAAGATGAATCCCCACTCGATCTACTCCTACCGATCCCACAGATTTAAAAATTTTTAGAAAAAAATATATCCCAATGACATAGCAACACGGGGCATGCGAGATTATTTAACTTGCGGACGTAGCCTCGTCTACTAACACAAATATTATTGTTGCCATTTTTTATAATATCTTTAGGAAAAAATATCCAAATGACATGGCAGCACGGGGCATGATCGATAGAGTATTCTTGTTTTGGATTCTCAAGGCAGCATAGTACTCCTTGCTTGCGCCGGAAGCACAAAAGATGTTTCGAAAATTATTTTTTTTTAGCTCAACGGCAGGGGAGCCCCTACCCATTTTTCTATTATATATAAAAAGAATATGTACGGAAATTTACAATTTAATGTCGGAGACCTAAAGAAAGAGGGAAAATTAAAGCAGACTACTCATCCAAGTTTTAATTAAGTACCCAACCGTTGGTTTAGGTCTAAGCAAGACCAACTTCATCTCCTCCATGAATGTCTTTTTCCATCGAGCAAAGGAAATGACTGCTCCATCAAAAATAATGTCATTCATGTGTCTCCAAATGGCCCAAGCTGCAATGATGATTATTTCTCTGAAGGATTTTTTGTGTTCTTGCCCCTATTTGAAGTGCAATTGTGATTTTGCCCCTGTTTTTTTAACTTTGTGATTTTGCCCTTAGATATTTACAAGTCTTTGTGAGCCCTTATTCTTTGTGAATTTGCCCTTGTTTTGATCGTTGACTAGGGGCAAAATCGCATTGACTTGTGAATAGTAAAGGGCAAAATCACAAAGTTAAAAAAATAAGGGCAAAATCACAATTACATTGCAAAATAGGGGTAAGAACACAAATGCCCCTTCTCTGAATATGGGCGAGCCAAAGGCCAGCCTGGCTTGGGTGATCATCTCCAAGGGCTCAAGCTCAGTGTTCCAGTCGATCCCGAGGAACAGCCAACAAGCTTCACTAAAAGGGCACATGAAAAACAGATGTGTTGCAGTTTCCTCCACTTGTTCAAAACAAACAGCACAAGAGTAGCTTGGTAAGTGCATGTTTTTTCTTCTCAACAGATTTCTTGTGTTTAGATGATCTTCAATTAGAAACCAGGTGAAAAAATTGTGTTTATTTTGAACTCTAGACTTCCACATCCACTTGAAAAGCGAGGAGGCAGGCACAGAACCAGATAGATGCTTATATGCTCTCTTGCTAGTGAACTCATCTGAACCCCAAATATAACTCCAAATATCATCCTGAGAAGCATCCCTTTGAATTGAGGCAGTGAGATTTTGAAGATCCATCAATTGTTCAGCAGCCATTGTAGAAAGAGGAAGCCTGAAGGAGTCGTTGGGTGACATAAGCAAAAACCTCTGCACCGAGACATTTTTACTTTTTGCAAAGCTGAAGAGTTGAGGAAATCTCCATTGAAGTACCCCCAAGGTTCCACAAATCCTTCTAGAATTGCATTGTCTTACCATTCTAGACATGACAGGTTGCAATCATCATGAACTTATCAGAGAGAGCCATGATGTATCTCCACCAGAAGGATCCACACCTGATCTGGCATGTGGGGGAAGCCTCTCTTGTAAATACAACTCCAGGTTAGTTGAACCCAAGGCAAGTCTAGGTTATTATAGAATAAGTGCAGGAACTTCAGTAGTAAAGTTGTGTTGTGGGTTCTCAGATTTATAATGCCTAACCCCCTTCTTCTTTGGGCAAACAAGCAGTCTTCCATGCAACTAAGCATCCTCCTTTTCTTGTTAAATCACCACTATTCCACAATAAGTGTTTTTGGTACATATCTATCTGTTTCAGAATCTCGGCTGGCATCTTCATAGTACAGAGATAGAAAGTCGGCAAGGAGTAAACTAAGTTCACCAAGATCAATCTTCCAGCATAGAAGAGCAGCCTTGTGATCCCCATCAGGAGTCTTTCCATCCTCGTCAGGATTGGCACGAAGACCTCAGGAGCAGGTCTTGTAATACCAGGAGGAATCCTGTTGGCACTCTTAAATGACACGCTTTTAGTGTCATTCTTGTAGCAGTTTCAAGCTTATTCTTATACTAACCCCACCACTTGGCACTGAAATAACCTTGTTTCCGCTTGTGTATTGTATTCGAAGCATACTGTGTTTTTGTAGGAAACTCGACATAAATGGAGCAAGTTCGGGCAATTTGCTAATGCACTCAAAGCATACATGGACTAAGACCGAGGGGATGGATCAACACGCGAAAGATGAGGCTGATCAAGGCCAAAAAGGACCCTGACCGGCCGGCCTGCCATGTTTCCTGGCCCAATAGAGCCCCCATTTCTTTGGGACAAAGCATTCCGCAACCTTAGCATATATACTCGCCGCCATTCGCTAGAGAAGAGGAGAAGTACACCAGAGAAGAAGGAGCCGCAAGTCGAACGTGCAAAAGCATATGAGAGCGATCAAGAACCAATCTAGGAGCCAACCACAAGGAGGAAGTGGCATTGGGAACCCTAGAGGCCATGCCAGTGGCGCCATACCTTGGCGGACAGCGAGGATATCGTTACTACATCGAGGAGTTCACCACCATGATTAGCGCTTCAATGTTCATCTACATGGGATAAATTCTTCGTTTGTCCATGGGGTTGTATGGAGATCTTGCATATGTAATCATCGAATCCGTATTTGTTGACAATCTATCATTTTCTTATGGGTTTGTTCTTCATCTATCTTTTATCGAAGGCCTGGTATCCTTATTTGTTGACAAGTCCTTCTTGAGCTTCTCTACTTCTTGCTTGAGCTCATCATTCTCTTTAGCAATAAGATCATCACAATTTTCTATAACAATATTCTCATTGCAAGATGGTGAGCAAGAATCATCAATTAAATCAATGCAAGAAGTAGATGCATCCATTTTAGGTTTTTCATCACAAGAAGGTGTGGATGCAATGTGAGAGGTAGTTTTAGCATTTTCAAGGCTCTCAATTCTAGTTCTTAGCTCATCATTCTCATTTAAGATTAGATCAAAATTTTCGGCCAATTCTTGATAATTGGTTGATGAGCTAGCCAACTTTTCCTTGAGGGCCTCATTTTGGGAAAGCAATTGATTTATAGCTACCTCTTGACTACGAACAAGATCCGCAAGCTCATCAATGGAAGTAGAAGAGTCATCATCACTTACATCGCTATCACTCATACCTTTGGCCATAAGGCAAATATGCGATGAGCTTGATGATGGCAAGAAGGACCTTGACTTGCGCCGGTTGTCTTCATCATTTGAGCTAGATGCATCCCACCCGGCGTTCTTGTTGACTTGATTAAGTCCTATTCCAACGCTTGTGAGGGCCTCCTTGCTCTTCTTCTTCTTCTCCCTTCTTTCTTTTCTTCGTCGCTTGCGTCTCTCCTCCATGAGTGGGCAAAATTCAATAAAGTGGCCCTTCTCACGACACCCAAGACATCTATGTTTCTTGGCTTCCCTCATCTTGGAGTGGTGAGAGATGTTGCTCATGGAGACCCCATGTTTTTCTAGCTTCCTTGGTAGATCATAAGTTCTTTGACTTCTTCAGAGCACTACTACTAACTTCATCATCTTGTTCCTCATCATCACTATCTTCCTCACTTGAGCTTTGAGCTTGAACTTGATTCTTGCTCATGAGATTTCTTTCTTGTTTTGGAAGATTCTTGTTTTTCTTCCTTCTTCTCCTTCTCTTCATTCCTCTCATTTTTGCTTGATGAAGCAATTTCTTGACTTGAAATCGATGGAGAAGGATCTTTAGTCATCTTCATTTGCATCTCATGAGCGGTGATCTTGTTCAATATCTTTGTTTGCTTCGTCTCATCAAGTTTTCCATGGCAAAGGAGATAGGTGACAAGTTGTGCATATTTCTCCTTGGGAAGAACCGAGATGATCTTTCTTGTGACATCACCATCGCTTAGCTTGGTCAAACCTAGTGCATTTATCTCATTGACAATAACATTTAAGCATGAGTACATGTCATTTGCAAGTTCACTAGGCAACATGATAAAATCATCAAATTCTTTCTTGTGAGAGCTATATCTTTCCTCTCTAACGTCACTTGACCCATTATGAAGCTCTTTGAGAGTTGGCCATATTTCATGGGCACTCTTTAGGTCATAAACTCTATTGAAAACATCCATGCTAAGAGATTCAAGAATTGAGTTTCTAGCAATGGCATTGAGGTGTAACTCACTCAAATCGGCCTTTGTGGGGTTGTCCGGCCGGGAAAGGGGCTTCATTCCTTTTTCCGTCACTCTCCAAACACCTAGCCCTCTAGCTTCTAGATAGCAAGACATACATACTTTCCAATAGGGGTAATTTGTGTCGTCAAAGTGTGTAGGCTTTCCTACATCACTCCCTAACTCTACGGATGTCATTTTGCTCTTTGGCGGTGAAGCCAATAGTCCAAATATGAGCCTCCGGTTCTGATACCAATTGAAGGGACCGTGACACCCTAAGAGGGGGGTGAATTAGGGTTCTCTAAAAAAACACTATGGCTAAGAGCACATATAAAAACCTATTTCAATTTCTGTCTAAATATGCACTACGTTTTTCTATGTGTTGCTAACTCTACCGCTAAAATTTTTGCACCCTAGGTTCCAATCCTAGCAACTACACATGGCAATTCTAGGAAGGGTAAAGCAGAATGTAGTGCAATAAGTAATGCGGATGTAAAGAGATAGAGCAAGCAAACTCCCGACACGGCGATGTATCCCGAGGTATCGGAAAGCCACGGCTTTCCACTGGTCCTCGTTGTTGGAGCCCCTCTCAAACGGAATGCCCGCACAAGGGCATGTACTCCCCGGTCGAGTCACTCCGTAGGACAGCCTACGGGACTTCCCCACACGCGAGTGGGTCTCCGCTTGGCCTCTCTCGGATGCTCCTCGCCGCCTCCACTTGGTTGAGCTTCGGTAAATGCCTAGGGCCTCACCTCCCTAGCACAAAGTAACGGCGGCCTCTCCACAAACGCGGTTGGAGGGTCTCGCAAGACATACAAGCCTTGATACTTACAACTCTTGGTGCGCGCAAGCACCGATACAAAGAGGTATGCAAACCTCACCTAAACTCTAGGTTAACACCTAAAGCAATGCGCTAAAAGGTCTAACTAGACTTAAACGAGCACTAAGCTCTATGCTAATCACCTAGATCTTCTATTTAGCACTTTGGTGGAATGAGCACTTGCAAATGAGTAGAACTACTTCCAACAACTTCCCAATGCTCAAGCACACTCCAAATGGCCGGCCAAGGGGGTATATATAGCCACAAGTCCAAAAACTAGCCGTAGCTCCAACGACAAGTTTCTGCGTGAGCACCGACCCATCCGGTGGTCACCGACCTTTACCACCGGAGCTTCTTGACCAACTAGCCGTTGCACTGGCCGTTGGCTTGAACCTACCACTGACTCATCCGCCGCTCTGCTTGAGTTAGCACCGTATCAATCGGTGCTAAGTATATTTCTTCTAGAGCCGAAACTGAGCCGATCTCGAGCCGAACCGACATCCACCGACCCATCCGCTAGTCCATGACTTGGACCACCGTATTCTCATGTGCTCCGTTCAAAATTGACTTTGCTATCTTCCCGCGCTGACCACCGACTTATCCGTTGGTCCCTGACTTCGACCACCATATCATCCGGTGCTCTGATCTTCCTTGACCCTGTTGTCTTGTTTCCGCTGACCACCGACTGATCCGATGCTAGGCATGAATTAGTCCGGTGCTCACCGACAATTGCGTTGGTGCTCTTTTGAGCAGGATTCTCCTGATCATCTTGCGGGATCTTGTGTCGACTATAACATACCATCACTTAGGACCTAAAAATACCTTCAAGTATACATCTTGACAAACATGTTAGTCCCAATGACTATGTTGGCATTAATCACCAAAATCATAAACATGGCCTAGGGCCATTTTCCTTACACATGCTAAAATAAACTACATACGGACGGGTGAAGCTCCAGTGGTGAAGCCGTTTTTGGAAGAACTCCCAAATGTACTATATCAGTTCATAATATTAGTCATATGACACAGTGGGGCGGAAACTTATTTATGCATTGTTGTGTTTTATTTTGTATCGGCCGTAGTGGTAGTAGTTTCCAACAGCTCATAATTTCAACTTTAAACTTTTGAATTCATACCCTTTCAAATGGATTTGCATGGGTGACAAACTCAATAAGGTAAAGTTTGAAAGTCAACATTCAGGAGTGGAATCAGGATTTGGCATTGGATAGCAGCTAATATATGACATTTGTGTGGCTTTGGCATTAGTAGATGGAATCACACTCCAATGCTACGGAATATTCAGCCACTCCACGATTCCAAGCACTGCCACTACGTATTCATCTAAATCAGCCTCCCCCTCCTCCTCCACGCATACCTCTTCATAAGTGTTCACGAAAAACAAAATTGCTGTGGGTACCCTCTCGGCTACCCTCCTCCTCGTTCACTCTCATCTACGACCATCCTCCATTGTTTCCCCTCTTTCCCACTGGTCAACCTCGCCCCCAGCTAGTCTTCCCCACTTAAAAACATCTCTGGGCACACAAACCCTACATCCGTGATGTGCGCCCATGGTCTCCTCCTCCCCCTCATTGCTGAATCCCTCGTGCCTACAGACCCATGGTGCATCCCTAATTCCCTCTCTTATGTATGACACTCAATTTTGCACACACAAACCCTAGCTAATCTTGTCTTGCACTAATTTCACATGTTGCTCTCCAATGATTGATTCCTCTACAACCCAATTGAAGGTATGTGAGATGTGTTGTCATTGTATGACATGAAATTTATGAATGATTTTTGCATGCCTGGCGGTGCTTGTATTATTGGTTCCTCTTATAAACGATATGTGAAAGCATTGTCCTTAACGAACGCTTATTCCAAGCACTTATGGAACTCCCATGGCCATGAGGAAAGAATGGCTCTTGATGTTGAATGAGAAGAATGGCAATTGAGGGAGGTTATGTGTCCGTTGGCGGTCGATATCCATGACTTTTACCGCCAACATTTCTCTAGATTTCATGCTCATATAGTGATAATCATGCTAATATCATTTATACTAATGAGTTCCACAAGTTTTGTGCAATTTGTGAGCGAAGGAACAAACAGGAAAAACAGGAGGCCAAACTGGCACAGGGCCAGGCTGGCCGGCCTAGCCTAGGCCGACCGGCCCCCTTCTGCCTCTTCTGGCCATGGTTTTGATCCACAAGCTATCTAACACACCAAAGATGATCATGAGCCGTGAGTTTGATGTCGGTTTGATCCGAGGACCCGAAACGCCTAGCCATGGATTGGAGGGTCCACCTACCTTGGATTCTCGGACAACCTTAACTCAACGCAACCAAAACCGCCTCAAGGAACAACATGCAACCGTTGATGAGTGAGTCGGTGCAACGGAGGGCCGAGAGGGGCCAGGGCCAGGCCGAACGGCCTCCCCTAGGCCGGCCGGCCTCCAACTGTCATAACCGTCGCCAATCCAGCAACTACCGAACTCAGGGCATCATCAGGAGCGTCCAAAAGAAAGATTGCGCCAGATGGCAGAAATCACCGGCCGAACGGCCTCCTTCAGGCCGGCCGGCCTGGAAGCATGACCTCTACGCTTGATCTTTCGCGTGAAGCCTAAGCAGGCAGGTGGCGTGACAGTTACGCAGGTCTTCACCCTTGGAGGGCTATAAATGGCACCCTTCACCCTCACTCAAGACACACCATCCATTGGAGAGAAGAGAAGGCTCAAGATGTAGTCCACTATTATCTTAGAGTAGAGTAGAGAGAGTAGTGGGTGAGTGCTTGGGTGACAGCCAAGCGTGTAGAGGGAATTCGGGAGTCATCTCGGCCTTCTCTCAACATTGTTCCACCCCCGAGGAATAAAGCTTCAGAGATATCTTCAGTAAGTTCCTCGGTCTCTAACCTTAGTACCTCGCTAGTTTACTCTTTACTTTCAGCAATTTACCTTGTCTATCTACGATCTGCGGGCACCTGAGTCTGCGCGAGTGACAGCGACTCTTGTTTGGGGTTTCCTCCCCTACTCGCGGGAGGGGAGGTCAGTGGCTGAAAGCTTAGGCGTGGTGCCTGTGCTGGCTAGCCACCTCAGGTTGTGTTGCACCCCACGGAACTGCAGTGGTAGGCGGCAGGTGGTGACAGCCCTGTCCGTCCTTTGTACTCCACCACGTTCGGGTGTACTCATAATAGTAGTGCTGAGCCCGGAAGAACCCCTCTCTCACCCCGTTCTGAGTTCTTCCCGTTCTAGCCGTCGAAGCAGATCATGTTAGATTAAGATAGGTTGTCTGGGGTAACGAGTGTCTAACTAAGGTTAAGCTCTCTACACCATTTACCCCTTTCTCCCCTGGTGGGTCCGGTTAAGAGATTTCTAGGCTAGTGCGTATACCGTTCCTTGGATTTGACATCCAGGTTTTACTCCCCTGGTGAAAGGCTACATCGGACTCCGTGCGCTTGCGGATTTAGTTAGGCTAAGGAGTGCCAACAAGCTTTTCTGGCGCCGTTGTCGGGGAAACGGTAGCAACACTAGTGTAGGATCTTTTTAGCCGTACACTTTATCCCCATAACCATCTACCACATGGAGTTTTCTCCTAGTTATCCGGCAGTTCCATTTCGCGAGTGTTTGGAATTGCCACCATCCTTCCACCCCGTTATCTGATGGCTTCGATATCTACCCCAATCTCGTTGCGATCGTTTGGTCACACTCCTTGCAATAAATGAGGAGAAGTTCTCTCCTAACATTCCCGGGATGAACCAAGACAGAACTCTTCCTGTTTTTCTCTAACGGGGGAAGCAAAGTTTTGGTACAATCGGAGTGCAAGAGGAGTTGGAGGAGATTGGATCAAAGTGAAGGTTGAAGTTTGTCTTTTTGTCTATCCCATCCCTAAAGCTCAGAGCTCTGTTGACGATTTATCAACAAGGTGATGAGTTACTTGGAGCAACCTGGGAGAAGTTTGGTATGGTGCTCATACAATGATTCGTTGGTAGATTGAGACATAGTGCTCATCCTCAGGATCAGTTTTTCTGACCCTCCCACCGACTTCCCCATGAACCAAACAACAAATCCTCACTCTTTCATTAGATCCACCGCCTCCAACCATACGAAGTGAGCGAACAAAAGCCGCCAGACCAAGAGAATTCCCTTAAGCATCTGCCACGTAAGGTGTGCACGCTCAAGGTCTAAGTAATTCATTCCGGAAGTCACGACCGCAGACCAAGGGTCTATCTGCGGTTACGAGCAAGGAATGACAGAGGAAGCAGAAGTTAGTCAACACTAGCTTTAATGCCCTCCACCTATTGAGGGGACTGACACACGAGAAGTTGTCCATGATCTTTCGTAAGCACCTGAAAGGGATCAACGGCCAGATGTTGGATAACAAAGGAATTACTCGAGTTGTGCCTGAGGGGCGCAGCAGAGTGATCCTAGATTTCTACATCTTTGATATCCTCGAACGTGACATAATCTTCTTGTTGGATCAGCCAATAGAGCATCTTGTCAACTTAATCACGATCGAGCTATAGCTCAAAGTTGACAAAGAAAACATCCTGATCGACCTTGCACGATCAGTGAGTTCAGCCTTGCACGACCATCATCGCAAAGGGCTAGACAGACCCCGTGAAGAATCAGTGGGCATATTTTTCAGATGCTCACCCAATTCCAGGGGCAGAACCAGCCAGTCAAGCTCGACATGGTGGAGAACCACAGCCTCCTCCACTAGAGTTCGTGATTGCTGCCACTTGGATTGAGACATGTTTATCTTCCCCTTAGAATAGAGATATTTACCTCTTCACGACAATCGTAGCACGCCAGTCATCATCAGTGATAAACTGACAGAGAAAGAGGCTCGGTAGGCTGCAACAGTCTTAGAGAAGTATCGGTCCATTTTTAGGTATTCTCTACAGACTAGACGGGGATCAACCCCAACACCCATCGTATCGCTTGAACCGGACAAACAGCCTTTTGGCTGAATGATGCGATGAGCGAGGTAGGCACACCTGCATGTGGGTATTATTTACCCCATGTAAGCACCCACTTCAAGTGGTGAAGCACTAGCCAATTTTCATCTACCTCCGCCTGTCCTTATTGTTTGGTCTATGCAATGCACCAACAGAGGTGTATGATATCAGCCTTCTCTCCCATTATCGAGGACATCCTCTCTCCTTGTCGAGAACATCATGGAGGAATTCCTTGATAATTTCTCAGTCCATGGACAACCTTTGTTTTATGCCTCGCGGATATGGATAGAGTTCGTGAGAATCCCAATGGCTCCACCTTGTCCCAATTGGGAGAAGTGTCAGCTGGGAAGGCCCCCACCATACAACCTCCTGATTGGATTTTTCCTATCAAGATCATGTGCAACGCTAGCATCCATACGATCAGGACAGAGCTGGATCAATGCACGAAAGCATCATTATCAGAAGCATTGACCAGAGTTCGACAAACAACGGACCATGCTACACCAAGATATCACCTGACCAAGAAGGACGACAAGCCACAACTCATCCGTTGGATTCTTGCTCCTTCATGAATTTGCTTCACAAATCAAAAGAAGAAGAGAGCAAATAAATATGTGGAATATTATCTCCCAAGGATACAAGTTCAATCATATGAGATGATACTCTCAAAGGTAGCTTTACAAACTTGGATTAACACCCTTAGAGAGAAGGAATGCATTCACCTTATCAGATTTAACCAATGGGATTCATATCATATTGGTTTACTCCACCGCTGCAACCCACATGTGAGACCCGCAAGATTCTTAAGTGTCGGTTCCATTTCTCACAGAGAATGAGCTACGAAAGTTTTTCTTTCCTTCCGTATAAACCTCGTGCTAAGGTTCGACAGACTAATCACCTGACCAACCAAGCACACACACGCTAAGAGTCTTTTGGTGCCCATGATGCTCATTGAGTCAAAGGACTGATGAGCATCTTGGTTATCATGGACTAAAACGTCCATAGTAGTTGAAGCACTTCATGTTGTGGATAAAGAGATGGAGACTCTCACTCCAGCCTTAGAAGTGCAATAGCGGGTTGGGAGTAAATCACCGGATCGTAAATCCGTACCATCTTCAGATAGTCAACCAGAAACATCGACAGAACACCATAAACAATCTAACATGGAGAAGGGATGGAAGGGCAATCACCCGAGACACTTTGGGCACACAGAACATCATTCCCATTAGAAGAACAAAAAGGTGAAACAGAGACCCCCAATCAGCCAGAGTCAAAATGATGAAATCAAATGGCTGAATTGGAGGATGGAGAAGGAAGGTTTTCCTTTATGCTTCCTCTCCAGGACAATGATAGGGATGTTTTCAGTTGAAAATATTCCTCGAGTCCGACATCCCGGAACTCGAAGTTATGGACTACTACGAGTATCCGAGTTACAACCATAGTCCATGGTCATGACCAGACCTAAAATGTGCCATTATCTTAGTATAGGTTTGGGTGCTGAAATTTTCCTTTTCATTTTGATTTTCCAAAGTTTGTTTTTCTAGCAGCACCCCCATATTTCCCTTTTTAAATAAAATGTTGCTTTGTTCCTGCCATGCTTTTGCTGGTTGGTGCACATTTGTGTGCCAACCACACCCCTGCTCTAACTCTACACTAAGTGCGCAGAAAACAGAACGAGCAACACATCAACGAGCAGTCTTCACACGTGCCCAAATAACCACATGGCAGCCATCTGCTGAAATTCAACTACGCACGGAGGTTTGAAACCCTTTCTTCCATTTCCTTTCTTGGTTTTAATTCAAATGCGAGCATGAGTTCATTAAAATTTGAATGAAACACCTAGAAAGAGATGGAATTCCTACATGTTTATCAAAGGTGCATAAGCTTTATTTTCTTTGCAAGTACCAATGTGCCTTTGGAACTTTATGATAGGATCACTTGATCTTTCGCTTATTGACCCTTACGATATAATGATATGAGAGGCTTGTTCTTTTCTAATTCAAAGTCTTAGAGAATTTCATTGTGAAAAAAAAAATTGAGGCAACTCTCATTCATGCCCAACTTTTGCCAAGTCCCATCCAGAGCCATATTATACATGACACATTTTTGAAACTCCACATAGCTATCTTGTAAATTTTGATCTTGATCAAGCATCATGCCTTCTGAGACATGCATGTTCTTCCTTGCACTTTGGTCATTCATGTACACGTTTCATCAAGTAAAGTCCATCATAGAATAAAAGTCCATCAAAAGTGGTTCTCAAGCAGTTCTTCATCCCCCTGAAAAAAAAGAAGAAAAGAAATGATGAGTGGGAGGTCCTACTCGAGCAAAAATAAAAAAAAAGGGGGAAAGATGGAAGAAGCTAGAATCAAATACCACTCAAGGGCATTCATCATCCATCATCCACATTCACTTGCACTTGACCAAAGTTCATGGTTGACATGATCTCTTGGAGATAAGTTATTTGATCTCGCAACATAGATGGAAGATATAAGCATTTCTATCGATCCCTACCTTGAGCCCCACATATAACCTTGTAGAGGTGGGTGAGGCTACTTGAAAAGACTTGGTGAGGATCAAACACTTTGAGCGACTGAGTGGCTTGAGAAAATGAGAGTATGCCTCCATTGGTGTGATGTTTTTATTTTTGTATACTTGCATGTATCCTTGGGCGAATGCTTATGGTGGCTAGTAGGCGATCAGCACATGACTACAAGGAGCAAGAGTCCGACGCGGTCTATGATCTCAACCTACCGGCAAGTGTCCTTTATCATATCCTAGCAATCTTTACTTTATTTTATTTTATTTAGAATAGTTAGACCATTAGTTGCATGTCGAGTCTAAACTGGAATCTCATGTTAGGGTTTACTAGATTTTTAATATCTTCCTTGAAGCCCGGGTTGATTGTATAGTATCATGCTTAGCTTTGCATTCTTATGGGTTGGGTTAATAAAAATAATCTTATATAATCCTGGTAATAAAGTTGGAGGAGGTGGAAGCCTCGTGATAATGTTGATGTGGGAATCTGAGCAGGATCGACGGAATGGACGGATGATTCTGATTTGGCATTTATTTGGTTTGTGTCATCTAACACGTGAGTTGGTGCTAGTTCCTGCCTTGGATTCTAAGGACCGATTCTCGAAGCCTGTAACCCGGCTTAACAGTGTAACTGTGAGGTCTATATGGCTCTAGAACTAGCCAATTAATTAGGAGATTGCATGACGCAAGCGTGGGACGAGAGGGGGCCTAAATCGGTGAATCCTTAGTGGGGGTACATATTGGGAATCACAACTTTGTAAAGGCCTTGTAGTGTTAACCTGGCTGATCACCTCGGAAGTGTGAAGCATAATGGAAAACACGACTCATGGTGAAAGTGTAGCACTACCTCTACGGAGTGTAACACTGATACATCAGCCATGCTCACGGTCAACAGCGGCCTGGACTTCTTCGTGATTAGTGGTGCTCAAGATGGATGGTTGGCTTGATGGTAGTTCGCATGGATTTTCGATGGGTTTGATTCTCGTTGAGATGGTGGTTTCACACCTAGTAAATAGGTGCTAAGGATTTAAGGTTAAAAATTAAGATTGTTGCTTAAGCGCGAGTTTAACCCATAAAGCCCTCCTATTTAAGCCTCATGTCATTTTCTTTTCCCACACTTGCGGAGTACAATTCGTTGTACCCATCCCTTCTTTGTCCCCCTGCTAGCCCGTCAAGGATGGCGTGAAGTTCACTGAAGACGACGACTTCGACCAGACGTTCCGTTCTAGGCTGGTGTACCCCCGGTCGGCTGCCTGTGGAAATAAAGTCCTGGTCCGCTGAAGACTCAATATATTTATGTATCTTTCTTTCAGACCACATGTCATTTTGTAAAGAAGTTTATCGCTGTGTAATAACATTGCCATGATTTCACTCTTATAAATGTCATATGTATGAATAAACGGATCCCGGCATACATGTGATGTGCATTCGGTTTTGGTTTATAAAACCGGGTGTGACATTATGTCAGTGTGTTGTCAAGTAACGCTAAACAACATGTTATCTTAATTAGGTGCTTCCATTGTGATGAACAAAACATGTCTTTTGTGATTGCCATATTATTTATTATGTTGTAATATTCTATCAATACTGAGAAGCTACTGATGTCATGCTATTGGTTATAATGGTTGTTGTGATATTGTTCTATCAATATTTTTGTCACTCTTTTTGTCCACCTATTTTGATCATTTTTTTCAAAAAAAATCATGCTTTTCTATGTGAAAAGTGGTATAAAATAATTCTAATATATCCGCTTCATGTATCAACATTATATACTGTCCAAAATTTTCAAAATAGACAATTCAACGATTTGCACATTCAAACAAGAATTGCAATTGGTTGCTGCCCATTGATTGTACCTGACAATTATATGCACATTCAAACAAAAATATTTCCATTTCCACACAGGTTTGCCATTCCTACTCCAATAGTCCAATGCAATTTCGTCACATCAATATCAACATACAGACGAATCCTAAGGATATTTAGTCTCCACAAAAGTACAGAACTTTCTGGTAAGATACCTTTTCATTTGAAGGCCTTTAGATGCCTAAATAATTGGCTAAAGTCCTAAACAATAATAGCTAAAAGCATAAATGAGCAACATATGCACTTCAAAAATAGGATTGTTGGAAGAGCTTTGCAAAAAAGAACTGAGGTAGTATGGAATTCATCATGCATATATAAAGATTTCCCAATTAAATTTATAAATCCTCCTGACCACTACAACCAAGTTATATGAATACTGGGAGAATAAAAACAAGGACACCAGTAGTGACCCATGTTGCCTACAAGTCCTTGCAGCCTGCTCTATAGACATTTCATTTACTACAGCTTCTCTATGCAGAAACCTAGTTGCAATTATGAACAAACATCATATATTCATATGTAGTTTATAATGGTTAGTGACTATATGCTCCTTAGTTTCGTGAAAACAAATAGAGAGGTTCCCAATTAACCAGGAAGAGTATGGTAGTTTATAGCAAATATATCAATATATAGTCTTATAGCAACATTGTTTAAATTAAACTGCACCTAGCAATTTTACCAAACTAATGAGCTCACTAATAATATATAAATAAACATCCTAGATAAAAGATATATATTCTGCTACTACAGTACAAAATTCTTGATTTGCAATTTACAAATGGTACCAAAATAATTTTAACAGGGGCCTCGCCTACACGCAAGCAAAAGACGTGTGGGCTATCATCAGACGGGAGCAATGCTACTTCTCTTGGAAACACCTTTGAAACTTTGGCTATAGCGTCATCGGAGAAAACTTTGGCTATAGCGTCATCGGAGATTTGACCAGCATACGTCCGATTCGTTGCAATGGAAAGTTATGTATCATTGGGATGTGTTTGCGACATTTTCTATATTTTGTCCTGAATAATTAAATATTCATGATATTCAATATTTTATTTGCAATATTCTTATTTTTGCATCATGTTTAATGTTTTGTTTGTGTCGGTTATTCTTCGTGTTCAATTATTGTTTCGCTACAGCCGCTATGTTCCGAATTGATTAAAAAAATGTTCTTGATTTTTTCCTCCAAACATAGTCAAGTGGGGACTTATTTGAAGGTCTTATTATCAAGAACATAATAGTACAATCAAAATTCAATTGATATGCTCGGTTTAAGATATACAAGTTTTTTATTCTCCATTTTCATGCTTGTGGAGTGATGTCATCATTTTTGTCCTACTTTGCATTCATGCACAAGTCTGCAAGTGGATGGAGCTTGATGGCCGAAAAGCAGTAGGTCGCGCTCCTTGTCGTCTGAAAAAAGTTCATTTTACTTCTCTTACATATTCACTTTGCCCATTTAACCTCCGAAGGAAAATTTACGTTCGATTTACTCCCCTAAACTAGTTCAGTTGATCCAATCTACCCCTAATGTATTTTTGTATTTTTTTTCCTTCATGGACGAGATGAATATGAAGTTAAAATTTTGTGAGAAGATATATAACATGATGCCTTATATTAAAATATTATGCTAAGAAAATTTCATGGTTATTTTCATAGTTTAGAATATTTAATACAAAATTGATCTTAGATAAAATTGTATGAAAAGTAATTATAATTTTTTGAATATATTTTCCTAACGTAGAAACATCATACTATATAAGTTATCTAACAAAATTTAGAATTAAAACTCAGCTTGTACAAGACGAAAAAAAGAGAAATCTAATTAGGGTGTAGATTGAACTAATTGAAATAGTTTGGGATGTAAAGTGAGCCTAAATTTTGTTTGGGGTTAAAGGATAAAGCAAATAGATGAGAGGAGTAAAATAGATTTTTTTTCTTTTAAGATTATTAAGACATTGTTTTCTTGCATCCGGTATGTAAAATATTTTGGCTAACATTGCCTGTTTGATCAGGATATAAAGCCCACCTTTGAAAACTAAAGTACACTGGGCCGCGACTGAGTCCATGTCAAGCTCGGGCTTCTCAGCGACGCATATGCCCGCCCCGGGAATTTTTTTATTTTTATATTTTTTTACGTTTTTTCAAAAATAAATACTTGGGCAAAAATTTAGCAGATCTGGTCTTATGTCGCGGTCTGAAACGGCTATCGCCGTATGAAACGGCGAGAGGTAAAAAAATTCGGGCAATCGCCGGATGACACGGCGAAAGGTGGAGCCCACCTGCTTTTACCGCGGTGTCGGTGCGGTCCACGGCGCAACGTTCGGTCAACAAAAAAATCGCCGGATCGAACGGTGAAAGGCTGTCGGCGCCATGGGCCCAGTACCCCTTTCGCCGAGTCAAACGGCGAAAGGCCCTTTCGCCGCCTCGAACGGCGATATTTTGGGAGCCCCGCCGTTTGAACCGGCGAAAGCTCCCCCGCCCATAAAACCGCGCGTTTCACCGCGCTGGGCGCGCCCCAGCCGTTTCTTCTGCCCCGCCGGCGCTGAGTGAGACCGAGGGAGAGGAGAGGAGAGGGGAGGGGAGGGGATGAGAGGGCAGCGAAGCTCTGCCGAATCTACGCTACACATCAGGTAATTTTTTTACCTTACAGTCAATTTCATATATGTTTTTACATAGCTATTTGTAGATGCTAGGCTTTAGATATAGTTAGCCTGTGCAAACGTAGATTTTAGTTTTAAGTTGTGTATTTTTAGAAATGAACAAGGACATAGAAAAAAATTAGTTTGTAGATCTAGAGTGCTTTATAAATGTTAGGTGTAATTTTAGATGCTAGGTTTTAGATTTAGTTAGCCGTAGATTTTAGTTTTAAGTTGAGTTTTTTTAGATATGAACTAGGACATAGAAAAAATTAGTTTGTAGATCTAGACTACTTTCTAAATATTAGGTGTAATTTTAGATGTCAGGTCGTAGATTTTAGGCGTAGTTTTAAGTTTTGTTATTTTATATGAACTAGGACATGGAAAAAAATTAGTTAGGACATGTAGACCGCCTTATAAATTTTTGGTGTAATTTTTTATAGGTATATGTAGATGGTAGTTAGTATTCTGTAGATAGCTAGTTAGCATGTGTACACCTAGAAACTAGGTATATATGTATATGGTAGTTAGTATTTTGTAGATACAAAACTATTAATTAGTAATTTGTAGTTTTGTTTTATAAAATTATTTAGATACCTATATACTGATGGTACGTGGTAATTTTGATATAACTATATGTAGTTGTATTTTCGGTGTATATTTTCTAAATGTGTTAAATTTTTGGTAGTATAATTGAAACCAAAGGTTAGTTACTCACAGGTATCATTGTCGTGGTTAATGTTGGCAGGCATGTCAGAGAGTTTATTTTTCCAAGTGTTTTATGGGCCTGGGAGGTTAGGTATGGTCCTGAAGGGGTAGACTTGTCCGAATTTAAGTCTTTCACCAAACAAGTACTTCGAGCAGGTGCAACTGGCTGCAGAGAACCATACCTAATCTACTAGAACTGGACCTCAGTGTGCAACTGGCTATTCAAGGCATTTGGACTTGACAGAGAGCAATTTGAGCTGTCAGTCATGGCTGTAGTAAGGTTTCGAATGGACACACCCCTGTTTTGGGAGTTGATGCCCCTTGCTGGAACCCAAAACTGGAGAGAGTATGTCAATATAGCTACAGAGCGTGGCTTACCACTAGTCTTGTTTGTTCAAGTTTACCAGAAGATTGGGTCTAGCAGTCAGCATTAAGATGAAGACAATGCAATTACAGCCGATCCTGCCCAAGAAGATACTGAACAAGAGGAGGTACATAGAGAACACGATGAGGTAGATGGTGCAGACGCACCCCATGAACCAACCGTCGAGGCTGATGAGGGGGAACACATCCCTGAGTTAGTCGAGCAGGTTGAGAGGGAGGGGCAAGAGCAGTTTGATGCCATGGAGGGAGACACTTCAGATGAGGAGGATTGTTATCCCGTGCCACGCAACTGGTCAAGCCATGACTATTCAGCTCTAACTATCAATGAAGGTGAAGCGGTGGATTGGGAGTACAGAGAGAATGAGGTTTCTGTCGGTGCAATGTATGCAAGTGGGGATGAAGTTAAGGAAGCCATAAAGCGGTGGTCTACACTATCTTTGCAAAGGCAGTTCCGAGTGGTGAAGAGCAGCCCAAAGGTATATGATGTGTGTTGCGTGCAAAGCAACTGCCCTTTTAGAGTTCATGCATTTAAAGGCAAGTGGACTGATTACTGGGAGGTGTCGAAATTGGTGGAGCATGAATGCCAACTTGAGGAGTTAAACCCACATCACCGCAACCTTATAGCAGATTTTGTGGCTCAATTCATGTATGCTCAGATCGTCGACAATCCCAGCTTCGAGCCAAAATCAATTATTTGTGACGTGGAAGAAAATTTCATTACAAAATCAGCTACAATAAAACGTATAGAGCAAAGCAGAAGGCAATGGAGATGAAATGGGGGACGTATGAAGCATCGTATAACAATCTTCGAGCCTTGTTGCACAACATATGTTTGAGAAATCAAGGCAGTTACTATGACTTGAAAACCTATCCCTGTGCTGAGAAACCAGGCAAGCAGGTGTTGCAGCGTTCATTCCTAGCCTTGGGTGCTTGCATTGAGGCTTTTCAGCATTGCCGACCAGTCATTTGTATTGATGGCACATTTTTGACTGGTAGGTACAAAGGAACCATCCTGACTGCTATTGGGTCCGATGGTAACAATCAGGTGTTGCCGTTGGCGATCGCCTTTGTGGAGAAAGAGTCAGGAGATAGCTGATATTGGTTTCTTGAGAGAGTGAAGCAGATGATTGTTAAGGATGTACCGAATGTGTGTGTTATTCATGACCGGCACAAAGGCATTCTACAAGCAGTCGAGGACATGCAGAATGGCAGCATTGAATGTCAGAGGGCTGTGCAGTGGCCTGACTTGAAGAGTAGGTGGTGTATGAGGCATATGGGTGCCAACTTTCATAGCCAATTCAAAAACAAGACCCTGATGAAACTATTTAAGTGGCTATGCATCCAGAATCAAGAGAGAAAATTCAACCTTATTTGGAAGAAACTTGATGAACTTACAAAGAAACAAGCAGAAGAGCTTGCAAAGAGGCCAATAAATAGTGAGGACCAACATCCCGTTTCGCTTGATGACAGTTGGCCTTGATGGTCCACACGTCGTGCGCAAACCCGATCGGGCCATTAAGACATTCTCTCAGTGGATTGAGCATGAGCCCAAAGAGAAATGGGCTTTATTGTTTGACGAGGGTGGTGCTAGATATGGCATAATGACTACAAACCTAGCTGAGGTGTATAATTAGATGCTCCGGGGTGTAAGGGGACTCCCCCTAGTTGGAATTGTGGAGTTCTTCTTATATCGGACAATCAAGTATTTCAGGGACCGTTTTGCAGTGGCAAACAAATCAATGTCTGACAACCAGAAGGTCTATGGATACAAGATGACTGAGTACATGGAAAAGGCAATGAAAAAGGCTCGTAGACACCATGTGAGTGCCAACCGTGCCGCAGAACGACGATTTGAGGTTCTCTGCAGGGACAAAGGTCGATTGGGAGGGCGGCGGGAGAGACACGCACAAGAATGCATTATTACCAATCAAGGATGTGTTTGTTCCTGCCACAAGCCAAAGCTGCATCACCGTCCCTGCACCCATGTCATTGCTGCATGTCTTGAGGCGGGAGGGCTTCAGCCTCGTATGTTTATGTCCAACTATTATTTCAAAGAAACAATTTGGGCCACTTGGAAGAATGAGGTTTATGGGTATCGTATGCTAGGAAACTTCATTTCTAATCCTGGAGAGTACGCACTTTACATTCCTGATCCTGATCTAGAAATGTTCCAAGGAGTTGGCAGACGGAAGAACAGACGGATTCGAAACAACATGGATCAATCTGAAGCTGGTGCAGAAGTGCGCCTCTGCTCCAAGTGCCATGAAACTGGTCACAGCTACAAGAATTGTCCAGCAATGACGTATGGCATGGGAACAAGCCAAGCAGAGCCATCTACCGTCGCTCCAGTTTCCACTTCACGTGCTCGTGGCCGCCGTGGTCGTGCTAACAATGATGGTCTCCTGTGACCATAGAATAATGTAGTATTTATTTATGAACTATGTAATTTGTGTACTTTGAACTAGGTCATTTGTCTATTTCGGACTATGTAATTTGTGCACTTTGGACAACGTAATTCATGTAGTATGTATTATGTAATTCATCTAGTTTGGAATATGTAATTCGTGTGCATTGAACATCATCTGGTTAGTTTGGACCATTAAAATGTTGTTGTATTTATAATTGTTTCATTTACCTTTTTGTTTAATTTAATTTATCAAGCTGCGACTACTTTCGTATTAACCAAGATTTAAATTATTTCAGCTATGGCCGAAGGGCCTCCGCAGCCCTACGAGACTCCGGAGTTGCTGGACAGGGTGATTGACGCGAAGCACCGGTCGTTCATGTCTGCCATGCGTGGTTTGCCCCAGCACACGTTTCACGCACGTGTGCCGTTGTCGACGATGCCCCTTGACGACCGTTGGCTTCCGAGGTACGTATGTATGGTTAACGTTGTAACGATATAATCTTATTTAGAATTAATATCGATTTGGTATCTCCTTTTGTAGCACTAATCTAAATTTGTATCTATTTTTCATCTTCATTTGCAGGTTAAGAGTTGCCGGCCTTTTACCCATCACGAGGTTGGTCGAGGGTGACATGATGGATGCAGAGGTCAGGGGAGCGGACAAGGCGACACGTTTCCACTTCGACATGTCCCTCCTAGCAGCTTTGCTGGACCGGTGGCGCCTAGAGACTCACACGTTCCACCTACCAGTCGGTGAGATGGCACCTACACTACAGAACGTTTCCCTCCTTTTGGGTCTGCCTTGTGCTGGCGACCCCGTCGCCGCCCTGGACGTGGGACCAGGGTGGCGGGACAAGTTGTTGGGCCGCTTTGCCAACGTTCACCGGATCGATCATGCGCCTCCGTACCGCACCTTCAGCAACACACATGGGCCCACAAAGAAGTGGCTCATGCAGTTTTGTGTGAGTGTTGCGTTTTCTATGTTTCATTTGCATTGACAGAATAATTGATGCATATCCATAATAACTCATTTCATTGTGCAGGCGGATTACTTGAGAGCTGATGCAGACGAGGCTACAGTTGCTAGGCACCTGGAGGCCTACCTGCTGTGGTTATTTGGCTGGGTCTTGTTCTGCTCGTCCCACGGGACCTCGGCACCGAAGACACTCATACCCTACGCCAGAGCGATCGCGGAGGCTCCACTGGAGGACGTACCCCAGTTTAGCTGGGGTAGTGCTGTGCTGGCGGCCACGTACAGGGGTCTTTGCGCGGGTTGCTATAAGGTGGCCTCCTTGGAGCCCATCTTTCTTGGCTGCCCGTTGCTTGTTCAGCTTTGGTCGTACGAGCGCTTCTCGATCGGTCGTCCACGCATTGACGTGGGCCCCTACGAGCCCCTTCCTCCGGAGCACGACCACAGAGACAGGCCGACCATGGGGTCCATGTGGTGCCTCAGAAAGGTAAGACAACACACGAATATGTTGCTGCATTATTTTGGTTTTAATTATTTACGAATTTGAATATTATTTTCAGCCTTCGTGGGTGGGAGTTCAGACGAAGAAGTCGAACCCAGACTTTGTCGGCATGTTTGACGCTCTTGTTGACGCTGATGTGAGGTGGACCCCTTACAGCGCTGCAGACATCAGTGATCAAGCCCCTCAAGGGCTGTCGTCTTTGTGCTTTCGCGACCAGGCCTTTTGGATGACGAGGAAGCCACTGGTGTACGACATCCACGTCGAGGAGTATGCGGTCCACAGAGTACTTCGACAGTTCAACAGGCAGCAGGAGTCCCCGCTGCCGGTTACACACACCGTGCCCCAGAGCGTGCATAGGTACTTGACATCTACCGATGCGTTAATTTTTTTCCATGACCAACTTCCAAATTCTAATGCAATATGATTTCTTCAGCTGGACCCGTCAAGGTCAATCTGCAGCCATGCTGTGGGCTCCAAGGGTACTACCCTTTGCTCAGCAGTGGGCCCAGGCCCTTGACGACGTGGTAGTCGAGGAGCGGCCACACTCGGATGAGGCTTTCGCGGCCTATCTGGCGTGGTACTTACCCAGGACATGGTCACAGGTGGTCATTGTTCCACAGGACCCTCACAGAGCGCCAGCCCAAGTTACTGACACGTACCCTGTTTCGAGGGACCAGAACTTCGCCATCGCGGTATGTTTGTCAAATTTAATCATGCTATCATTCATTTCATATGATTTTATCTTAATTTTGAACCTTGATAACTATGTTTTTGGATAGACCGAGGCTCTAGCGTTGGTCGAGGCCGAGGTGGACCAGGACTTGCAGAGGTACATGTACACGGCGCCGCAGGACCACGGGGCTGCATATAAGAAGATCAAGGAGTACTGTGTCAGGTTCAGACGGGCCATCACTTGTCGAGGTGGACACGCAGACGTCTACCTCCCACCACGGCCACAGTACCCTGGTTCGTCTTCTGCTTTACCCACAGGGGCGCAGTACCCCGGGTCGTCTTCTACTTTACCCACACGGCCACAGTACCCCGGGTCGTCTTCTGGTACAGTTGCACGCACAGTACCCCGGGTCGTCTTCTGGTACACCTGCACGACCGGAGTACCCCGGGTCGTCTTCTGCTACACCAGCACGCCCTCCCAGCTACACTCCACGGTCGGCTGGTATGCACACTAACGTTTTGTTAATTTACTTCTAAATGTATGAAATGGTTTCATATTGAATTATTTTTATTTTTGCAACATAGTACCACGGTTCGCCCCACCCAACCCTGCTGCTACAGGGACCTCTTCTGGTGGTCCGCTGTTTCACGACTTCGGTACGTATTCAAAAAAATTATTCATGCAATTTTATTACTTGCATACAACTAATCGTCTATTACCTTATTATTGTTTAGGATACTGTTGGCACTCCTTAGCGTCACATTTTAGCAACGCTCAAGAGCGCGTAGATATATGTCGTTGTATGCAAAAGTTAATTCTGCAAGCGCACAGAATATATCTCGTTGTAGCACTTCACCTCGGGAGTTACCCCAGGGTATCGTATTTATATTTCCGCAGGGAAGCAGATGGTTAAAGTGTATTGAAGAATGAAATGATATATCTTGCCAGAAATATCAAGCCACAAACCCAGGGGCACAAACTCTAGGTGGGGTGGATAATGGTCAAGTTAATGACCGGATAGAAGGTCTGAAAGACCAGCGACACACGGAGCACCTATTTCTAAAGAAAAGGAAAGACGTTGGGAGAGACCGGACCTAGACTCTTTCTAACTCAGAGCAAAAGGCACTCTAGCCTTAGCCTAGACCCTAGCTTAGATACCGGGAACAGAGCTCGCTTCGACGGCTAGAACGGGAGAACCTCAGAACGGGGTGAGAGAGGGGGTTCTCCGGGCTCAGCACTACTGTTATGAATACACCCGAACGTGGTGGACTACGAAGGACGGACAGGGCCGTCACCACCTGCCGCCTACCACTGCAGTTCCATGGGGTGCAACACAGTTCCTAGTTAATCAACAAGCCAGACACCACGTCTGTACTCGATGATTAAGATTTCTCTTGAGGCCTGTCAAGAGAAATCCCCGTCATCTCTAAGGCGTCTTACGGCCCGGTCAAGGCGAGCAAACCCGCGAGATAAAACCCGGTAGAGCTAAACTAAACTCTACACTAAAACTAAAGGGGAAAAGGACTTTGCTCTAAAGAGAGCAAGATCTTTACTCTAAAAGAAGAGCAAGAAAGAAATATAAAAGATAACTTAAGCTCTGAAGTAAGAAAGTAATTATATAAATAACCTCTTCAAAAGAAGGAAAGGATACAAGAGCTTTACCAGAACTCCGAAGACTCAGAAGATCCGAGCTAAGCTCGACTCGACTCTACTCCCAACTCTAATCCTAATCTAAGAAATGAAAAAGATACTAGAGCTCCCTTCAAGTAAAGATTTGAGATATGTGGTGTGTGTCTTCCCAAGGTGAATAAGCTTCCTTTTATAGCCTCCAGGGGGTGGATGTCAGCGTCATTAGCACGCCCAAGGATCTGCTTAAGCTTCAGCAAGGGGAGACGTGGCGGCACCAGAGGGAGGCGGTCGGGGCTAGGCGGCGCGGCTGGCCTGGTGCTTAGACCGTCCTCGGCATGAACGGTCCTGTGCTCTCCAGTCGGAACATGCGTTAGTGAGCTGTCGAGAACTAGGTGTGGCCTTCAATACATGTGCTTTCACATCTAGGACTTCGGGCCCTTGTCAAACGACGTTTTGCCGGTTCTGATCATCCTGCTGGCAGGTTGGGATCAATGGCATGCCAGACTGGCGGGAGGGGTGGCTGGCTAAGGAGACGGTGCTCTGTGCAGGTTTGGCCTGTCATCTGGTATCTGCAAGCAATCTCAACTGTGGATTGTAGATAAATACTTTATGTGGATAGGGATTCCCATTTACCGAAGTGACGGTATCGGTATAATGGCCGTCAAACACGCCCCCAAGCTTAGACTCTTGTCGTCCTCGAGCAAGGCTAAAACTCTAGTTTCGGTAGGTCAAGAGTTGCTTCAATGTGTATACTCTTAAAGTACCCTGTGCTTAAGCCAAAACTCAATGAATCACTTGAATAAGTTGGCATAAAAGAGAACTCATACCATGGTTCCACATGGGGCTGCATTGATTCACGTTTTGGGCTATTGAGAGCTTGAACGGTCATCTCTAAAGTATTTCCTGCAACTTTTCAGGTTCCATCTCGGAGATATGAATTTTTCAAAAGATGGTTGATTCATTCTCCGATGGTACTCTCGAGTCACTCAAGGTGTTTAATCCTCACTCTTGGTCGGGATTGACCAATGTTTCCCTACACTAAGGCTGAAGTGGAGTTGTAGGTAGGGTAAGAGTGGCATACCTTGATTACTTTTGTTGTCGAGTCGAAGAGTGGTCCGCGAGCGATGGTACTCGTCAAATTCCGGTCTTTGGAATTCATGGGGTTTCAAATGGAGAGGGAGAAGGTGTGATGCTCAAAGGTCTTTGGACTCCTTATTATTTCTCTCTCTCATATTTTTGAGATGTTTCTTCTCTCTATTTTTTTCAGATGGAGCATTTGTCTCCATTTTTTTTCGGATACATCTCTTCTCTTACTTTGGTAACAGAGAGGGATTCAGCTTTGTATGGAGTAATTGATGACCTTTTGGGGTGAGCTTTATGATGAGGTGAGTGTATGTCATCGACGGTGGACGTCAACCCCGGAGCGGGACTTTGACTAGTCGGACATTTTGAGGCTGAGGTGGATGGGAAGACCGGTAAATGTCAAGTACCTTCTGCAAGCGGACTTCACCATTCGACAAGACTCAAAGCAACTCAAGATAGCATATGGTAGTTTCAACAAATGTATAACTGTTTAGGCTCTGGATAGGACATTGTAAACCATCGAGGAAGATTCACCATGTAACATTTTATAAAAACTTCCGAGAGGTTCCTTACTAAGCATGCAGTTATACCTCGAAACAAACCATATCAAAACTCACAATAACTTAAACAATGAACAAGTGCTCTTGCTCCCACAGTTTTATCATGGCGGATCCTTAAATGCCAACGAACTCAAATACTCAAGAGTAAAGGATTAAGCACGAGGCACTTAGAGGGCATAAACAGAGCAACTATTCATCATTCCAGAGGTTCTCAACCATAGTTCCATACATAAAGACGTCCTTTGGAGCTTTTATTTTATTTATTATGTTTTATTATTTTTTTTGTTTATTATTTTTTTAGCATTTTATCATGGTACGGCAAGGCAAGGCAACGGCAACGGCAAGGCAAGGTATCGGTAAGGCAACGGCAACGGCAAGGCAACGGTAAGGCAAACGGCAACGGCAAGGCAAACAGCAATGGCAAGGCAACGGCAAGGCAAACGGCAAGGCAACGGCGACGGCTTTCGAACATACCTGAGACTCCCCCAAGCTTCGATGAAGCTCACTGGTAGTACTGATTGGGGTCGTAGTGCATGTGGTCGAAGAAGCCGTGGATGTCGGTCTGGAGGGATGTGGTCATCCCCCAGTTCTGCTGCGTGAGATCGGTGTTGTGTGCAACTGCATCTCTGAGTTGCTGTTGTTGCAGCGTCATCATCTCCATCCTGGTATTAAGATCAGCGATCCCCCGGGAGACCGGGTTCTCGTAGTCATACCTGGCGGAGGCGGATGGTCCGACCTGCGGGCCGTATCCTGCCGTTCCTTGGTGGTAGTCGAATGCCTCCTCAAAGTTCATGTTGGCTATGGGGTTCTCTGTCGGCTGCTGGTAGTCGTACTCGGGCTGCTGCTGGTAGCGATACTCGGGCTGAGGCGCGGTAGAAGTTCCGGCTTCATCATCATGCCTGGCTCGCCTGCCACATGTTGTAAGGCCTGCAACACTGTGGCGAGCGGGTTCCCTCCTTCTGAGCTGCATGGTTAGACTTCTCGCTGATCTCAGCGACAAAGCTAGGCATGGAAGCTCGACTTCGTCGATGAAACCAGGATAACACATGAAAAGAGTATGGCCAGGGCCCTCGCGCATCAAGTGACCCTGGATGAAATGGTCTAAACCAATGCAAGACTGATATTCTTGTGTGGACGGGAAGGAAGGTGACTTGAGCGCCCTGCAAAGCACCAACATGGGTGGCAATGCGGGTGACTAGCGAGGTTATGTCAATTGTGGCTCAGCCACTGACTAACCTCTGCCAGTTATCGAGCATGCTCATGACCGGAGAAAAACGAATTTTCTTGACCATGGCATACAGGCACTCTAAATCAGGCAAGAGGCAAAGACGCAAATCAGCGCGCGGGTGGACCACCATAGCGATCCACTTCGCCAGGAAACGAAGAGTGGGGTTTTGGATGGCGGTGATGCTATTCTTCCCCGAGGATGGCTCCCCTGTGATGCTATCCCACCATGCGGCACGGTTGTACCGGTGGTTAGTCACCAACAGGTTGGCATCAATGATGCATCTCTTGTTGGAACCAAGAGCCTCACTGAGTTGTTTCGGGGTCAAAATAAAATCCTCATTGAAAAATCGAAAGCAAATGTTTGTCACGTTGGGACGAACTTCGATTTTCAAACTCATCGAAAACTCCATAGTAAGAAAGTGCGAACCTGTTTCCGTGACGGGGTAGAAGTTTTGCCATCCGGCATTGTTGAACGCCCGTTCCATGTCTCCTCCGAGACCGGTCTTGATCAGCAGCATGGGGTTCGAAGTACTTGGCGTGTGTGAAGTAGCGACTCTGGAGCTGGTCCAGCACCGTTCTCTCGTCTTCGGTCCGAGCAACGATGTGCTCGATCCGAGTCATGATCCTGATGCGGAGCCTGTTCCTCGGCACCTCCTCCTCCTGGGACTCTGTGTCGTGTCGAGTTGAGTCGACAGACATAGTATCCCGGGAAGTAGATGATCCCCAAGAGCGGCGAGAGCTCAAAGAGGTAAGCTTGGTCACGACTCCACGTGCCTTAGTCCACATGATTCCTGCAAAAGGTTAGTCTTACAATACCCGAAGGAAATCAGGGGTTAGACAGTCAGAGGTTAGGCGTTCTTGTGGGAGATTAATCGCCACAACTCGGTTAGTCGTTCTTGTGGGGTAAGAACCACCACAAACGTTCTCGTTCAACCGGCAGGGGTTTGTTCTCACAAGAATTCAAGAATGGATTTTAGCAGAATTTCCTTGTGGTTTAAACTCTAACCTTACTTAGAGAATTTCAAAATTCAAGCGAGGGAGAAGGGAAACACTCAGGATGCACGCATACCTGTGCTTGGGGCGTCTTCCTTCTGAGCTGGGCACTGGTATTTATAGAGGCGCAGCAGGGGGAGGCCGGCCGGCCTGAGGCAGGCCGATCGGCCTGCACATGGCGCCGGTCGTCCCCATCCCGTGTGTCGGTGGTCACTGCCCTGTGCTTGGTGCTCTGGTAGGTGAGGATGGGACAGCAACGGTGGCGAGAGGCCGGCCGGCCTGGCTGGGGCCGTTCGGCCTGAAGTTGTGCCAAATTTCTCCATCCTCTCGTGTCGTGTCCTCCCACATGTTCTTGTTCCTTGCTTGCTGTGATCTGGCCACTGAAATTGACAAGTGGGGCCGGCTGGCCTAGGTGGGGCCGGCCGGCCTGAAGTTTGGCCGAAAATATTTTCTTTTTTTTATATGCTTCCTAATGCACAAATGAAATATGAATGCAATCTTCGAAAATTTAAACATGCTGTGTTGAATGAAAAGAATTGAAATGAAAAACCTATTCTATATGTAATGCAAAGATACGTACCATATACCTTATGGCGAGGGCTCGAGTTTTTCGTCCTGAGCGGAACTCTCCGAATCCTTGTTCGGGACTGCTTTTACCCGCCATTCCTTTCGGACTGGACGGGACTTGGATTCAACCTCCTTATCGCGCTTTGCTTGCTCCTCCAGCGCTTTGGTTCTCGATATCCTTCGCCGTGCATGATAGCGATCATGCCTCTTCTTTTCTTTGGCAGCGAAGGCTTCCACCATCTTCATGAGCGTTTCTACGCTCGGCATCTTGGACTTCCGGGGCATGACTTCTTCGACCATATTGACTTGATGGGGGATCTCCTTAGGATGGAAAGAGAAACTCTCGGTCCCTCCGTTAATCCTCAGTTGAATGGTCCCACGTCCCACGTCAATGTTTGCATTCACAGTACTTAAGAACGGTCTCCCAAGGATGAGAGAGTTCGTTGCTCCGGCTTCCATATCTAGGACGATGAAATCCACAGGGATGAAGAAATCCCTGATCTTGACCGGAACATTTTCTGCGACTCCATGGGGGCTAGCGGATCGATTGATCCGCTAGCTGCAAACACATGGGTGTAGAGACAAGTGATATATGTTTAAGGTGGTCAAAGACTACCTTGGGCATTACGCTGACGCTCGCCCCCAAGTCACATAGGGCGTTGTCGAAGTCATGGCCTCCAATTGAGCATGATATTGTGGGGCAGCCAGGATCTTTCTTCTTAAGGTGGGGCCCGAGTATAGCAGAGCTACATTCCTCGGTCAGCTGTACCGTCTCCCTTGTGGGTAAAGTCCGCTTGTTGCTAAGTATATCCTTGATGTGCTTGGCATATGTCGGGACCTGCAAAGCATCAAGTAATGGTATGTTGATGTATACCTTCTTGATTACCTTGACGAACTTGTCGAATTGTTCATCGGCCACGGGTCTTCTCCTCCGTTCTGGGAATGGGAGGAAAGTGGGATCTCGGCTGTAGCTTGAGGCTTGTGGTGCCTCGTTCCCCTCCTTCGAGACAGGGGTGGTTTCCTCGTTGTCTTCCTCTTCGGCGGCCACCTCGGTTTGGCTAGCTTCCTTCTGTTGGGTACCTGCATCATGTGGATTGTGTGGATCCCGCGTGGACTTGCCAGTCCGCGTGGTCACCGCACTCACATTTTCCTTGAAAGGAACCTCCGGTTGCCCGGGTAACTTTCCCGCATTTGGGTTAGGACAGGATGCAGCCAGCTGAGCCACTTGAGTTTCAATCATTTTATTGAAGCTCAGCTGGTTCTTAACGACAGAATTGAAAGCTTCTATCTGGGAGGCCATCGACTCCATAACTTTATCATTAGCAAGAAATTTCTTGCTAATGCTATCGTTAATTTGTTTTTGGCCATACCAGATGTCCTTTAGCGACGGTTGAAAACCGTTGTTAGAGCCATTACCTTGCTGTTGGCCGAAGGGGAAATTGGGCTTGGAATTCCAACCTTGTTGAGGACGGAAGCCTGAATTATTGTTATTTCCAATGAAATAGGCTTCTTCTTGTGTCGTCGGGCAAGTGTCGCCCGAGTGTCCTGCTTTTCCACACGTTTCACACGTGATTCTCTCCTCCATGATCTGATTCATCTCCTTGCCAGGAGATTCCATCTTCTTCAAGAGAAGGTCCATCTTAGCGGCCAGCATGTCAACGGAGTCAATTTGATGTACTCCCTTGCGGGGAGCTTGTCTGTCTCCTATCCAGCTCTGGTGAGTGGATATTTTCTCGATTAGCGCCTTCGCTGCGTCTACATCCAACGAGAGGAAAGCTCCTCCCGCGGCTGCATCCAACATCTCTTGCGATCGTCGGCTCAGGCTGTGGAAGAAGTTCTGGGTAATCAGCCAATCTTCCACACCATGGTGGGGGCAGGCTGCAATGTATTCTTGCAGTCGCTCCCAAGCTTCGGGAATTGTTTCTCCGTCTAGCTGCTGAAAGCTAGTGATTTTTCCTCGGAGGGCATTGGTCTTGCCCACCGAAAGTACTTGGCTAGAAATGCGTCTGCGCAAGTCTGCCAGCGTCCTTCGAATGATGCCTTGTTAGCGTAAAACCACTCCTTTGCTTTCCCAAGCAAGGAGAATGGGAAGAGTTGAAGGCGGATGTTGTTGATCGGTGTGCCATTGGGGTTGATAGTACTGCACACCTCCAGAAAATTCCGAAGGTGAGCGTTCGCATCCTCAATCGCCTTTCCGCAGAAAGGGCTGGCCTGAACCATGTTTACCAGGCCAGTTCTCAGCTCAAATGCACCTTCCTGTGCGTTCGACAGTCCCGGGAAGTTGCTGCTTGACGGGGCTGAGAACTCACGGAGCGTCTTCTTAGCTTGAGCCATAATCTCTGGAGACTCTGGGGCTGAAGAAAACGACGAATCTGATTTGGACTCGGAGTCGGATGACGACTCGAGTATATTGCTTGAGCTGAGTGAAATCTGAGGAGGTACGATTCTCTTTCGCACTACTCTTCCAATGCGATCTGGATTTGGATCAAAGTTTGATGGTAAGTTGAAACCAGTCATGCACTACCCTGCAAAACACATCAAAAATAGACGAATGTTGCAGTGGTGAGGTCACTAAGGTTAGTGGTTTGGTAAATCTGTAAAGATAATCAAATGATTCAACAATAACTTTAGCCAATTGCTTCCCCGGCAACGGCGCCAGAAATGCTTGTTGGCACTCCTTAGCGTCACGTTTTAGCAACGCTCAACAGCGCGTAGATATATGTCGTTGTATGCAAAAGTTAATTCTGCAAGCGCACAGAATATATCTCGTTGTAGCACTTCACCTCGGGAGTTACCCCAGGGTATCGTATTTATATTTCCGCAGGGAAGCAGATGGTTAAAGTGTATTGAAGAATGAAATGATATATCTTGCCAGAAATATCAAGCCACAAACCCAGGGGCACAAACTCTAGGTTTGGGTGGATAATGGTCAAGTTAATGACCGGATAGAAGGTCTGAAAGACCAGCGACACACGGAGCACCTATTTCTAAAGAAAAGGAAAGACGTTGGGAGAGACCGGACCTAGACTCTTTCTAACTCAGAGCAAAAGGCACTCTAGCCTTAGCCTAGACCCTAGCTTAGATACCGGGAACAGAGCTCGCTTCGACGGCTAGAACGGGAGAACCTCAGAACGGGGTGAGAGAGGGGGTTCTCCGGGCTCAGCACTACTGTTATGAATACACCCGAACGTGGTGGACTACGAAGGACGGACAGGGCTGTCACCACCTGCCGCCTACCACTGCAGTTCCGTGGGGTGCAACACACTTCCTAGTTAATCAACAAGCCAAACACCACGTCTGCACTCGATGATTAAGATTTCTCTTGAGGCCTGTCAAGAGAAATCCCCGTCTTCCCTAAGGCGTCTTACGGCCCAGTCAAGGCGAGCAAACCCGCGATATAAAACCCGGTAGAGCTAAACTAACTCTACACTAAAACTAAAGGGGAAAAGGACTTTGCTCTAAAGAGAGCAAGATCTTTACTCTAAAAGAAGAGCAAGAAAGAAATATAAAAGATAACTTAAGCTCTGAAGTAAGAAAGTAATTATATAAATAACCTCTTCAAAAGAAGGAAAGGATACAAGAGCTTTACCAGAACTCCGAAGACTCCGAAGATCCGAGCTAAGCTCGACTCGACTCTACTCCCAACTCTAATCCTAATCTAAGAAATGAAAAAGATACTAGAGCTCCCTTCAAGTAAAGACTTGAGATATGTGGTGTGTGTCTTCCCAAGGTGAATGAGCTTCCTTTTATAGCCTCCAGGGGGTGGATGTCAGCGTCATTAGCACGCCAAGGATCTGCTTAAGCTTCACGCGAAGGAGGAGACATGGCGGCCACAGAGGGAGGCCGATCGGCCTGGGCTAGGCCGGCCGGCCTGGCCCTGGTGCCACTTGGCACCGTCCTCTGCATGAACGGTCCTGATGCTCTCCCAAGGTCGGTAACAGTTGCGTTTAGTTGAAGCTTGTCCGAGAATCCTAGGATGTGGGCCCTTCAATCCATGTGCTTTCACCTCTAGGCCTTCTGGGTCCTTGGATCAAACCGACGTTGTTTGCATGGTTCTTGATCATCCTGGGCACTTGGCATGGCTTGTGGATCAATGACGTGGCCAGACCTGGCCAGGGGAGGCCGGTCGGCCTGGCTTAGGCCGGCTGGCCTGGCTTTGTGCCAGGTTTGGCCCTTGTTCATCCTGGTTCATCCTGCAAGCATAACTCATCCAAAACTTGTGGAATTTGTCAGTAAAAATACTTTTATGTATGGAATATGGTATGATCATCCTCATTTTACCGAAATGTTGACGGTCACTACGAGGTTATAATGGCCGTCAACAGATACACAGGGTACGGACAGATCGAGGAAGACGTACAGACTGGGGAAGATGGCAGTTAGCCAGATGGACCGTGGGTAGGATCCCTTTTCAGCACGAACCCTTACCCGGACGAGATCGGCACTTCGCAGTTTGGTGGTGCGCCGCTGTTTCCCACACAGGGCTCACAGGAGGACGTCCAGACATCGGTTGCAAATGAGGCGCGACGTCCCACACGCCAGGTTGGAGCACCAGACCCGCTCACGTATTCACAGCACCACACCCGAGCGGCGCAGGCGGCAGAGCGTCGTGCGAGGGGTGCACAGTGTCACAAGCGAGGGCGCATTTAGTACCTTCTTATCTATGTATGTGTTATATGTTGTGCTCAGACTATGTGTTTTATGTCTTGCTCGTACTATGTCATGCATGTAGTAGACTATTAACTATGTGATTTATGACGCGACCAGACTATGTCATTTATGCCCTGCTCACACTATGTCATGTAGTAGATGCTGAAATGATGGATCACTGAAAAGCCTACGCATCCTATGATACCATGGCTCACTGAAAAGCATTGACATCATAGCCTTTGATATGACATTTCACTGAAAAGCGTACACACTTTCTGAAAAGGCTACACAATATCAACTAGGCCTTGGCAGTATGCATGCGACTAGCCTTTTCAGGCATCTATCTAGGCTTTTCAGATCATCAATCCTGACTTCCTTGCCTTATCCAACGGGAATGCTCAAAAAAATTAAATTTCAAACAACATTGTTTGGTAAAGGTTTTCGCATGCCACTTTGTCTCTGTTCTCGATTTCAATTATGACGTGCTCAGACTATGTGATTTATGACGTGCTCAGACTATGCCATTTATTTCTTGCTCAGACCGTGTCATGCATGTTGCGCAACAGGCATTTCACTTTTCTCAGTCCTAGGCTTTTCAGTGCTCTTCGTAATAGGCTTTTCAGTCCTATGGACATAGGCTTTTCAGGTATGGCAACGACCGTGACACCACAGTATGGGCAATGACCAAGTTTCCTTCGCCAGCCTATATGTACACACATCCGTGGGTGCATTGCCGCCCAGCAATTGCAAGAAACAAGATCATTTAGCTCAGCAACAATGTCTAGAGGGTCAGGTAGTGGTAAGGGTTTGAGCTTTGGGAGTGCAAAGGGGGGAAGGAAGGGACCTCCCATTGTGTGGGACGATGTCGGGTCTCTTGGTCCTGATTACTTTGGGGAAGCAGTGTATGAGTTTCCAGAGGAAAGCAAGCATGATTTCACAAAGGATAAGCCTCTTAGAGGATACACTAAGAGTAAAGAAGACTGGCCAAAATGCATGCATGGTGAAGATTGCTTAGTGCAGATGAATACCTCCGATCTGAATGGAGGTCGTCGTTTCTTCAAGTGCCCAAGAGCATGGGTAAATGTTACTAATAATCCTCAGTTAATTATGGTTGTCTTAGTTTCACCATCTTACTCGAGTTATTTGATGTAGGCTTCTGATGCTCCAGAAAACTGTGGGTTCGTTAGGTGGGTCGATCCTCCTCCTCTTCTTCCCCATCATGAGTTCATCGAATATCTGCAGAACCAAATCCAAGATCTAGAAACCAAAGTTAAGCACTATGAAGAAGAGGATTACAACAAGAATGAAGCAGTGTCACAGGAGGCGCCGTGCAATGACCCATATTGCAGCTGCCCCTGTCACCAAAAGAAGGCTGCGTCGCCGCCACCGCCGCCTTCGCCCCCTCCTCCGCCGCCGATGGGAGGATATTATGGAGAAGGTGCAACACAGTATGCTATGTGGGGAGATTACTAGGACCATTCAATCGAGTTGTCCTAATTATTCCGTTTAATTACCTAAGGCATGTTAGGATTAGGTCGACACATCATACATGTGTCGCACTGTGCCACTGCCACTTGTGTAGTTTGAAGGTGAATGGCGCAAGCACGTTGCATTAAAATGTACCATAGTCGTAGTGTATGCAACATTGCTACATGCACCATGACTTTCTTTGTCATGTATTCCAAATTCGTTTTAATTTAATGAAGTCATGTACCTTTGTATCCAAAGACTCAACTATTTATCAGACTTCTTTTATTAACCCTACCATCCCAGGCCAGGGCATCCAATGTGGGGAATCCAATGCCGCTTTTCAGACTACTCTGATGAACCATAGCATCCAGTGCCGCTTTTCACACAACTCTGATGAACCATAGCATCCAAGGCTAGGGCATCCAATGTGGGGAAGCAAGGCATCCAATGCCGCTTTTCTGTGATACAGTGTCTCGCGCAGAGCATGCACTGAAGACGGCGTGGCGAACTTATCCGCTTGCATTGGATTCGATCTCTTTTTATGTACAACACATCCAAAACATCATGGACTCGGTCTATGGACCAACCCAATCATTCATTATATATGTCATGTCATTGCTATTCAACTTGTGCAGTGTCTCAGTTAGAAACCATGGCTTGTTCAGATCCAGAGCTCCTCAAGTGGAGGAAGGTGAGAGTTGTCGTTCCACAAGGGGTGCATGTGCCAGTGTGCTTCTGTGGTGACCTTTGCAAGCTTGTGCAGTCAAAAATCTTGGGTGACTACTATGGCATGAGATTTTTCATGTGTGACAACTTCGAGTATGATCCACCCAAGGTGTCTGCCAGCATGAGAGCCAAGGTATTTACTAACCCTACCATGTTTTTCTAACCATTTCATGTTTCGTATTCTTACTTTGGGGAGTTAAAGACTCCCCCACCTCTCTGTGATTTCTTGCAGTGGCTAGATACAGAGCAGTCCGATGAGGACAAGGCTCATGTTGAGCATGAACCAGCCTCGGCAAGAGCAAGGTGGCAACGAATGATGCACGAGGAGAAGCAGGAAAAGAAGCGCAAGAAGGACCAAGAGGAGATCCGCAAGAGGTTCAAGGAGGTCGAGCGTCAAGAGGCACAGGAACGTGAAGCTGAAAGGGAGAGAAAGAGAGAGAGAGCACGTCGTGCAAAAGCAGCTGGCCCTGAAGCCATTAGGAAGGGAAAATATCCCCGTTGTACCCAGTAAAGCATAGGCTTCACACCCGGCGATTTAAATTACCCAAAGGCATGTTAGGACTAACAGTAGCACATGATACCGTTATCAATGTGGTACACATGCCATTGCACCTAGTAGTAGATTGTTTAGATCAGAGGATGTGCTCGACACCTTTACCTCCTGATCATTTCATTTCGCTAAAATGCATCTATGCATTCAAGCCGGGTTATGCAATTCTAATGTTTCAAAAAATATTCTTTGTTCTACTAGTTAAGTCGTTTTCTTTACATATAAAAAAATCCCATACACAAAACTCAAAATTTAACTATTGCATTTCGGTAAAAATGGTTAACCGCAAACGTAGAAAGTATCGTAAACAAATCTACGACATTAAACGGTAGAAAATTTAAACGGTAGCAAATATAACCGAAAAAAATTAATGCGTCAAAAACTACGTCAATTATATTATGGAACCAAATCGAGCGGAAAAAATATATCAACTATTAATCAACATAAATTAAATTATTCACCATTTTTGGCATAAAATAAAAACAATTAAACAAATATAGCCAGTTGAAACGGCTATCCCCCAAACGGCGAAAACTGGTGGGAGGGACCTTTCGCCGGCTATAGCCGTATGAAACGGCGAAATGGCCCACCATCGTCAGGGGAGGGCCTTTTCGCCAAATCAAACGGCGATAGCCACTTCAGACGGCGACATAAGACCAGATCTGCTAAATTTGTATTTATTTTTGAAAAATCGTAAAAAAATAAAAAAATAAAAAAATTCCCGCCCCGGTCACCGGTTGCTTTGTTCCGCGGCCTGCCGCGCGTTCCTGCGAGACGAATCCCCTTGCCCGCGGGCGCGATGCTGCGGCCCCGGCAGCCGGCAGGCCCCTTTGGCACGCGACGCGACAGGACAGATGCTGGCTGGAAGCATGCGTGATAGCGTGATACGGATACGATACGAGACCGTTCGAACCCACAGATGGCGGAGCAAGGAGACAAGGCGAGGCGCGTGAACTCCCAAATATTCTTGGGGATCGGCGCAGACAGGAGCAGAGCAGAGCATGCAGGCCGATCCGAGCAGCCAGCGGATCCGCCGTGATCTCTCGTTCTCTCGATCGGTCACCAGTCGGACTCAGGTGCTTTCGACAGCACCATCCTCGCGGGCCTCGGGGGAATGGAAAGACTCGCATGCACAGGGTCAGGGTGGAATGAAACGTCAGGGCCTTTCGATCGATCTTCCGCCCCCCATCACGGCCCTCCATCCTTTTGCTTTCTCCGTTGTAACTCTTTCTCGAGATCGTCGATGCCAGAATCGCATCTTCGTTGACAAAAATGGAACGGCTCTTCACATCGTTTGGTACCGTTGTGTGAGGGAAGATGGCGCCGTCCAGTCCAGTCCAACGTTGCACTGTTCACGTCGCCAACATATTCCTTCGGCCCCTGAGCCGCTTTGTGATTGGAACACGCAAAACACGCACGTCCTAGCGTTCATTTACCCTTCTCTTTTCTCTCTCTCTCTCTTCTTTGCCCTTTCCATTTTTTTCCCCGCATATACTAGCACTGGCACGTCCTGTTGTTATCCTTGGAGACTTTGGGTCTTTAAAATTTTATTACGAACGATTTCACTCTACACAATGTGACAGAATTCACTCTGCTCAGCTCACCGATGGCTTTTCAGGCTATCAAAAAGGGGGCCATGATCATTGGCATCATTTCCCTTGGCTCGCAAGTCGTCGGCTGTCACGGCTGGGCATGACAAGCTCCATTGGTGATCACCGTGATGATGCGCTCTCGTGCAGGAGGAGACACCTCGTGTGTTCAGCCCCTGCCAGCACCAGCCCTCTCCCCTGGATCTCTCTTTCACCGGCTTTCCCTCCCTTTCTAGGGAAATTAATAAAATGCCTGATGCTTAGCTTGCTTTCCTTCCCGTTTTTGCTTTGGCACGGTGATACTCCTTGCTAGTAGGGAGCTTAGCAGTGATCATGTAGCATCATGCCAATGAAACTTTGCAAGTATTCAGAGTTTTTTTAAGGTAAAAAACGTGTGTAGTTGGTAATCGACTCGTCTGCTCTGTTTTACGCTTTGCAACAAACTGACACCATACTCGACCATGGTTAGCAGAGGGCTAGGTTACTCCAAGTCAATTAAATCAGCAAAAATTTCTGAAATTACAAATTTTTGGCCTAAGAGAAAAGGGCTTATAATTACATTAATTAGATCAGCAAGGCATCTTTGTAAGGGTGACAAAGCAATAAAAATTAGTTAGGGTCATAGGGCGCATCTTTGTTTATGTGAATCTATTTGAGTACTAGAACTTTTTCAGCTTTTTTTTTATTTCTGTTTCTTTGAATACAGTAGGTTTGTATTGGCACATTTGATGACATCTTCGTCGTGGTAATTCTCTAGAGTAAAATCTTTAATTCATATATTAACATTCCACTAAATCGATATCTTGTTACTCGGCGTGTTAGTAGAAGAAACAAAATCACTTCGAAGTGATATATGTCAGAAGTGCACATTGTACCTGCAAATACACACCTTCCAAAAATTTGGGGGAAAAAAGAAGAAGAAAAGGCCATACAACAAGAGTACCGTAATTGGAAGATTTAGTAGGATAATGTAAGACCCTTGCATGATTCGTCTCTCTCTGCTTTGCTCCTCGTCAAACTACGCCTAAACTGGGCGTATTTCCTAGAATTTCAAATTTAGTTTAAGAAAAGGGTTTCAATCACTATATTTAGATTAGAAAGGCACTTTTGCGTGGTTGGTAATAAGGCAATAAATGATCTCAGGGTCAAGATGAACATCCTTTTCATAAAAAAATTCACATCAATTTTGTAGCGAAAATAATAAGATTTAACAAAGTCGACACTACTGTATGTTGTTCAGTTTATAATTATATATAATGAGCGGAAGAAAGAGATATTTTCTCCGTTTCAAATTATAGGTCGTTTTGACTCCTCTAGCTTTGTGAATTTTGCTATGAATCTAGATATAACATTTATCGAGGTGCATAACAAAGATAATGAACATAAAAAAGCTAAAACGCAATTTGGAACAGAGGTAGTACTTGTCGCAAAGCGCAATTTTACACAGATTTGGATTTATTGAAAGAGAAGAAAATTTAGAAAAAGTAAGTTTACTTTACAGTTAACCCCTCTAATTATTATTGTTTTGTATTCTAAATCAGACAACCCTGCTACAACTCCGACCATTATTATGGCTGACATACCCAAACGGACGACGGCGGCGGCCAATGTCGTGCCGGAGCCCAGCCCCAGTCGTCCCGTACACCGGCAGCTCGTCCCCGCACGCTCTACGGCAACGGGCGCCACCGCTTCCCGGAGCAATGGCCGCGAGGTTCTCGAGCTCGAACAGGTCGGAGCTGGCGTCGCTGCTCTCCTCGCCGCCCCCGCCGTCGGTGTCCTCCTCCACTTCCACTACGGGGACTCTTCTGCATCCCGAGGCGGCCGCGGCGACGGCCACCTCGCCGTCGATGTCCAGGAACCGCACGGTCCTGCTGCTGCTCCGGCTCCGCCTCGGCCGCGGCCGCGCCGCCCTCGCCGACGGCGGCGGCGTCCTGGCGAGGCAGGGGCGCGCAGTGGACGGCGCCGTGGTGGAGCACGCCGCCGGCTCGTCGTCCGCCGGAGCCGGGTGCTGCCGCGCGGAGTGCCGCTTGCCGGAGAAGATGGCGTTGATCAGGCCGGCGAGCCGCGCGCCGGGGGAGGCCGGCCGGCGGCAGCCTCCGCGGGCCGCGGCGGCGGCGGACGGCTTCCTCGCCTTGCCCTTCGTCGCCGGCGGCTGGTGGTGGTTGTGCTTCTCTGCTGGTGCCACGGAGGCCGCCCCGGCGCCGCCGCCGGCGGAGGTGCGGATGGGGCGGAGGCGGCGGAGGGAGTGCTCGACCTCGGACGAGGAGAAGTAGCCACGGACGGAGCAGTCGTCGGTGGGCGGCGGCGCCGCCCGGTGGCTGGCGGCCAAGGACGGCTTGTAATAGTAGCAATGCAGGGCCGCCGCCTGCTGCTGCTTCTTGTCGCCGCCGCTCCCCGCCGATCTCGCCGTGGTTCCCGCTCCGCCGGGCTGGTCGTCCAAGGAGTCGCAGATGGCGTCGAGCAGCGAGGACGAGAAGGACGGCTGGCCGGCCCGCCGCCGGGGCCTCTCCTCCCGCGCCGGCGCCGGCGCCCACCTCTCCATGGTTTGTTTGCTTGAGCGCAGCCGAGCAGAGCCGAGCAAAGCAGAGCAGGGGCGGCGTGCGGTGCGAGGCAATGATGATATAGGCGGGTCTAGCTAGCTAAGCGGTGGAGGGGGACAGGGGGAGCGAGCTAGAAAGCGAAGGGGGGCAGCAATGGCGGGCGCGCGTGTGAGAGGCCGAGTCGGGGAGAGGAGTGGAGTGGAGTGGAGTGCGGGCGTGCGGGGCGAGGGGATCTCGCTGTCTGTTGGGTGTCCCGCCGGCTCTGTACTCTGTCCTCTTGATGCTTCGATTCCTTCCGGCTGCCGCCTCTCTTTCCTGGCCCCGCCTTTCCCTTTTGCTTTGTCGGCGCAGGCATCAGGAACGTGCCACTTCCTTGTCACTGCAGACAGCTGCAGCTGCTGCCAAGTTCAATTCCAACGGTGCAAACACACTGGTAAATGTGAACATTTGGATGTATGTTTGCGAACCAGACAAATGTTACTGAATGCGAGAGAGCATTGTTTTGCGTCATGCTTGTAGGTGCGGAGTTGGATTTTGAAAATTGGATGACTACACTCGGCAAAAGATGAGGGAGAAAACTGCCCGTCATTACCAAATCTGTACCAAGAGGTGGTAAAGACTAAAGAATAATTGTCTTACGGAACTTCAGCACATTTACCTCGCACTTGATTTCTTCAAAAATGTGCAAAATTTATATTGAATTCCTTTCAAGAGTAATCATACTGATGTGAACACTTGAAAAATCAACGGTTCCTTTAAAATTGCCTTTCTCCGAAATTCCAAGCACGCTCGCTCCATCGTAGCCCTATCTTTGTAAAGACATCTTTGTCGCCGTAGCTTTCTTTGGAGCAATCAAAGCAGCCATGCATCTCACTCATGCGACATCTCGCTTCCATGTACTACATGGCTAAACCATCGTATGATGGCGGAGGATCTCGAGAAAAGTTTCACCATGTTGCACGCATCCGTGCTCTTTTTATTTTATTTTTTACTTTTGTCTACGTGTAATGTGTGGCTTAATATAGCGCTCAACGCTTGTATGCCTTGCGACCACTTCTGTTACCGCGCGTATCATGTGGCACGAAAAGGATATATAAAAGAAATATTCCAATAATCCATTTTTCTTTTGAATATGTTGTCAATTGATAAAAATTATGCATTTAGGAAACATTTTGAAAAATACAAACATTTCAACAAAACTTCTACACACCAAATATACATTGAAGTCGACTAAATCAAAACAAGTTTCAAATGTGGACGGAGGGAGACCATGTTGACCTGTGAGAGAGTGCAAGGCGTAAAAGAAAAGGAACCGTGCATGTCACTTGAAAAAGGTACAATGGCACAAGATCCCTGGTTTCGCGCCAAGCTAGTTGGTAATCATTTGTGTTAGGAGTTAGAGCATAGGACATAATTAGACTATGTCCTAAGAGTAGCCAGCATATATATATGGATTTAGGATCATGCTACTTTCCATTTGTTTACTGCTTGATCCATTCTCCAATTTCATGGATTAGTGTACTCATTTGAAAGCTGAGGGTATATCATGGTGCTTTTACGGTTGTCGGTTGTCCATGAGCTAGCTAGCTACCTGCTTCAGTAACAGTCATTGAGCTTTGGGCTTAGGTCCGACAAACATGATCTGTTCTCCTGGTAAGCTCCATTTTAAACCGAAGGACAGTATAAATATATAATTGAATTGTTTGTTTTTATAACCAATTTAGCCTTTCGTGGCAACATTTTTTTAATAAAGGATAGTTCAATATTGCGGCCTCTATATCACATTGTGAAATATCCAACCATTATTATTAACCACGGTCACACTTCTTGTGGTTGCCTTAGCAACGAAGGACTTTATTGTGAACTGCTAAGTTGGTAAGGTTTCTTGTAGTGGAACCTGTCCACTAGGGTTCAAGTCCTTGACTTGACGCTGGTGCTCGCATTTTTCTGAATTTATTCCAGAATTTAACCTTCGCTTTTCTAGGTGACATGTCTGTCGATAGCGAGGCGCCAGTGGTGACTTCGTCAATCTCGAGGATCAATCGCCTCAGTCTCTCGGAGGTGCTCATAGAGCTAGGGTTGCGTGCGTATATTCATAGGGTTGAGTGTGCGTGTGTTTGTGAGCATATGTGTCTGTACTGTGTTTCGCGAAAAAAACAAAGGACTTTATTATCAACTTACGGAGGCTTGCAAGCCAGTCTAGGATATCTGTTTCTTATATATGCCACTACGTACGACTACGGGGAAAGGATTCACGTGCCACAGGCAGGTGTTAAAAAGAACACAGAATTAAAGACTCTGATTTTAAAAGAAACAAAGTATGCTATTTCTCCATTCAGCTCGAACTCACTCAAATATAAAGGACAGCTCATATGAAGTACATGAAGACTTGTTCTAAAACTTCTTTTGTAACTTTTGGCTTCGGGAGGCTTGAATCGTGGAATATGCAATCATACAAGTAAATTGGGGAATAACTATCAGGAATGCCTTGGAACTCTGGAATCGTGGAATATGCAATCATACAAGTACATTGAGTACTTATTTGAAAGTACTACAGAGTCTACTCGGCAAGAAGAGTAGTGATTTCAAATCTTTGAGTACTTATTTGAAAGTACTACAGAGTCTACTCCATAATAAGAGTAGTGTTTTCAAAATCTCTGAGTACTTATTTGAAAGTACTACAGAGTCTACTCCATAATAAGAGTAGTGATTTCAAAATCTCTGAGTACTTATTTGAAAGTACTACAGAGTCTACTCCACAAGGCGAGTAGTAACTTCAAACCTCTGAGTACTTATTTGAAAGTACTACAGAGTCTACTCCACAAGGCGAGTAGTAACTTCAAATCTCTGAGTACTCATTTGAAAGTACTACAGAGTCTACTCCACAAGGCGAGTAGTAACTTCAAATCTCTGAGTACTTATTTGAAAGTACTACAGAGTCTACTCCACAAGGCGAGTAGTGATTTCAAATCTCTGAGTACTTATTTGAAAGTACTCTAGAGTCTACTCCACAGTATGAGTAGTGATCTTCAAGTACCAGTTATCAAGTGCTTTGAAGTATAACTCGCCAAATGAGTACAACTTGCCGGGGGCTTCCTGAATACACTGCAAGAGTGGTTTGGATGACTTTTCGGGCGCCTCATGATCAATGGAATTCATCAATGTGTGGTCGCCTCAACCCGTTGCAAGTTATCAAGTCAAAGCTCGACTTCAGCTTGTGCCGCGGTACTGCCGCATCGCCAATATGCTTGTGATGAACTCAAGCTAGTCGGAATCAACTCTGACTAAGTCTGCTTCATCGACAAACGGCAACAAACAAGCTAAGTTACTTATTTCAATTATTTTTTATTTTATTCTAGCAAGATTGGCCAAGCGCCGAGTACTTTGTTTGGATGACTACTTTCTAGGCCGCACAGCGTGCTATCACATCTTCGCCAGCTTCCAGGCTCGAGGGCTGACGCTAACATTACAACTCGGTTTGCTATCAGGCTTACCTAGTTGTCTTTCTCCAGCATATTTGAGTCGCCAAGTACCAATGATGGGGTTTCGACTACATTGGCACCTCATGGTCTCGTGACAACCAAGACCTGTCCAAGACTGATCAAGAACTCGAAAAAGCACTCGATTGGCTTGGCAAGCACTCGGTTGATGATACTCGACGATGAAGCGCTTGGGGGCTTGTTGGAGGTACGACCATGGGCCCACAGGGACACATGGATTCTCTCCAGACAGAGTCATACCAGGCGTGAAGAACAAGAGTAGAGTACTGCAAGGACTCTTCTCGATATGGAAATTAGTCGTATGACTTGTAAACTACTCGGATTGCCTTGAAAAGCACTCTCCGAGTAGTAATTGGTTAGGATTCTACTCGAAACCAACCTTGTAACCCTGCCCGCCGTGAATATAAGGCTGGGCAGGGACCCTCTCAAGAGGAACCGAAGTCGTGAATGTTTTTTGTGGAAAGGTGTATTTTCATGCAAGGAGCTAATTCAAAGGAAACTTTGCTGGCCTTGTAAAAGGAAACTTTGCTGGCCGTGTATTTCATGCAAGAAGTACGTTGATAGGAAACTTTGCTGGCCGTGTAAAAGGAAACGTAGCTAGCCGTGTAAAATTGCACATTTCAAGAACAAGCTGAAGATTCAAGATTCTGTGGACCCTCAACCTGATTCTTCGATTCAACTTAAGGCTCGGGGGCTACTCCATATGGAGTGCGATTCTTATCGCACACTATATAATATTTTGAAGACTACTGATTTAATCAGAATAAACGGGGCTTAAGCACCTCATGGCCTCGTGACAACCAAGACCTGTCTAAGACTGATCAAGAACTCGAAAAAGCACTCGATTGGCTTGGCAAGCACTCGGTTGATGATACTCGACGATGAAGCGCTTGGGGGCTTGTTGGAGGTACGACCATGGGCCCACAGGGACACATGGATTCTCTCCAGACAGAGTCGTACCAGGCGTGAAGAACAAGAGTAGAGTACTGCAAGGACTCTTCTCGATATGGAAATTAGTCGTATGACTTGTAAACTACTCGGATTGCCTTGAAAAGCACTCTCCGATGAAGATCTCCAAGATGATTCGATGTGACTACTAATTCTGGGTGCAAATTACCACTCGGATGATGATCTCCAAGATGATTTGAAGAACCCTAAAGCTCGCTGGACTCTGAATTGAAAGGACTCTTCTCGATATGGAAATTAGTCGTATGACTTGTAAACTACTCGGATTGCCTTGAAAAGCACTCGGATTGCCTTTAGATCGCATATTAAAATTATTCAATAGCATCTCATATTAAAAATTATATATTCATACATCGAAAGCTTGGGCCTCCGGCGGAAACAGAAGGAAAAGAAAATATTCACGATACATGTATCCATGAGCAACTCGGCACCGCAGCCAGCTTTTTGATGACGGGGAGGCCGAGAAGGTTGCTCTCCTCGTCGTCGGTGTCGTGGAGCAACGACGCCACGCACTCGACGGCACCGGACACCGTCACAACGCGGAGCACGTTCCGCTTCTACCTGGCGAGCTTGGACACGACGAGCGTCGTTGCCACCCTTGCGCCGCGCTCGACGCCGACGCCTTTGCAAAGAAATATGAACTCTGAATAGATGATGAGAATGAAGGGAGAGATTGTGTGCTTTGAAAATAAGGAGGGGCGCCTTATATAGGGGGCAGGAGGGCTAAGGAGATGAACCTGGACGCCCACGACTATGGTAAGTAATCGGTTCCCTGATTGACTCCCACAACTATTGTACGTAATCAAGTATTAAAAGGAAGGAGACAACGAATAGAAAGGAAAGGAAAACGGCGGCTTGATTGCATTACCATACAAAGAACGCGATCAAAAGGAAAGGAAGGCAGTGGGTATACAAAAATGTCAAGGTGAGAAAGAATAGGGGGGCGGGATGGCGTCGAGGCGCAAAAGAACGGGGGGGGGTGGGGGGTGACGACCAAACGCGTCTACCCCCCTGGTCGTCCGGGGCCACCATTTGGCTCTAAATTGTGGGTCCTCTGTGAGGTATAGGAGGGTAATCTTTTGGGTGAGAAACCGTTTCAATTGTGACAATCTTTATAGTATAGATATGCCACTACATACGACTACGGGGAAAGGATACGTTGTACTTAAGTGGTAATGGGCCCAACTCTTTCCCTTGCCACGCAGGGCCTCCGCCGGCGTCCTGTCCGCCTCCGGGAAGAGGAGATGTGAAGTGTCCGCCTCCAGCGTCGAGGCTGCACGGGATTGTGAGGGCGGGAGAGCGCGTGGGAGGGGTTGTGGCGCGGGAAGGGCGGTGGAGAAGGGAGATGGCCAGGCTATGCGCTGGGCATATTTGCCAAGGGAAGAGGAGGAGAAGGCGAGCGGGATGAACAAGCTAGCGGTATACCGAGTCTGTTGGATTGTGATTTCAAGGTCGTTTTTCGTTTTTTAGCTAATAAGATGAATTTACCTAGTCTGTTGGAGTTGCTAGTTATATATCGAAAATATATAGTTATTTACAAGATCGCCAAAGAAGAGAAAATGGAAAGTTTACAACAGGGACTGAAACACAATATTTGATGGCGCGCTTTCCTTGCCACGCGTAAGCACGTCGGTCGACCGGGAGAATCAAAGCTCGCAGTACGTTGCAGATGTGGCGGTGTCTGTTGATGACCATTCAGCGAGGGATCGACGGAGCTGTTCCATCAAGACGGCGCTGCTGTACATGCGCAACACCGCCTGACGATGCTGATAACCCATGGAATCTTAAAAGATGGGTCAAAAACATGGAATCTCTTCCTGGTGATTATATTGTGCCGGCCAGGAAAGAAGCTCGATCGGAGGGGCGTAGCGTAACACGACTTTGCATGGGATGGGAGGGAGCGAAGAAAGGAAGCACGCACAGAGAGTCTCTCTCGGGATTGGAGGTAAAGGTGTCGAGCAGTGAGCGAAGCACGAGGTAAAGAGCAATGTCACGAAATGAGACTTGGACTGCACCTGCACGGCTGCACATGCCGCCCGCCAATCCCATCGACGAGCGTGAGAGATTCGTCCGTCGGGCTTGGTGGCAGGGCCAGGGCAGCCGTGTGGCGTCTGATCCAAGGCACAGGCAGCCAGAAGGACCCGGCTCGTCTCTCTCACTCTCTGGAATGGCAGCAGATCGATGGCGAGGTGGTGTTGTACGTTTCACAGCAGCGACGGGTACAGCATGTGCAGGCCGGGTTCCAGTTTGAAGTAACCTTGGCATCCCTGTTCCGCCTTTTGCACTTTGGCTTTCTTGGGATCTCAATCTCATCCATCGCCGACCAGAACGCAGCATGCAAAGCAAAAGGATAAAGCAGAGGGATCGATCGATAAGGGTTGCTCGTTTGAAGGCCAGAAGAAGAAGCGGAGGCGGCAGATCCAACGCATGGAAACGGCCCTGCCATGCCAGAGGCAGTACCAGTGTACCACTTCTCTGGCAGCAGAAGACCGCTAGTCTCTAGTGGCATACTAGTCCGGTCCATCTCCTGAATGTTCTGTTCCTCCACACCACACGCAAACAAGAATCGCATCGCAGGCCAGCCGGCCGAACTGATTGAGATTTGAGACTGAAATTGTACTCCTCTGCCAACGGCCAGGCTACAAGTAACACTAACGACACCCTTCTCTGAACCAACTGAAAGAACATAGCGGAATAATAGCCAAAGCTCTGTGCTCCTCCGGAAGGCAAGACAGATTTTGACGCTGCACACCACTGCATGGTTCCTGTCGTCTTTATTTCGCTGGCGTATTCTGAAACAAATTAAACGGAATGCACTGTCACAACAACGCAACTACCGTGCACCAACCAAATATCTTTGTTTCAGCTGCAATGTTTAGCCGAACTCAGTCTGAAGATTTCTGAGCTAGGAGTAGCTATTACTAGAGACACAAAAGATATGATTTTCAGGGGAACGTAAAACACAACGGGAAGCACTAGGAAAGTGAAAATATATTTGCATCAGAATCAGAAGAACAACGCAAAGAGAGAAGGGTCCATGGGGCATTGGCATTGGCGTGGCTAAGGAGTCCAGTTTATATTCAGGAATAGCTAACTGCTTGATTGAGCATTCACCACACCAGGAAAATCTTAAGGCCTGTCGGGACGCAGAATTTTGCTAGCAGCACTTCCTTAATTAGAACATATGCTAGCCACGGCTTGGATGCCAGTATTATGCCAGGATTGACCCTATGTATGATCTCCGTCGTTTTCCAGGTACTCGATAGATTTTTTTTAAAAAAACAAACCACTATCTCTACTAGCAGGAAGGTAAAACACATCAAATTCTAATGCAGTGCATATATTAAGATTATGTCTTAGAAAAAAAGAGGAAACCCCCATTGTGCTAGATCGAGATGAGAGATTAGAGAAGCCTAAACTAGGAAGCTGACTTTGTTTCTCTTAAAAAAATTTTAGTTTAAGTTTATTAAAAAATGGGCTTAGCCTATTCTGCTTGGGTATGGATCTAAAACATAAATCTTTGGATTTGGGAAGTCGTTGGATATACTATTCTTGAGGATGCGAACGATGCCAAGGCCGTGTTTAGATAGGCGGTGAAAAGTTTTTGAGGGTAATAAATGCAACTTTGACCAATAATTAAGGGTATTAATTAAAGGCAGTTTACAAAACTATCTCCACAACCCTAGGTAAATTCTCGAGACGAATCTAATGAGGTCTTTGACCACACGATTAGAGGATGGTTACTGTAGAGTTACTGTACCAAATCATAGATTAATTATGCTCGTTAGATTCGTCGCGCAAAGTTGCACCCATCTGTGAAAAGGTTTTACAAATAAACTTCATTTAGTGCTTCATGCATACAAGATTCTTTGCATTTAATGCCTCTAAAATTTTTTTTAGAGGGCATCTACACACGGCCCAATTATATCGGCTGCAGTGTCTGGTTCAAAGTCAATGTTTAGCACACCTTTAAAATTTTATTTTAGCAGAGAAGCCCACATTTTGGCCGAGCTGCAAGCAAAGGCACCTCGAGATGTTTGTAGTTCCACTAAAATGTTCACCTTTCGATCCGTTTGAATCATTGTCTCTGTATACTCTTTCTAAAGCCCCCTTTTTTCACGGAAGAATTCTAGAGCCTTCTTGCCTTAAAAAAAATGTTCATTTATTCACACTCTTCTTCCAGCCAATTTAAAATAGAGAATGGAGGATTATGGCCCTGTTTGGATGAAGAGGCAAATGGAGGAAATTTGGCCCTATTTATCTCAAAAGTGTCAAACATGTAGGGGCAAATTGGGTGGGGTAAATGTTTTGCCCCTGAAGAGTGTCAAATTGAGGCAAATATCTGGTAGGGCCTACCAAAAACTTCTCTCATCCCAACAACCTGCCTATTAAAATGGCCCTTATGGGTAAATATTTACCCCTCAATCCAAACACCCTAAGGGCTCATTTGGTTAGCTAGAATTGGTTCCACCCGGATTGAAGTTTTATAGGCAGATATACCATGACAGGTACAACAAGAGACCGAGCTTTATTCCGGGTCAGAAACCAATTTACTCATGATACGTGCAACAAAAGAGCCGGATTGATTCTGTCAGTGTTCTACCGTCGATCCTACCGAGGGATACCTCGAGGTACTAGAGTTCAGGTGGGGTTTCGCCGAGATCAGGAACGCAAAGGCCAAGAGACTCGGGATTTGAGACAAGTTTGGGCCGCCGAGATAGCGTAATACCCTACGTCCTATATGGTAGTTTATACTCAATGAGACGTAATGTGTGTCTCTCTGTTGAGAGACTTGGTGGTTCTCCCTGAGTCTATGGCTCTACCGATCTAGGCACCCTGCCCTCCTTTATATATCCCAAGGGGCGAGAAACTAGTCGGTTACAGAATAGAGTCTTAGTAGGATTACAGAATAGAGTCCTAGTAGGAGTCTGACTTCTTATTTCCTTCCTTCGAGTGGTTTCTCTACGGGTACCGGGGTTCCATACCCAACAAGCCCCCGAGCACTTCATTGCCGAGTTCTTGTTATCAACCGAGTACTTGCCAAGTCTATCGAGTACTTTTTCGAATACATCGAGTATTTTCTTGAGCTTCTGTGAGTTCTTCGAGTACTTGTCTTGTCGATCTTGTAAAGTCCTTGGTTGACACGAGGCTGTGAGGTGCTCATGCCCCGTAAATCTTGATCAACTTGTAGTCTTCAATATTCAATATGGGGTGCGGCGAAAGTTGCACTCCATATGGAGTAGCCCCCGAGCCTTAGGTTGAGTCGAAGAATTAGGCTGAGGGTCCACAGAATCTTGAATCTTCGTCTTGTCTTGAAATGTGCAATTTAAAAAAGTTGCACTTGATATCAAGTAGCCCCCGAGCCTTGGTTTGAATCTTAGAATTGAGCCGAATCTTCATTCTTCGTCTTGAAAAAATTAGCAGTCGTTGTATTAGCATATCAGTCCCCGAGCCTTGAAATGATTTAGAATAATCAATTCAAGGGTCCAGCGAGCTTAGTGTTCATCAAATCATCTTGGAGATCATCATCCGAGTAGTAATTTGCGCCTAGCCCCCGAGCATGAGAGCTAGCGTAGATGCATCGATAAGTAGTTGAAATAGCCACCATCAGTAGAGCAGCAAACAGAGGAGGTCGTGGTTGACTTGTCACGCCGTGATCTCCCAGGAAACAGGACTCAGGTGCCAGTGTAGTCGTGGCCCCATCATTGGTACTTGGCGACTCGAATATGCTGGAGAAAGACAACTAGATAAGCCTGATGGCGAACCGAGTTGTAATTTTAGCGTCAGCCCCCGAGCATGGAAGCTGGCGAAGATGTGATGGCATGCTGCGCGGCCTAGAGAATTATCACCTGAAAAAGATAATGAAAACATTATGTAGTACATAATGTGGAATGTTCAATATACCGAAAATGTATTCAGTAAGAGAATAAAACGCCAATTCTTGGGCATGCTAAGCTCTTGTTAGGCCATGTATTCTCCCGAGTAGTCCACCTGTTACGTTTAATCACCTTAGTCTCGTACTGCCTTCCCTCATAATTCTGTATGAGTCGCTCATGTTTTGTATGAGTCGGTTAGGTACTGACTGAAAACTCAATGTTTCATGGATTAAGGCATTTGCTACTCGAGAAGAATAACGACCATAGAGAGAAATCAGCGAAACTCCACCTGAACTCTACTACGTCGGGGTATCCCTAGTAGGATTACAGAGTAGAGTCCTAGTAGGAGTCCAACTTCTTATTTCCTTCCTTCGAGTGGTTTCTCTGCGGGTACCGAGGTTCCATACCCAACAGATTCCCCACCTCTTGACTAGTGGATTGATTCCCGGTCTTTTGTTGTATGTACCATGAGCAAATTGGTTTCTCATCCAGAATGAATCCCGGTCTTTTGTTATACCTATCATGAATTTCTTACTATATGGCCTTAATCCGGGTGGAAGGGTTCCTATAGAACCGAATGAGACCTAAGCCCCTCAATCCAAACATGCCCTATATATGTTCACTTGCTCTTGCATTTCGCAAAATGGTTAAGAAGGGGATGGGATATTATTAGCACCACCGTGACAGTTTGAAGCTTGTTATCCTCCAAATTGTTGAGAACGACAGCCTAGCTAACCAACTAAACAACACTACCACATAGAAAAATTGTTGACGGTCAAAATTGACACATGCCAAGTCTGGCCAGCAGGTCGGTTTAATCTCCATCAGGGGGCGGTTAAACCGGATTGCCTTATGGCCGGCCTGGTAGCCCAGGAGTGGTTTAACCGGGTAGCAAGGGCGGTTAAACCGGCCCATGTGCCAGTCCGAGTAGATTTAGAGAATTTATGTAAATTATGAGTTGATCTTAGATTTCCTTGCGGGGTAAGGTCTTCCCACCCTATAAATATAAAGGGTCGTGGCTGATTGAGTCCTAACACAACCAATCGAATAAATATCTTTTACTTTTATCTCCAAACCCTGGCTTTTTCAACATTGTGTAGTTCTTCCTTCGTTTCTACGACGGTTGAAGGCGTTCTGAATGGCTTGCCGATCTTAGAACAACCCTACGTACGCTAGCTCTATTGGGGTCCCTCCCGAGCCAATGTTCTTAGTCTTTTCGCAATACATAGCCCCAAGCTGGTTAAATCGCCCCTCTAGGCCGGTTAAACCGCCCCTGGCCAAAGTTGCTGCGAGGTGATTTGTTTCGTGCACGATCAAGCGCAATTCGGTGTGTGTTGACACTTGCTAACGTCACTACTAGTTGCCTAGTAGCGCCACTAGAAATACCAAGTGGTAATCTAACAGTTGCGAAAGGATCCGTAAGCGCATGGATAAACCATTGTAGCATTTCACCCATGAGTATCCCTATGGGTATCATATTTCTCAAAGGAAGGCCGGATTGGTCAAAGAATACTGTTGCGATCATGAATATAGCAATAGTATGAATAATAATATGATGTGTGGTGACCTTCTTTCGAAAGTCTCGAGATCACCTGTATCAGTCCCTGGATCAGTACGCAGATACGGATCCCATAACAGATTAATATTGAAAGCGATAAATGGCATATAATTAAGAAGTTTTGTACCATTTATGCTAGCGGGGAGCGGGCGGGCACTCATTCCTCAACCGGAATGAGCTACAACACCTTTTAGTCCTGGAGTCCTAAACATGTATGACAACGAAAGCAAGAGTGAGTACTCTAGATAGGGTACTCAACAAATCTCACAAATTCAATAATAAAAATATTAAAGGTGAATAAATATAATGATCGGTCCTGTAGGGGCATTTCCTCCCTGCCAGCCCCGATATGCTATCCAGAACCCAAGCAACAGTACCTCTGCCGTTCCAGGTTCTCTATGCAAGAAAGTAAAGTCTAATCAGTGGGGACTTTAACTAAATGGACTCTATGCGGAGAGTCACGGCTATCCAGATAGATTTTACACTGCAGAGCTTGTACTTATATACCACGCATTCGGTCAGCCCATACCTTCCGGTAAGGCGGTACTGACCTACGAGACCTGTACCCACCGGCGTCTATCTTTAGACAACCAATCATTAGTTTTGTCCATGGATGCTACTAGGCCTAAGCAGGAATCGCATATTCGTCCACAAAAGGACATCAGCCCGAGTATGATCGATCAGATATAAATAAAATGGCAATACATGCCAGCAGGTCCTACCGACATAGTAACATGCGATCTGTGCCGGCCAGACTCTGCACTCTATCAGAGTTTGTCTCCAGCATATCTGTTGCCCACCGTGGCCCCTTGGGACAGTTTACTAGAGCTGGCTAGTGGGTTGTGAGTCAAGGCCTCACATAGATAGGTATTCCCAAACGTTATACCTTTTTGGCATGTGGGGTTGTACCGGTCACTAGAAAGATTCTCCCGTGAACCGTTCTTTAACATGATCAGAGTAGCTCTTAGGATAGGATCCTCTGATGAGGCTACCCTTCCACTCCCAATCTCAAAGCAAGATAACACCCTATCTCTACAGCAATGCTAGGCATAAATCTAGATTATGCCCGATGTAGCTTAATGCTGCAAATAACTTAAAGTTTAGTGGAGGGTGATATTATTGGTGGGATTTGCCTTCATTGTCGTCCTTAGACGGCTTTTACGCGTGCGTGTATATCGTATGTTGACCGGGTTGGACTTCGGGCCTTCTGGAGCTTTGGCGTCTTGGTCGGAGCCCGGTCATGCTATCGATAAAACATGGAAAATAACAATCAATACATCAATCCATGCCTATAGAATAGAAATAAAGAGGAGACAGATATTCCAAGATTTACCTAATAATGAAGAACGAAATGACGGATAATCAGATTATAGGATTAAAAGTAGGATCTATGGAATTAATGGACAATTTCCCGAGAAATAATATTGGAATGGTGGTGGTAGGTGCTCTAGGGATTATATGGATTTCTGATAGATAATCCATTAATTATTGGAAATAATTAATGGATGGACGATTGAGATTTCGGAGAACAATCCCAGAAGACTAATGGGTATTTTCCCTGGAAACGATGAAAGAATGGTAGTGATCTATATTCTACAGACTATATAGATTTCTAGAGAATAATTCCCAGGTACAGAGATTTAGGAATGGCTAATGACAGGATATCCTGGTAACCTAACGTCTAGGGTTTTTGGTATTCGATGGATAATTCAGAAATTATGTCAGATAATTAATGGATTAGTGGGTAGGGTTTTGGAAGGAAATTTCTAGGAAATTAATGGGTAATTTCCCCAGAAATGGCAAAGGATGGGCATAATTGGTATTTTGGAAATTATATAGATTTCAAAGAAATAATTCCTAAATTACCGATATGGTCTTTTAGAAGGTCCTTATCTGGATGATATGGCGTCTAGGGTTTCATCGATGTTTGGGGTTTATGGATTATCTAATATTGAAGGACCGAAACGGCGACCAGAGAGGGGGGGGGGGGGGAGTGAATGGGAGCCGATAAAAATTCTTTCCAACCGATCCGGCTATTTTCCCAAATCAACTCCGAAACCTCCGAAAGCAATCTTGCCAAGATCACGTAGCCACTGTCAAGCTACTGACCCTAGGAACAAGAAATACGCAGCGGAACTCGAATCGATCGAAACGAACACAAAACGACCCGAAACAAGACTCGATCCAACACACCCAGGGGGGCGGTTAAACCGGGTCAGGGGGGCGGTTAAACCGCCCTGGCCTGGGAGCCTCGGGAAAAAGTCAAATCAAAAGGGGATCTCCCAAACCGCTTGAGCTCTTGAGGCGAGATTTTAGTCAGATGATGTAGACCTCCAGTGGAGTGTTTTTCCAAAAGATCTCGGCCTCTAACTCGCTACAACTCCCGGAATCTCAGATCTCGTGAAGAACACCATGACCTCGAGTTCATCCCGAAAATCTCAAATCCAAAGCGATTCTCGGCGTTTAGGGGCAAGGGATCACCAGCAAAAGAGGCACAAGGCACTCATACGTGAATCCCCCAAAGAAATCCGAGAGAAAACGCCCTAGAAAGAGAAGAACGAAAATCCCCCAAAAATAGCTCCGAAAATAGAAAAAGAAAAAGGAGCTCGTGAAATCAAATCATGGCACAAAGATGAGCAGCACAAACTCAATCACATAACCATGAATTCACCTATACAAACTACGAAGGATTCGAAATAGTTCTAGGTGGAGGGGATGAAGGGGAAACTAGTTCAAAGGAGAAAACCAAAGAGAACTAAAGAGATAACTAGAGAGGTTGCAGCCACCAGCCCTGGGAGGGCCTGTTAGTAGTCCAAGTGGTGGTGCTCTAAAGACTAAACTACCCCTTAGTGATACATACCCCTCAGGGGCAAATTTGACATTTGGTTCTCAGATATTTTCTGGCTGGGACACCTTCCACTTCTAGCTAGCTTCCCTCTGACGCAAGCCTTGAGTCACGCCGCGTGTCCTCCGAATCGAAGCTCCTCGACGCCATTTTTGGGCCTGCCCGGGGGGGGGGGGGGGCGGTTAAACCGCCCCTGCCAGCCACACTTGGCCCAGCAGCCCATCTTCGCCATGTCGAGTCCTCGGTCCTTGGTTTTGAGGCCCAAACCAAGGGAAACCGTCCACCGATGATTTTGTGGCCAAATCACCAAACCCCGCGCGCAAACTTCGGTTGTTAGCCACCACCTTGCGCCGGCTTCTCGTCCGCGTACGAGCTTCGGTTGTGAGCCGCTACCTCGCACCGGATGCACGTCCCCTTGCTCGTTCTTGCCAGCATGTGAACCGCACTTGATCCACCGGCCACCGGGTCCCTCGAACCAAGCCTACTTGTCTCTCCGCTCCTCGGAGGCCGCCATGGCTAAGACCTTTCGCGCCTGTTCTTCACCTGCACCAATGCAATCAAGCCGCATCCTACACCTGCAATACTTGAGCCAAGGGAAACATCAATCCACACCACGTTGTCAATCACTCATCACACCAGGAAGCGACCATCCACCAGTCCTCGGACACAACGGGTCCTCAAATATTTAATGAATTATCCATTAATTATTTAGTAGTAATTAATGGACAGTATAGTGGAGCTTGGGAGGGGTCTAAGTGTCAGGGTGGCCTTGAAGGAAGGTTAGGGATAATTATTCTGGGAATTATCGGATTCCTGAATAATTCCCAAATAATTATATTAATTATTTAGAAATACATTTCTAAATAATTAAAGAATATTGGAATAATATTATAGAAAATTAATAATATAATTTTTCAGGGATATTATGGGAGGAATCGGGCGGCATGACGGCTAGGGTTTGCTAATATCGGTGTTCGAACCCGCGACGGTCCAAACCCCAGCAGAAATGCGCTATGTCCCGTCTCACAATGGTTGATGCGAGGAAACAATACAGAGACACGAGGGTTTATCCTGATTCCGACCTTGGGCCGTACGTCCAGCAGAGTGCGCGTGAGCGCCGTATTGACTCGCACCGGGGGTGCTCGTAGTAGGGGGCTACAAGCAAGGCGGGAGTGGAGGTGAGGTCTCCAAGTCCCTTAGTGTGTGGTTTGAGCGCAGATGTGAGTGAGTATGCCGGTCGTTCCTCTGTGTTCGTTTTTAGGTGGCTGCCTCCTCCTTTTATAGTCCAAGGAGGGATAGTAACATGGGTTGGAGACGGCATGTCCTACAGTGGTTTCGTACGGGGTAGTGCGGCGCCGGGCATGGCCGTCGTAGTTGCACGTCCCTTCATTTGTACAGAATAGTTCGACGTCCTTGGTCCCAGTAGGCGACGTGGTGACCTCTTTAGATGACACAGGCGTCCTATCTGCTTACCTCGAGGGCTCGCGTCGTCCGTCGCTGCTTCCGATGACGGGACGTACGCCTTTCGAGGGTTTCCTCCTGTTCCTTCGAGGGATTCCCATGCCTGGTTAGGCGGCACAGGAGAGCACAGCAGTGCCGGCCGGTCCGCACAGTGCCACGCACGCCTGTACAGTGCTAGGGAAGGCCGCACAGTGATAGTAGTTGTCGGAGAGCACCTGTAGTGGACAGGGATTAAGTCTCTGACTTCAGCGCCTCGCTGTGGGACAAAGCCATTAAATGCCTTTGTCCATGGGCCGGTAGACCTGCACGTGGGCCCCGTAGATCGAGGGGTAGCCCCGAGCAAGGCGGAGATGTCCGTCGGGGGTTCCTCGAGCCTCGACTGGGGAGGCCTCGAGCGAGGCGGAGTTTCTGTACCCTCGAGGGTGTGGGGGTACCCTCGAGCAGGGCGGGGGAGGTTCCTACGCTTGGTGCAGCCGATGCTCAAGTGGCGACTGGTTTTGTCCGTTCGTGAGGATTTATGGGGTGATTTCCCCGTAGTACTAGGGACCCCTTTATGGTTGACACCAACAGTAGCCCCTGAGCCTGTGCAGGGTTGAGGATCGATCCTGCATAGGCAGATTTCCTGATCGGTGTAGAATCGTGGGCGTCCTGTTCGCGAGGTGTGAGGACTTCCGTGGGGGCGCGCTAGCGCACCCGTGGGTGTAGCCCCCCCAGGCCTTGGGGGAGCGAATATGCTCGTCCAAGGACTTTAAAGAGCATCCTTACTCGTGGTTAACCAAGCGGCTCACGGGCTCATCGTTTGTTTCAACCGGCCTCGGCATTGTTCCAGCCGGCGACGGTAATCTACGTTGAGGAATCATGGCCAGGCTTGCTTCGACCGCGATTTGGTTGCTCTGCTCGTGAGTTCGCGGGCGTCGACCCTCTACAGACTCGATGTCCCGGTGACTACAGTGTCCGCCCCCAAAGGTGTGTTATTCGGTAGTGACGCGAGGGATTCCCCCGAGCCCGGGCCTGAGCGGGTGTTGACGGCCATTATAACCTCGTAGTGACCGTCAACATTTCGGTAAAATGAGGATGATCATACCATATTCCATGCATAAAACTATTTTTATTGACAAATTCCACAAGTTTGGATGAGTTATGGTTGCAGGACAAAACAGGTGAAACAGGGGCCAAACCTGGCACAGGGCCAGGCCGGCCGGCCTAGCCCAGGCCGACCGGCCTCCCCTGGCCAGGTCTGGCCACGTCACTGATCCACAAACCATGCCAAGTGCCCAGGATGATCAAGAACTGTGCAAACAACGTCGGTTTGATCCAAGGACCCAGAAGGCCTAGAGGTGAAAGCACATGGATTGAAGGGCCCACATCCTAGGATTCTCGGACAAGCTTCAACTAAACGCAACTGTTACCGACCTTGGGAGAGCATCAGGACCATCCATGCAAAGGACGGTGCCAAGTGGCACCAGGGCCAGGCCGGCCGGCCTAGATGAGGCCGACCGGCCTCCCTCTGTGGCCGCCACGTCTCCCCTTCGCGTGAAGCTTAAGCAGGTCCTTGGCGTGCTAATGACGCTGACATCCATCCCCTGGAGGCTATAAAAGGCAGCTCATTCACCTTGGGAAGACACACACCACATCACTCAAGTCTCTACTTGAAGGGAGCTCTAGTATCTTTTTCATTTCTTAGATTAGGATTAGAGTTGGGAGTAGAGTCGAGTTGAGCTTAGCTCGGATCTTCGGAGTCTTCGGAGTTCTGGTAAAGCTCTTGTATCCTTTCCTTCTTTTGAAGAGTTTATTTATATAATTACTTTCTTACTTCAGAGCTTAAGTTATATTTTATATTTCTATCTTGCTCTTCTTTTAGAGTAAAGATCTTGCTCTCTTTAGAGCAAAGTCCTATCCCCTTTAGTTTTAGTATAGAGTTTAGTTTAGCTCTATCAGGCTTTATCTCGCGGGTTTGCTCGCCTTGACCGGGCCGTAAGACGCCTTAGGGAAGACGGGGATTTCTCTTGACAGGCCTCAAGAGAAATCTTAATCATCGAGTGCAGACGTGGTGTCTGGCTTGTTGATTAACTAGGAAGTGTGTTGCACCCCATGGAACTGCAGTGGTAGGCGGCAGGTGGTGATAGCCCTGTCCGTCCTTCGTAGTCCACCATGTTCGGGTGTACTCATAACAGTAGTGCTGAGCCCGGAGAACCCCCTCTCTCATCCCGTTCTGAGGTTCTCCCGTTCTAGCCGTCGAAGTGAGCTCTATTCCCGGTATCTAAGCTAGGGTCTAGGCTAAGGCTAGAGTGCCTTTTGCTCTGAGTTAGAAAGAGTCTAGGTCCGGTCTCTCCCAGCGTCTTTCCTTTTCTTTATAAATAGGTGCTCTGTGTGTCGCTGGTCTTTCAGACCTTCTATCCGGTCATTAACCGAGAGTTTGTGCCCCTGGGTTTGTGGCTTGATATTTCTGGCAAGATATATCATTCATTCTTCAATACACTTTAACCATCTGCTTCCCTGCGGAAATATAAATACGATACCCTGGAGTAACTCCCAAGGTGAAGTGCTACAACGAGATATATTCTGTGCGCTTGCAGAATTAATTTTGCATACAATGACATATATCTACGCGCTCTTGAGCGTTGCTAAAACGTGACGCTAAGGAGTGCCAACAAGCATTTCTGGCGCCGTTGCGGGGAAGCAATTGGCTAAAGTTATTGTTGAATCATTTGATTATCTTTACAGATTTACCAAACCACTAACCTTAGTGACCTCACCACTGCAACATTCGTCTATCTTTGATGTGTTTTGCAGGGTAGTGCATGACTGGTTTCAACCTGCCATCAAACTTTGATCCAAATCCAGAACGCATTGGAAGAGTAGTGCGAAAGAGAGTCGTACCTCCTCAGATTTCACTCAGCTCAAGCAATATACTCGAGTCGTCATCCGACTCCGAGTCCGAATCAGATTCAGATTCGTCGTTTTCTTCAGCCCCAGAGTCTCCAGAGATCATGGCTCAAGCAAAGAAGACGCTCCGTGAGTTCTCAGCCCCGTCAAGCAGCAACTTCCCAGGACTGTCAAACGCACTGGAAGGTGCATTTGAGCTGAGGACTGGCCTGGTAAACATGGTTCAGGCCAGCCCTTTATGCGGAAAGGCGATTGAGGATGCGAACGCTCACCTTCGGAATTTTCTGGAGGTGTGCAGCACTATCAACCCCAATGGCACACCGATCAACAACATCCGCCTTCAACTCTTCCCATTCTCCTTGCTTGGGAAAGCAAAGGAGTGGTTTTACGCCAACAAGGCATCATTCGAAGGACGCTGGCAGACGTGCGCAGACGCATTTCTGGCCAAGTACTTCCCGGTGGGCAAACCCAATGCCCTCCGAGGAAAAATCACTAGCTTTTAGCAGCTAGACGGAGAGACAATTCCCGAAGCTTGGGAGCGACTGCAAGAGTATATTGCAGCCTGCCCTCACCATGGTGTGGAAGATTGGCTGATTACCCAGAACTTCTTCCACAGCATGAGCCGACGATCGCAAGAGATGTTGGATGCAGCCGCGGGAGGAGCTTTCCTCTCGTTGGATGTAGACGCAGCGAAGGCGCTAATCGAGAAGATATCCACTCACCAGAGCTGGATAGGAGAAAGACAAGCTCCCCGCAAGGGAGTACATCAAATTGACTCCGTTGATATGCTGGCCGCTAAGATGGACCTTCTCTTGAAGAAGATGGAATCTCCTGGCGAGGAGATGAATCAGATCATGGAGGAGAGAATCACATGTGAAACGTGTGGAGAAGGAGGACACTCAGGCGACATTTGCCCGACGACACAAGAAGAAGCCTATTTCATTGGGAATAACAACAATTCAGGCTTCCGTCCTCAACAAGGTTGGAATTCTAAGCCCAATTTCCCCTTCGGCCAACAACAAGGTAATGGCTCTAACAACGGTTTTCAACCGTCGCTAAAGGACATCTGGTATGGCCAAAAACAAATTAACGATAGCATTAGCAAGAAATTTCTTGCCAATGATAAAGTTATGGAGTCGATGGCCTCCCAGATAGAAGCTTTTAATTCTGTCATTAAGAACCAGCTGAGCTTCAATAAAATGATTGAAACACAAGTGGCTCAGCTGGCTGCATCCTGTCCTAACCCAAATGCGGGAAAGTTACCCGGGCAACCGGAGGTTCCTTTCAAGGAGAATGTTAGTGCGGTGACCACGCGGACTGGCAAGTCCACGTGGGATCCACACAATCCACAAGATGCAGGTACCCGACAGAAGGAAGCTAGCCAAGCCGAGGCGGCCGCCGAAGAGGAAGACGACGAGGAAACCACCCCTGTCTCAAAGGAGGGGAACGAGGCACCACAAGCCTCAAGTAACAGCCGAGATCCCACTTTCCTCCCGTTCCCGGAACGGAGGAGAAGACCCGTGGCCGACGAATAATTTGACAAGTTCGTCGAGGTAATCAAGAAGGTATACATCAATATACCACTACTTGATGCTTTGCAGGTCCCGACATATGCCAAGTACATCAAGGATATACTTAGCAACAAGCGGACTCTACCCACAAGGGAGATGGTACAGCTGACCGAGGAATGTAGCTCTGCTATACTCGGGCCCCACCTCAAGAAGAAAGATCCTGGCTGCCCCACAATATCATGCTCAATTGGAGGCTATGACTTCGACAACGCCCTATGTGACTTGGGGGCGAGCGTCAGCGTAATGCCCAAGGTAGTATTTGACCACCTTAAACATATATCGCTTGTCTCTACACCCATGTGTTTGCAGCTAGCGGATCAATCGATCCGCTACCCCCATGGAGTCACAGAAAATGTTCCGGTCAAGATCAGGGATTTCTTCATCCCCGTGGATTTCATCGTCCTAGATATGGAAGCCGGAGCAACGAACTCTCTCATTCTTGGGAGACCGTTCTTAAGTACTGCGAATGCGAACATCGACGTGGGACATGGGACCATTCAACTTAGGATTAACGGAGGGACCGAGAGTTTCTCTTTCGTCCTAAGGACATCCCCCATCAAGTCAATATGGTCAAAGAAGTCATGCCCCGAAAGTCCAAGATGCCGAGCGTAGAAACGCTCATGAAGATGGTGGAAGCCTTCGCCGCCAAAGAAAAGAAGAGGCATGATCGCTATCATGCACAGCGAAGGATATCGAGAACCAAAGCGCTGGAAGAGCAAGCAAAGCGCGATAAGGAGGTTGAATCCAAGTCCCGTCCCGTCCGAAAGGAATGGCGGGTAAAAGCAGTCCCGAACAAGGATTCGGAGAGTTCCGCTCAGGACGAAAAACTCGAGCCCTCGCCATAAGGTATATGGTACGTATGCTTGCATTGCATATAGAATAGGTTTTTCATTTCAATTCTTTTCATTCAGCACAGCACGTTTAATTTTCGAAGCTTGCATTCATATTTCATTTGTGCATTAAGTAGCATATATAAAAAAAATCGGCCAAATTTCAGGCCGGCCGGCCCCACCTAGGCCGGCCGGCCCCACTTGTCATTTCCAATGGCCTGATCACAGCAGCAAGGAACAACCACATGTGGGAGGGCACGACACGAGAGGATGGAGAAAAATGGGCACGACCCCAGGCCGAGCGGCCCCAGGCAGGCCGGCCGGCCTCACTCCACCGTCGCCGTCCCATCCTCACCTACCGGAGCACTAGGCACAGGAACGTGACCACCGACGCACAGGATGGGCACGACCGGCGCCATGTGCAGGCCGAACGGCCTGCCACAGGCCGGCCGGCCTCCCCCTGCTGCGCCTCTATAAAAGCCGGTGCCCAGCTCAGAAGGAAGTCGCCCCAAGCACAGGTATGCATGCATCCTGAGCGTTTCCCTTCTCCCTCGCTTGAATTTCGAAAATCTCTAAGTAAGGTTAGAGTTTAAACCATAAGAAAATTCTGCTAAAATCCATTCTTGAATTCTTGTGAGAACAAACCCCTGCCGGTTGAACGAGAACGTTTGTGGTGGTTCTTACCCCACAAGAACGACTAACCGAGTTGTGGTGATTAATCTCCCACAAGAACGCCTAACCTCTGACTGTCTAACCCCTGATTTCCTTCGGGTATTGTGAGACTAACCTTTTGCAGGAATCATGTGGACAAGGGCACGTCAGACGGCACGTGGAGTCGTGACCAAGCTCAGCTCTTCGAGCTCCCGCCGCTCTCAGGGATCATCTGCTTCCCGGGACACTATGTCTGTCGACTCAACTCGACAAGACACAGAGTCCCAGGAGGAGGAGGTGCCTAGGAACAGGCTACGCATCCGAATCATGACTCGGGTCGAGCACATCATTGCTCGGTCCGAAGAAGAGAGAACGGTGCTGGACAAGCTCCAGGGCCGCTACTACACACATGCCAAGTACTTCGACCCCATGCTGCTGATCAAGACCGGTCTCGGAGGAGACATGGAACGGGCTTTCAACAATGTCGGATGGCAAAACTTCTACCCCGTCCCGGAAACAGGTTCACACTTTCTCATAATGGAGTTTTTGATGAGTTTGAAAATCGAAGTTCGTCCCAACGAGACAAATATTTGCTTTCGGTTTTTTCAACGAGGATTTTATCTTAACCCCGAAGCAACTCAGTGAGGCTCTTGGTTTTAACAAGAGATGCATCATTGATGCCAACCTGTTGGTGACTAACCACCGGTACAATCCGTGCCGCATGGTGGGATAGCATCACAGGCGAGCCATCCTCGGGGAAAAATAGCATCACTGCCATCCAAAACCCCACTCTTCGTTTTCTGGCGAAGTGGATCGCTATGGTGGTCCACCCACGCGCTGATTTGCGTCTTTACCTCTAGCCTAATTTAGAGTGCCTTTATGCCATGGTCAAGAAAATTCGTTTCTCACCGGTCATGAGCATGCTTGATGACTGGCAGAGGTTAGTCACTGGCCGAGCCACAATTGACATAAACTCGCTAGTCACCCGCATTGCCACCCATGTTGGTGCTTTGCAGGGCGCTCAAGTCACTTTCCTTCCCGCTACACAAGAGTATCAGTCTTGCATTGGTTTAGACCATTTTATCCAGGGTCACTTGATGCGCGAGGGCCCAGGCCATACTCTTTTCATGTGTTATCCTGGTTTCATCGACGAAGTCGAGCTTCCATGCCCAGCTTTGTCGCTGAGATCAGCGAAAAGTCTAACCATGCAGCTTAGAAGGAGGGAACCCGCTCGCCACAGTGTTGCAGGCCTTGCAACACATGGCAGGCAAGCCAGGCATGAAAGTGAAGCCAGAACATCTACCGCACCTCAGTCCGAGTACGACTACCAGCAGCCGACGGAGAACCCCACTGCCAACATGAGTTTTGAGGAGGCGTTCGACTACCATCAAGGAACGGCAGGATACGGCCCGCAGGTCAGACCATCCGCCTCCGCCAGGTATGACTACGAGAACCCGGTCTCCCGGGGGATGGCTGATCTTAGTACCAGGTTGGAGACGATGACTCTGCAACAGCAGCAGCTCAGAGATGAAGTTGCACACAACACCGATCTCACGTAGCAGAACTGGGGGATGACCACATCCCTCCAGACTGACATTCACGGCTTCTTCGACTACATGCACTACGAACCCAACCAGTACTACCAGTGAGCTTCATCGAAGCTTGGGGGAGTCTCAGGTATGATCGAAAGCCGTTGCCGTTGCCTTGCCTTGCCTTTGCCCTGCCTTGCCTTGCTTTGCTATGATAAAATAAAATAATTAAATGCTAAAAATAAAAATAAAAAAATAAAAATAAATAAATAAATAAAATAAAATAATCATAAAAGCTCCAAAAGATGTCTTTATGTATGGAATTATGGTTGAGAACCTCTGGAATGATGAAAAGTTGCTCTGTTTATGCCCTCTAAGTGCCTCGTGCTTAATCCTTTACTCTTGAGTATTTGAGTTCGTTGGCATTTAAGGATCCGCCATGATAAAACTTTGGAAGTAAGAGAACTTGTCATTGTTTAAGTTATTGTGAGTTTTGATATGGTTTGTTTCGAGGTATAACTGCATGCTTAGTAAGGAACCTCTCGGAAGTTTTTATAAAATATTACATGGTGAATCTTCCTCGATGGTTTAAAATGTCCTATCCAGAGCCTAAACAGTTATACATTTGTTGAACTACCATATGCTATCTTGAGTTGCTTTGAGTCTTGTCGAATGGTGAAGTCCGCTTGCAGAAGGCACTTGACATTTACCGGTCTTCCCATCCACCTCAGCCTCAAAATGTCCGACTAGTCAAAGTCCCGCTCCGGGGTTGACGTCCACCGTCGATGACATACACTCACCTCATCATAAAGCTCACCCCAAAGGTCCTCAATTACTCCATACAAAGCTGAATTCCTCTCTGTTACCAAAGTAAGAGAAGAGATGTATTCGAAAAAAAAATTTGGAGACAAATGCTCCATCTGAAAAAAAAAGAGAGAGAGAAAGAAACATCTCAAAAGTATGAGAGAGAAAAAAATAAGGAGTCCCAAAGACCTTTGAGCATCACACCTTCTCCCTCTCCATTTGAAACCCCATGAATTCCAAAGACCGGAATTTGACGAGTGCCATCGCTCGCGGACCACTCTTCGACTCGACAACAGAAGTAACCAAGGTATGCCACTCTTACCTTACCTACAACTCCACTTCAGCCTTAGTGTAGGGAAAAATTGGTCAATCCTGACCAAGAGAGAGGATTAAACACCTTGAGTGACTCGAGAGTACCATCGGGGAATGAATAAACCATCTTTTGAAAAATTCATATCTCTGAGATGGAACCTGAAAAGTTGCAGGAAATACTTTAGAGATGATCGTTCAAGCTCTCAATAGCCCAAAACGTGAACCGCTGCAGCCCCACGTGGAACCATGGTATGAGTTCTCTTTTATGCCAACTTATTCAAGTGATTCGTTGAGTTTTGGCTTAAGCACAAGGTACTTTAAGAGTATACACATTGAAGCAACTCCTGACCTACCGAACCTAGAGTTCTAGCCTTGCTCGAGGACGAGCAAGAGTCTAAGCTTGGGGGTGTGTTGACGGCCATTATAACCTCGTAGTGACCGTCAACATTTCGGTAAAATGAGGATAATCATACCATATTCCATGCATAAAACTATTTTTATTGACAAATTCCACAAGTTTTGGATGAGTTATGGTTGCAGGACAAAACAGGTGAAACAGGGGCCAAACCTGGCACGGGGCCAGGCCGATCGGCCTAGCCCAGGCCGACCGGCCTCCCCTGGCCAGGTCTGGCCACGTCACTGATCCACAAACCATGCCAAGTGCCCAGGATGATCAAGAACTGTGCAAACAACGTCGGTTTGATCCAAGGACCCGGAAGGCCTAGAGGTGAAAGCACATGGATTGAAGGGCCCACATCCTAGGATTGTCGGACAAGCTTCAACTAAACGCAACAGTTACCGACCTTGGGAGAGCATCAGGACCATCCATGCAAAGGACGGTGCCAAGTGGCACCAGGGCCAGGCCGGCCGGCCTAGATGAGGCCGACCGGCCTCCCTCCCTCTGTGGCCGCCACGTCTCCCCCTTCGCGTGAAGCTTAAGCAGGTCCTTGGCGTGCTAATGACGCTGACATCCACCCCCTGTTGGCTATAAAAGGCAGCTCATTCACCTTGGGAAGACACACACCACATCACTCAAGTCTCTACTTGAAGGGAGCTCTAGTATCTTTTTCATTTCTTAGATTAGGATTAGAGTTGGGAGTAGAGTCGAGTCGAGCCTAGCTCGGATCTTCGGAGTCTTCGGAGTTCTGGTAAAGCTCTTGTATCCTTTCCTTCTTTTGAAGAGTTTATTTATATAATTACTTTCTTACTTCAGAGCTTAAGTTATCTTTTATATTTCTATCTTGCTCTTCTTTTAGAGTAAAGATCTTGCTCTCTTTAGAGCAAAGTCCTATCCCCTTTAGTTTTAGTATAGAGTTTAGTTTAGCTCTACCAGGCTTTATCTCACGGGTTTGCTCGCCTTGACCGGGCCGTAAGACGCCTTAGGGAAGACGGGGATTTCTCTTGACAGGCCTCAAGAGAAATCTTAATCATCGAGTGCAGACGTGGTGTCTGGCTTGTTGATTAACTAGGAAGTGTGTTGCACCCCACGGAACTGCAGTGGTAGGCGGCAGTGGTGACAGCCCTGTCCGTCCTTCGTAGTCCACCACGTTCGGGTGTACTCATAACAGTAGTGTTGAGCCCGGAGAACCCCCTCTCTCATCCCGTTCTGAGGTTCTCCCGTTCTAGCCATCGAAGTGAGCTCTGTTCCCGGTATCTAAGCTAGGGTCTAGGCTAAGGCTAGAGTGCCTTTTGCTCAGAGTTAGAAAGAGTCTAGGTCCGGTCTCTCCCAGCGTCTTTCCTTTTCTTTAGAAATAGGTGCTCTGTGTGTCGCTGGTCTTTCAGACCTTTTATCCGGTCATTAACTTGACCATTATCCACCCAAACCGAGAGTTTGTGCCCCTGGGTTTGTGGCTTGATATTTCTGGCAAGATATATCATTTTATTCTTTAATACACTTTAACCATCTGCTTCCCTGCGGAAATATAAATACGATACCCTGGGGTAACTCCTAAGGTGAAGTGCTACAACGAGATATATTCTGTGTGCTTGCAGAATTAATTTTGCATACGACGACATATATTTACGCGCTCTTGAGCGTTGCCAAAACGTGACGCTAAGGAGTGCCAACAGCGGGACCGATCAGGGGAACCCTCGACTTCATGTTACGACCCTCGTCACCCTTCCGCAAGGAGGAGGGGTGACACAATCCCGTGCTACCCATGAACGAGCCATGAGCTACGGGTGCCTCAGTGAGCTGGTAACGGGTTGTTCAAGTGGACGTCCATGCCTCGTTCGTTAGGGGTCAGCTCGGGGTCCGGAGACACGTCTCATAAGAGCCTTTGCAACGGTTTGCCAGGCAGGGCTTAGTCCAGTTCGCCGGGGCCAAGGGCTCGTTTGCTCTCCCTCGTTGGGATCCCTCGATCTGGCTGCCTTTGTCTAGCCTTGAACGTGACACGGGGCGCCCTCAAACTCCTCGTTCGAGGTTGAGCTGGCGCAGGCACGCCCCGTTCGCCCCTGACTCTGTTAATCTGGGGAGCCAATCGAACCCTCGATCAGGCTAAGCTTCGAGCCCCTGATAAGTAAGGCCTTGAGAGGGAGTTTTATTACCTGCGAAGGCATCCCTCAAAGAATATTCCGTTCCGCTCTTGACAGAGCGGAGTCGTGATATTTACCCAGGCGATCGTGGCTGACGTGGCTTGAGCCAGGCAAAGCGGCGCGTCTTTTTAGGCGAAGGAAACACAGGCGGTGGGCGGTTTAGACAGGATGTGCTGCAGGGAAATTACGATGCCTCAGGCGGTCGCGGTCGTTACTGCGCACGCGCACGCTGGTTCCTCATGCGGCGGGACCCAGCGGTCAGTGATAGTGGCACCACCGCAATTAATGCGTCTGGCAGCCACGCCTGTTCTACCTGCATCTCTCTGTTTATAAAATAAGGCAAGGCAGAGATTCATTTCTCTTACCCTTGCCATCCAGCCGCTGCCGCTTGCACCTTCGTCTTCCCACACCCTCGAGCCATCGCGAAGAAGGAAGACCTTTCCGCCTGGCCCTCCTGAACCACCTATTCCCCCGTCGACATGGTCACCCTGAGGGAGGCGGCACCGTGGTGCGCGTCCACCACAGACAAGCACTATCTGGAATCGCTGGATGGGAAGAGTCTGCTGCCGGAGGTCACCGATCCTGACCAGCCGGAGTGGATTGCTCCGCCGCGGTCGCACATGGAGCCGAACCCCCCACAGGGCTACGTTGTCAGCCTGGCGCACCTGCACGAGCGGGTGTTCAGCTCTCCCCCAGGGGAGTTTATCTGCGCGCTCTACTTCCACTACGGGGTGGAGTTTCACAACTTCGCCCCCAACGCAATTTCTCAAGCGGCGACCTTCGTGGGCGTGTGCGAGGGATTTCTGGGAATCCTGGGACACTGGGAGCTCTGGCTCCACCTCTTTCGGGGCGAGCTCAACACCACCGCCGAGACAAAAGGGGTGCGGAAGGTCGTTCGCGCCGGGGGCCTCATGTTACAGGTACGTGAGGGAAAGAAAGATTTCTACATCCCCACCACCATGACGTCCAACAACCAAGATTGGGACAAAGGGTGGTTTTATCTGCGTAACGACGGCGACCTTCTCCCAGCGTACACCGGCAAGACTCTTCGGGAGAAGCCGGACTCTTGGCACTACGGCGTGTTGCCAAGGGATCGCCAGAAGAAGCTCCTCGTCTATACGAATGCCCTACAGTCCTTGGCGAAGCGGGGGTTGACTGCCGCAGTCGTGATCGCGAATTTCCATCGGCAGAGGGTGCTCCCTCTCATGGAGAGGAGACTCCGTATCTACCAGCTGGAGATGGGCATGCCCTTCGAGGGTTCGAGGATGGCGAGGGAGTTGCTTTCCTTCGAGCATGCGGCTCAAAGGTCTAGACGCGCGGTGGAGTTCTCCAAGATGGATTGCTCCGACGATGCGCTGTGGTGCGTCAAGATGCGTCCCGCGGAGGGGTACCTCCAATTTGTGAGTAAATTTCCCCCCTTTCCATCCCGTGAATCGGATTCGCTTGATCGCCCGATTTCTTGACCTCCTGAATTTCTTGCGTTGTTAGGGATTGTCTCGTAAGGGATATCGTTCGCCACCTCCTCTTCCCGAAACCCGGGCGGCCAACCGTCGACACGCCGAGCAACAGAAAGGCACGAAAGGATGCGGCCAAGGAGAAGAGATTGAGGAAGCAACGGAGGAACGACGAACACGAGAAGGAGAACCGGAGGCGGGAGAGGGACTGCCTTTCACCTCTGCCACTCCGGAGAGTACGCCGGAGCCCGAGGAAAGCGGCTCCTCAGACCTCGAAGAGTTCCTGGAGCCGCCACCGGGCGTGACAAGATCTCCGCCAGTCACGGAATAGGCGGAGAAAGAACCCGCGACGGCCACGGTCAGCCTGTCCCCTGACGCACCCGTCCATGGGTTTTCGCTGCCCGCCACCTCGTCGGGCGTCGGGCCCCTAAGGGAGTTGGCCTCGTCGAGGGGTCTGTCGAGCTCGAGGGGAGCAAAGGCCCCGAGCTATTCCAGGAAGCGCAAGTTGAGGGGCGTTACACAGTAAGTGTTGACTCAACCCTTTGAGGATTCAGTTTCCATTGTATTTGTTGATTCTTTTTTCTCTTTCCCCCTCCCACTAGTCGGACGACCTCGCTCGTCGTGCCAGAGCTTGCCCCGGTCAAGGCTCTAAGGTCAAGCACGCGAGCCTTGCCCCATCCGGCGGTGCGTCCTCTACGCACGGTATTAGAGACGGCAGACGAGACCGCCGTCCATCCCATGGCGGCACAGGCGACGGGGGTGAAGCCGGCGGGGCAGGAGCTTCGTGCAACCGGCGACTCCGATCAGCCGGATGTACCGCACGTTGAGACGGCGGAGCGCGTGGCATCAGGCGATGTTCTCGACCCGCGCATCGAGGGAGGTGCGATGCTAGGGGTCGAGGCTTTGCGTGGCGCGTCCCTGTCCTGTGCCGGGGACGCCGACCGGTTCCTCGAGGGTAACGATGTCGCGGCGAGTGGCATGCCCCCGTTACCAGGCGCCGTGGTAACACCTACTGCCGATGTCTCCCCTCCGGTCATGACTGGCGCGCAGGGGCAGGGAAGTGCGGATATAGCCGGGGGGTATGATGTGCCGATCGACGTTATCGGAGTCGCCCCCGGCGGTGGCAGCATGCAGAGCAAGGATGGGGCTCGACCAGGCCGAAGTCCCTGCAGATTTCGTGAGGACTGTGGAGGAGGAAAACAGCCTGTGGTAGGAACACCACCAGGTCGGCTCCTCCATACAGAACGCCCTTCACTCTGCCCTCGTGCTCCACAGGACGCGGGGGCTCCAGCTCCATGAGGTGAGGTTTCTGTCCTTCGCCTTGTTTTCCCGATTTTGGTGTTCTTCATCTTAATCCCACGCCTTTTGCTGCTAGCGGCTGATAGAGATGGCGAGGGGCAGGATCCGCTACATCACCGACCAGCACGCCCACGCGTATCAGCTTGAACAGGCCAACGCTCAGCTCTACTCGGACGTGGAGCAGGCTCGCGCCATTATCAATGCGATGGGGGTCGAAGCCCGCGATCGTGGGGATGCCTTGACTCGAGCGGAGGAAGATCGTGACGCGCAAAGGACGGTGGCGACGGAGAAGGCTCAGGAGGTCGAGAGGCTGGGCACCTTGCTCCGAGAGAAGGAGGCGGCGTTGGTGGAGGCACAGGCCCAACTTCTCCAGGAGCGGGCGACGCACGAGGCGACGCTAGAGGCCGCGCAGACCCAACTTCTCCAAGAGCGGAAGGCACACGAGGGGACGCGAGCCCTCCTTCGCCAGAGAGAGGAGGCCGCGGTCGCGATCCAGCCCCAGCTCCAACGCGAGGTGGAATCGGTTGGGCGGTTAACAGAGGTCCTGGATGAGCGCAGCGTCGACCTCGAGGCTTTGCAAGCCTCCCTTGTGGAGAAGGAGGCTTCGATGTCGATGCTTCAGCGGGAGGTCGACGCCGCGCGCACGTCGTTGTCCAGAGAGAAGGAGCATGCTGAAGGTCAGTCATGGCTCCCCGCGTTCATCCTATAGAACCGAAACGGGCGACCGAGGGGGGTGAATGGGAGCCTTTAAAAAATTCTTCACAAAGAAGAACAAGGCCTATATCCCGGATACAACCCGACACACCTCTCTTCTAACCGTCAAGGTGACACAAGTCAACTCGTGACAAGCTCACCCTAAAAATGAGTTAGGAAAGCTCAAATCGAAGCGGAAGCACAATAAAAAGGCACGAAAAAGCTTCACACTAATTTTCAGCTAATGCAAGTTTACTAGATAATTATGTGAGAAAATAAACTTGCAAAGCTACTGTGGACCAACACATATGAGCAGGCAACTGAAAGCCGGAGCAAAGAAAAAGGCCAAGCAGCTTAACTGTGAGAACACCAATTAATGAGCTGAAAAGGAAAACAGGCAAGCTGCTGGCTACCAACGCTAGATAACTATGCAAGTGAACAGCCAAGGCAAAGATTACTTAAAAGGCTCCTGTAGCTTTGAACAAAGCTCACACAAAGGAAAAGCAAGCTGCTGCAAAACGATGCATGAACAGGGAACGTACAAGCTCACATATTCACCTGAATCAATTAGAATAACACGAGCTCCTGCTACTTACTAAGAAACAAGAGAACTGCTCACAATAAATCAAAGGCTCAAGCAATCAGGTCACCGTTCATCCACATAAGAGAAAGCTACAAAGCTGCAGTCAATGAATAAACAAAGGAATTCATCTGCAGCCAGCTGGTTACTTGATTGCACGAAGAATCAATTTGAGTAGTTGACAGAATTGTTCACCTGCTCACCTGAGGCTACTGTGCCGGCTTGCTGTTTACTGAAAGCGTCGAGCTTCAGCTGTGTCGTTGCTTACCTGAGCGAGCTGCTGCTTGATGCTGACTGCACTTGCCGCTGCTGCCTGCTGCTTGCGCTGGCCTGAACTCTGCCTGCTTGCGTGTAGCTGGGCTCCTGGCTGCTTGAGCCCGAGAGCAAACCCTGCAGAGAGGAACGGAGCAGCTGTACCTGTCGAGCGCACGTGCCACCGCAGCTGCCAAATCGAGCGCAATTCGAACCAGTAAAGAACAGAGAAGAACCCAAGAAACGCCACTTGCCTTCGATTAAAAAATACTCCCTCAAAACCTCACGAATCAAAACAAAACTTGAGTCGTAGATGCACCACTTCAAGGACTAACAGATCCACGAAAAGGATCTGAAAAATCTCAAGTATTCGTCGCGAATTTGGGGAAGAACCGAGCACATCTGAAAGAACGCGGTTTGGGGAAAAGTTCAAATCAAGGCCAAATTCGTGATGGATTTGAAGGGGATCACAACATGATTGCTCACAAGGATCCTGGCAACAAAAGCCCCCAACCAATTTCACGAATTTCGCAGCCAAATCGGATGAACGAAAAATCTCTCAAAAATCCCTCCGAAAATAAGAAAATCTCAGATTCAAACGGGAGGGAACAAATATGCACGAAATTGAACTTTGGATTACTTCACCATGTGCGGTTACAAGCCACTTGCTAGCACAAACAAACAAACCTAGAATCGCAAAAAACTCAAATCAAAGATCCCTCGTCTCTCTCCCTCTCAAACCCTAGAAAAGACCCTCTCACAAACAAATGAGATGTCCACCACCTATCTCTCTTATATGGATAGCTGCCCACAATGGCCACTCCTTATATATATAGGCGCCCTGCAAATGTCCAGAACGCCCTTACATGAAGCATACAACAAGATACCCCTTGGGGAAAATTTGACATTTCTGCGAATCTTTTTCTGGCTGGGACACCTTCTACCGCAAGCTTGCTTCCCTCCGACGCAAACCTTGCGGCCACGCAACGTGTCCTCCGGTCCAGGCTCCTTGACGCGCACGGCTCCTCCTGATGGGCCGTTACCGCCACGCCAAGTCCTCGGGCATGGTTTTGAGGCCCAAACCAAGAAACCGTACTCCTGATGATTTTGTGGCCAAATCACCAAACCCCGCGTACAAGCTTCGGTTGTTAGCCGCCACCTTGCACCGGCTTCACGTCCGCGTACGAGATTCGGTTGTGAGCCGCTACCTCGCACCGGATCCACACCGCCTTGCTCGTTCATGCCACCATGTGAACCGCACTTAATCCATCTGGCCACCGGGTCCCTCGAACCAAGCCTCCTTGTCTCTCCACTCCCTGGAGGCCACCATGGCTAAGACCTTTCGCGCCTGTTTTTCACCTGCACCAATGCAATCAAGCTGCATTCTACACCTGCAATACTTAAGCCAAGGCAAACGTCAGTCCACACCACGTTGTCAATCACTCATCACACTAGGAAGCGACCATCCACCGGTCCTTGGACACACCCGGTCCTCACATCCCCTTTGTATCTGTTTTCCAATTCAAGGCGTGGAGCTAACGCTCATTTGTCGTTCGTCCCAGGGCTGCAGAAAGCTACGACGGATGCGTCGGCTCGGGCGGATTCACTCACCGTCGCGTATATCGCGGCGCAGCAAGAGCTTGAGGACTTGACGGGTGCGGCCACCGAACTGTGCCGCAAGTTCAAAGAGGGGGATGGCCAATCTGGTAGCTTGTTCGCCAGCTGCCTGAGGTCCCTGGGTATCCGTGTCACTGAGTGGTGTTGGCACTTCTTAGCCTAACTAAAATCCGCAAGCGCACGGAGTCCGATGTAGCCTTTCACCAGGGGAGTAAGAACCTGGATATCGAATCCAAGGAACGGTAGACGCGACTAGCCTAGAACTTTTCCAACCGGACCCACCAAGGAGCAAAAGGATAAATGGGTAGAGAGCTTGACTTTAGTTAGCTACTCGTTACCCCAGACAAACTATTTATATCTAACCTGAACTGCTTCGACGGCTAGAATGGGAAGAACTCAGAACGGGATGAGAGAGGGGTTCTTCCGGGCTCAGCACTACTATTATGAGTACACCCGAACGTGGTGGAGTACAAAGGACGGACAGGGCTGTCACCACCTGTCGCCTACCACTGCATTTCCGTGGGGTGCAACACAACCTGAGGTGACTAGCCAGCACAGGCACCACGCCTAAGCTTTCAGTCACTGACCTCCACCCAACGCGAAGGGCTATAGAGGAAACCCCAAACAAGAGTCACTGTCACTCGCGCAGACTCAGGTACCCGCAGATCGAGATAAATACGATAACTTGCTGAAAGTAAGTTGTAAACTAGCGAGGTACTAAAGGCAAGAGACCGAGGACTTACTGAAGATAACTCTTGAATATATTCCTCGGGGGCGGAAATGTTGAGACGAGACCGAGAGAGAAATCCCGGACTCTCTCTACAGAGCTCGGCTGTCACCCGAGCAGCTCACCCACTCTCTCCCTACTCTAACTCTAAAGATGAGAGCAAAAACCACTAAGCTACTCTTCTCTCCTTTGGATGGTTTGATGGATGCTTTCTCAAGGTGAATGGGGTCCCTTTTATAGTCTTCAAGGGCGGTTGCAGGCGTCAAGCTTAAGCTAACTCTCTGCTTAACTACCACGCGAAGGGGAACAGGTGGCGGCCTCTGGGGGAGGCCGGCCGGCCTAGGCCAGGCCGATCGGCCTGGTCTAGCTCCCCCGTGTCACCGCCTTCCTCAGGGACGCTCTGGATTGATCCTTGAGGTCGGTAACAGTTGCTTTGGATCAAAGCTGTCCGAGAATCCAATGTTGGTGGGCCCTTCAATCCATGCAAATGTAGCTTAGGCCTTTCGGGTTCTTGGATCAAACCGACGTTGATCGCACGTCTCATGATCATTTGTGTTGTGTTTGTGATCTCCTGGATCAGTGACGTGGCAAGTGGCCACAGAAGGGGGCCGGTCGGCCTGGCATAGGCCGGCCGGCCTGGCTTGGTGCCCAATGTGGCTCATCTTTTGCTTGCTTGCTCCTGCACTCACAAATTATACAAAACTTGTGGAACTCATTAGAATTAATCAATTTTACTTTGTTATGAGCAAGATGAGCCTGAAATGTGACGGAATGTTGGTGGTGAAACCGTATCGTAACGACCACCAACACGCCCCCCTGCCTGAACTTTGCTAGTCTCTTAGCAAAGAATGAATTAAATCACCGGGACTTTAGCAAGATCAGGGTCATGAGCTCAAGGTATACACAAGTCATATCTCTGAGTTTTCTTTCATACCTTGGATTCTGGTGGCTAACACCCTCATCTTCATCAATTGAGTCTTAGAACAACTCATTGATTGGTCGAGCACCTCTTCCTCTTGGCATTTGGGGTTTTTGATAATTTTATAAGGAAAACGAGGCTTTCCCTTGTTATTTCTCAACATCTCTCGATCACTCCTAGTGTTTGGATCCTCCCCCGGGCTTGGAATCAAGCCTCTCTATGTTGTAAGGTGGAGCTTTTGAGATGTTGCTCACTCTTCTTTATTTATTTTGCAAGATCGAAGAGCTTGTCTAATCATTCCTACTACTCATACATCTTGGCCAAGTGCATGTGTACTGTGATGTTTGAGTCCTTGTTCAAGCATCTTTCATCTTTCCCCTTTCTCTTTCTCTCTTTTTTTTTACTGAAGATAAGGAGTGTATCATTCCTTTCTTCATTTTTTTCAGGGGGATGAAGAGCTTTCGACAATTTGGACTTTATTGATGCTCGTGTACGTGGATGGCCATGATGAACAAGATAACACGAACGTGAAGGCAAGTAATTCGAGCAAGCTCAAAATTTAGGCGGTAGCTATGTAGAAGTTTCACTTGAATTTGTTATATGGCTTTGGATAGGACACTTCAAGTTGATGATAACAAGGGTTGCCTTAAGTTTTATTTTCAAAAACAATCTCCAAAACCTCGAATCAGAAGGCTCAACTTCTCAAATCATCATATCATAAGAATCAATTAACGAGAATCAGGCAATCCTATCAAAAAGTTCCAAGGAAATGAAATACTCTGTCATGAAATATCACAAGTATATCCAAGGTGCCATGCGCAGGGGTTCACTTTCATGAGTTTTGATCAAGTTTTAAAATTATTTAGCCAGGAATTTTATTTAGATCAAAATCATGAAAAGATCAAATGTATGGGTTGCAAACCGTGTCCTGGAGTCGAGTCAACGACGACGCCACAGGCCCAGGCCGATCGGCCCAGTACAGGCCGGCCGGCCTGGCATTGTAGCCAGGCGTCCCGATTCAGGTTCCTCGTTTATGTGATTCGCGAGATTACGCAGTGGGCACGGGATCTCCTCGAGCGGCTGCATTAGGGGGCCGGCCGGCCTGGCATTGTGCCAGGTCGAGTCTTGCCTTGGCCAGCGACCAGTACACCTCCTGTACATCAGTGTTTCTGCGTGCTTCACTGAAATATCAGTCCGAGGGGTTGGTTGGCACACAAGTGTGCACCAACCATTCATTTTTTTATGGGTTACTTCATTCAAATAAATAAATTTATTTTATTCCAAAATGAAGGGAAACAAACATGGGGTGCTGAATAAAAAGGGAAATTTGAATAAAATGAATCAAAAGGAAATTTAAACTATGCACCCAAAAATCTAAACTAATCCTAGCCTAAACTACTCCTCCTTCGGGCGATAGAGGTGTTCATTGCCGGTGGCCTTCGCGAGGCGCTTGACCTTAGAGGCCATTGCCTTGCGAAGGATCTCAATCTTGTCGTCGGCCTCCATCTGCCCGATCACCGCCTCCGCCACGCGCTCGTCCATGTTATTGACCTTGAGCTGCAGCGCGGCGAGCTTCCTCCTCAGCTCCTCCATGTCCTCCTCCTCCTCCTCTTCCTCGGACCACTCCATCTGCCCAGGAGGTCCTTGGATCAGAGGGGGCATCATGAAGCGCTTCCTCCCCTCGTCGGGCTTCTTAGGGGCTAAGAAGAGCCCCTTCCCGATGCCTGGCCCTTCCCGGCGTGGAGGGCTAGAACTTCCCGGAGTGTACTGCGGTGAGTACTCCGGCGAGGTGGAGATGAACAGCGGCACGATCTCCTTCTTGAGCGGAGAGGCGACGAGGCGCTTCCCGATGGCCTTCTTTGGGGACAAAAGTCCCGTAGTTGGCCTTCGGGGTGTCTTCGGCAGTGAACTCCCCTGACCCTCCTCCTTAGGATCATGGAGGGAGGTTCTGCCCAAAGGCGAGCCAGAGAGGCGGCGAGGGGAGGCCGGCCGGCCTGCCCCAGGCCGATCGGCCTGGGCAAGGGGCCGCCGGGCCTCCGGCTGCGCGACGACGGCCTCGACGAACGCCGCCCTCTCGATGATCCTGACGCTGCTGGTGTTGGAGGAGCTGGGTGTCCCTTTCAAGGACTTGGATGGAGAATGGCTGCCTTGGGAGACTGAGTTGGAATATTGGTGGCTTGATTGGGAGGCCATGGCTTGGATTTCTCAAAGGAGGGGAAGTTTCTGGAGAAGGGAGGCTCGAGAGTTCTGAGGGAGAAGAAGAGAGGGGGCCTTTCGATTTAAAACGATGCTCTTCAAAACCCCACAAATTCTCAGAAAGGATAGCAGGGAGACCAATTCAAACAACGAGCGTCCCGAGATGAGCCCGGGCTGGGCCGGTCGGCCTGGGTGAGGCCGGCCGGCCTGGCTCTGTCTCAGGGGCCCCTGAAATTTTTCATGTGTGCCCCCTTTGCACTTCTACCAGAAATTCTTTAGAAATTGGCTAGAAAAAGCTTAAGGGAAAGAAAATGAAAATAGAAAAGGGAAATCTATCCTAGATAAGGGCCATTTGTAGGTCCTGCCCGGACCTGGACTGGATATCTCGGTTAGCTCGTAGACGTCCATCTCTTTGAGCTCCGGCATTTCGGATTCGAGAAATATTTTCAATCTTTGGCCATTGGCCTTGAAAGTATTTCCGTCATTATCCTGGAGGGTTATCGCGCCATGATCGGCGGCATCTAAGACTTTAAAAGGACCTTCCCACTTACTTCTAAGCTTACCGTGACCAAACAAGCGAATACGGGAGTTAAAGAGTAATACCTGATCTCCCGCTTTGAAATGCTTGATCTTGATGCGCTTGTCATGCCATCTCTTTGTTCTTTCTTTATATATCTTGGCGTTGTGGTAGGTCTTTTCCCTCCATTCATCCAGTTCAGCCAATTGCATTCTTCTATTGAGTCCGGTTGTCTGGAGATCCATATTCCACCTCTTGATCGCCCAATGGGACTTCAATTCTAGCTCAACCGGTAAGTGGCATGTCTTGCCATATACCAGTTGGTAGGGAGTCATCCCTATCGGTGTTTTGAATGCTGTTCTATATGCCCAAAGTGCTTCCGGTAGCTTTCGCTTCCACCCCGTCCCCATTGCATTGACCGTCTTTTGCAGAATGTTCTTGATTAGTTTGTTTGATGTTTCTGCTTGCCCGCTGGTCTGGGGGTGATAAGGTGTAGCCACTCGGTGGTCCACTCCTAAGTCGCTTAAGCACTTCCGAAACGTCTTGTCGATGAAGTGTGATCCTCCATCACTGATCACGACTCGGGGAACTCCAAAACGGGGAAAGATGATCTCTTCGAACATCTTCCTTGAATTCTTTGAGTCGGCTGCCGTGCACGGAAGTGCCTCCACCCATTTGGAAACATAGTCGACTGCCACCAGGATATATTCACACTGCTCGGATACAGGGAAAGGACCCATAAAGTCTATTCCCCACACGTCGAAAATCTCCAACTGGAGGTTATTTTGCTGTGGCATAGCATCACGGGCGTTGATATTCCCGTGTTTCTGACACCTGGCACATCTCCGTACGAATTCCTTAGCGTCTCCATACATGGTCGGCCAGAAGAATCCACTCTGCCAGACCTTTGCATGGGTTCGGAAAATTCCATAGTGTCCTCCATATGGTGATGAATGGCAACGATCAAGGATCTTGTGTGTTTCCTCGTGAGGGATGCATCGTCGGAGTAATCCGTCAGCACAAACCTTGAACAGATAGGGGTCATCCCAAAGGTGAAATCTGCTGAGGTAGATTAGCTTCTTCTTGTCTTCTCCTGGAGGCACATACCCAGTCACCATGAAGTTTACTAAATTTGCGTACCATGGACTGGATGTGGTGACCTTGAGGAGAGTATCATCTCTGAGATAGTCATTGATCGGAAGATCCGACCCTTGAACCTGCATTCTTGGGAGATGATCTGCCACACAATTATCTGTCCCCTTCTTGTCTCGTATTTCTAAATCAAACTCTTGAAGGAGCAGAATCCAACGGATGAGTCGTGGCTTGGCATCTTTCTTGGTCAAGAGGTACTTTAGTGCAGCATGGTCTGTGTATACTATCACTTTGGCACCTACCAAGTAAGATCTGAACTTGTCCATGGCAAACACCACTGTCAGGAGTTCCTTCTCCGTTGTCGCATAGTTTAACTGAGCTCCGGTCAATGTCTTGCTTGCATAAGATATAGCGTAATGCTGTTTATCCTTGCATTGACCGAGCACTGCCCCGACTGCATAGTCGCTAGCGTCGCACATGATCTCGAATGGAAGATTCCAATCGGGCAGTTGTATGATGGGAGCTGAGATAAGTGCCTTCTTGAGGGTGTAGAAGGCGAGAAGGCAATCATCGTCAAAGTTGAAGGGTGCTTCTTTAGCCAGAAGGCTTGTAAGAGGTCTGGCTACCCGAGAGAAATCTTTGATGAATCTTCGGTAAAAGCCAGCATGACCCAGAAAACTTCGCACACCCTTGACATTCGTCGGGGGTGGTAGTTGCTCAATAACTTCTATTTTTGCCTTATCAACTTCTATTCCTCTTTCTGACACCTTATGTCCCAGCACAATTCCTTCTCTGACCATGAAGTGGCACTTTTCCCAATTTAGGATAAGGTGATGCTTATCGCACCTCTTGAGGACTCTTTCCAAGTGCTCGAGACAGTTGTCGAAGGTTTTACCATAGATGGTAAAGTCATCCATGAATACTTCCATGATCTTTTCGATCAAGTCAGAGAATATCGCCATCATACACCGCTGAAATGAAGCAGGTGCATTGCATAGGCCGAAAGACATCCGCCGGTAAGCGAACGTTCCGTAGGGGCAGGTGAAGGTAGTCTTGCTCTGGTCATCGGGATGAATAGGAATTTGATGATAACCAGAGTATCCATCAAGGAAGCAGAAAAATGAGTGGTTTTCCAACCGCTCAAGCATCTCGTCGATGAAGGGGAGAGGAAAGTGATCTTTACGGGTAGCTTTGTTAAGCTTCCAGTAATCGATGCACATCTTCCATCCAGTAACGGTCCTCTGAGGGATAAGTTCGTTCTTCTCGTTCTGGACAACTGTCATTCCACCCTTCTTCGGCACAACTTGAACTGGGCTGACCCATTCACTGTTTTGCACGGGGTAGATTATACCCGCGTGCAGAAGCTTCAACACTTCTTTCTTGACTACCTCCCTCATCGCATCATTCAGCCGTCTTTGATGTTCTCTAGACGGCGTATGGTCTGGCTCCATAGGTATGCGATGGGTGCATAAGCTGGGGTTGATCCCCTTCAAGTCCTGTAGAGAATACCCGAAGACAGACCGGTGTTTCTCTAGGACTGTGATAAGCTGCCGAGTCTCATTCTCTGTCAGTTTGTCACTGATGACGACTGGCGAGCGTCGGTCATTGTGGAGGAAAGCGTATCTAAGTCCAGAAGGCAGCGGCTTCAACTCAGGAGGGGGGTGTTGTGGCTTCTCTTCCTCGTCGAGTTTTATAAAACCGTCCGTTTCTGCCTCTTGGATGAAATGGTTAGCCTCTTCAGCCTGTGAGGACTGAGCTTGCTCTTCTTGAGCGGAGCTAACTGCTTTTTCCACTGGGTCTGTCTCGGATCGGGCCTCTGCAATAGTGTTTACTGACCGCACAAGGCTGACCGGGATGATCTCTTTACCAACCTTGAACTGTATCGTTGCTCGATTATGGTTCGGGTTGGCAAGGTGCTCTACTGGCTGTCCGATTAGGAAGAAGTCGTCACCTCTAGGGATATCAAAAATGTGGAAGTCTAGGAAAATCCTGTTGCGTCCCATGTGTACGGGCACAACACGGATGATTCCTCTGCATTCCATCATTTGGCCGTCGATCCACTTGAGGTGCTTACGGGAGAAGGACCGGGGTTCGTCTGGTTGCACTCGTGATGAGAGTGCACTTGATATGATATTACTCCCGACCTTCGGGTCGTAGGCAACTTCCTGAGAGTCAGTTCCCTCAATAGCGCAATGGAGTACTCTGAAGTTGCGGGTGGTTCGGATGATGTCTTCGCAACTTTCAATTTCCTCCGTCCATTCCTTGCTCATGATTGCAGATAAACCCTCGATCTGCGGTACGGCTTCTGGAATGAACGCCTTAGACCTTGAACTTGCGCACACTTGTTCCATGGGCATACGTGATGTATTGCCGATCTCCAAGTACTCTTCTTCTGTAAAGAGCTCGGGAATGAAGTGCGGCAGATCGTCAAGAATATTTTCTTGGTCTGAGGACTTGGGGTGTTCGAGCACTTCCTATATGATCGGAGGAGGCGGATCGAATGTGAGGGCGGGAAGCGGCTGTTTGTCTGTGGGGGTTGTTGGTGGTGTTGGTGGGTCGTCGAAAACGCCATGTGTACTCGGTACAGTTGAGAACTTTTTCCAAGATCTCTCGTACCTCATCCACTGTCTTGTATAGCACTGACCCTGCGGAGGTGATGTTCAAGAACTGTGCACTCTCCGACTTCAATGCACCAACAAAATGTTGCATAAGCATTTCCTCTGGATTGTTATGCGGTGGCCCTGAGTTGGCCAATTTTATGAACCGCTCCCACGTGGCTCCAAGTGACTCATCGCCTTGCTGATATGTCATCAACTCAACTCTGAGCTTCAAGATCTTGGAGACAGGGTAAAAGAACAGACAAAACTCGTCTTTCAACTTGATCCAATCTCCGCTAAATCCCCTTGCAGTCCGGTCGTACCAAGATTTTGCATTTCCCATTAGAGAAAATGGGAAAAGTTTCCATCGTATAGTGTCTTGGTTTACGCCGGGTATAATAAGAAGAGAGCAATTCTCTTCAAAAACCTGCAAGTGAGCATAGGGACTTTCGTCCTTCGTTCCACCGAAAGACTATGCACGAACCATGGCAACGAGACTGGGACGGATCTCGAAGCCATGAGGTGGTATGGGGTGGCAAGATGAAGGCGGTTCCAAATACTCGCTAGATGGAACCGTCGGATAACTAGGAGAAAACTCCATGTGGTAGATGGTTATGGGGGTAAAGGTGTACGGCTAAAAAGATCCTACACTAGTGTTGCTACCATTCCCCGGCAACGGCGCCAGAAAAGCTTGTTGGCACTCCTTAGCCTAACTAAAATCCGCAAGCGCACAGAGTCCGATGTAGCCTTTCACCAGGGGAGTAAGAACCTGGATATCAAATCCAAGGAACAGTAGACGCGACTAGCCTAGAACTTTTCCAACCGGACCCATCAAGGAGCAAAAGGATAAATGGGTAGAGAGCTTGACTTTAGTTAGCTACTCGTTACACCAGACAAACTATCTATATCTAACCTGAACTGCTTCGACGGCTAGAATGGGAAGAACTCAGAGCAGGATGAGAGAGGGGTTCTTCCGGGCTCAGCACTACTGTTATGAGTACACCCGAACGTGGTGGAGTACAAAGGACGGACAGGGCTGTCACCACAGGCACCACGCCTAAGCTTTCAGTCACTGATCTCCACCCAACGCGAAGGGCTATAGAGGAAACCCCAAACAAGAGTCGCTGTCACTCGCGCAGACTCAGGTACCCGCAGATCGAGATAAATATGATAACTTGCTGAAAGTAAGTTGTAAACTAGCGAGGTACTAAAGGCAAGAGACCGAGGACTTACTGAAGATAACTCTTGAATATATTCCTCGGGGGCAGAAATGTTGAGACGAGACCGAGAGAAAAATCCCGGACTCTCTCTACAGAGCTCGGCTGTCACCCGAGCAACTCACCCACTCTCTCCCTACTCTAACTCTAAAGATGAGAGCAAAAAACCACTAAGCTACTCTTCTCTCCTTTGGATGGTTTGATGGATGCTTTCTCAAGGTGAAGGGGGTCCCTTTTATAGTCTTCAAGGGCGGTTGCAGGCGTCAAGCTTAAGCTAACTCTCTGCTTAACTACCACGCGAAGGGGGACAGGTGGCGGCCTCTGGGGGAGGCCGGCCGGCCTGGTCTAGCTGCCCCGTGTCACCGCCTTCCTCAGGGACACTCTGGATTGATCCTTGAGGTCGGTAACAGTTGCTTTGGATCAAAGCTGTCCGAGAATCCAATGTTGGTGGGCCCTTCAATCCATGCAAATGTAGCTTAGGCCTTTCGGGTTCTTGGATCAAACCGACGTTGATCGCACGTCTCATGATCATTTGTGTTGTGTTTGTGATCTCCTGGATCAGTGACGTGGCAAGTGGCCACAGAAGGGGGCCGGTCGGCCTGGCATAGGCCGGCCGGCCTGGCTTGGTGCCCAATGTGGCTCATCTTTTGCTTGCTTGCTCCTGCACTCACAAATTATACAAAACTTGTGGAACTCATTAGAATTAATCAATTTTACTTTGTTATGAGCAAGATGAGCCTGAAATGTGACGGAATGTTGGTGGTGAAATCGTATCGTAACGACCACCAACAAGTGGCTGAAGGGCGCCTTCCGCTTCGGGATCCAGAAGGCTCTGGGTGTGGTGTCGACACACTACTTCGTCGAGTTCGCGGCGCTGGCTTCAGGCTACGTCGTGGCCGACGGCTTCGATGATGAAGCAGCGCTGGCGTCCATCGAGCAGGCCGACGCCAACGCTGAGGGCCCCGCCGCCGCGCTTTCTGTCCTGCTCGAGGGAGAGCTCTTTCCTGAAGTCAGTGAAGATGACGAGGACGCTGCTGTTCCTGGTCCCCATGATGAGGAGGGGCCGACCCCCTGAAATGTTCAGGCCCAGGAGCCTGTTTTTGTGTATGGGGCTGGATTCGAGGCTCGGTCAGCCTTTCTAATAGACAAAGCTATTTGTGAACGCTCTTTTATTCTGCCTTTTGAGTTTACTACCACGTCAGTTGCATTAGTCGTGTGGTCTAGAGAGGTTTCAACGGAAGTCGGTGCCTTTCGTGGGCAACCTTTAAGCTTAAGACGGGGCGGCGAGTGCCATATCCCAGAGGCGTAGGCAATCCACGACGCCACCATCCTCGGCTCTTTAGTTATCTACGCCCCATATCCGCCTCCTTTCGACGCATACGAACACTCAAATGTGACGAAAGTTGTAGTAAAAAACGAGAGGGAGAGTACCTCCCAGGGCATGCCCTTACGGTAGTCCCTCGAGGGAGGTTTGACTTTATGCAGGATAATGTCAGGCCTCCCTGTTCTGCCCGTGAAGCCTGTGCTATTGGAGTAGTGGAAGGCGAGGCATTGATAACTCCGCTGGATAAAGAAGGGGTCTTCACTGTTGCCCGATGCAGGCACGACTGACGCGACCTGCACTCGTTCTGGCCGCATGCCGTCCTGCACCGTCCCCATTGCGGGCCTGCGAAGTGCCAGGCGGGGCACGCATGCCAGCCCTTTTGAGGCGTCTTTCTCTTCTCCCAAGGCCACCTGTCCTTCGTGTTTTGACAAAAACAGTAGAGCTCGTGAACGGGGGCTGCACGTACTCGCTCCAGCCTTCCACCGCGGTCATTGGGGATCGTACCCACCCCTAGTCATGCCTCCACGCGTCTGTCCCCCTCTCAGGGTGGCCCCACCGGGGGTCGGCCCGTGACTGAGGTGCATGGGTTGGCTCGCACAGGGGGCAGGGTGCACGCCGCGGGGCGGGTCATGGTGGAAGCGGTCCAGCGAGCGCTATAAATAGAGCCAGGCAGCGGCGGCAAAGAGCGCAAGCGTGGTGGTTCATCACGAACACGGTGAGCTTAGAGTTGGGGAAGGAGAAGTGGGGTATATCTCCCCCCCCCCCCCCCCCGATTTGGTTTGAGGGTGGATAAAGCCTTTGTGCTAGAAGAACGTTAGCGAGAGGAGGTGGAAAGGGAGGGAGGACGGGCTTAGCTAGAGCTGCCTCGTCTGCAGCTGTTGCCTCGTCTTCCAACTCGAGTTGGTTGACATTTAGGCGATGGCTGGACGACATCGATGCTCTGGATTCCCATCCACGGCGTGCTGCTGTCGCGTACCTACATGACAGGGTGGTCTTGCAACTGAGTGCATGCCACGGTCACATAGGTGCACGCCACGACCTTGCTGACGTGCGCCACGAGCTGCCGCCAAGCCAGGGAAGATCGTTTCCCTGGCTGGGGCAGACAGCGAACAGGGGGTCGACGACGTTTCTCGGGGCGTTGCCAAAAATTCCACCCTAGCAAAGGCAAAAGCATGGAGCTTTCCCAACCCCCCTTGCCCGGATGTAGGTGGGCGTTCTCGGGAATTTCGCTAGCCTTTAGCGGTGAGCCTGCTCGCCTATTCTTTTGGCCACCATCGCTGTGGTCTTGTATGTTGATTGTTGTACACGGCTGTCCGCCAGCCATGCTTGTTTTGGGAATAAAGAGCTTCCTTCATCCAGTGTAAAGTAATCAACATTTTTTCGTTTATGAACTGTATTTGGATTTATTTGCACTGGCGAGTACAAGCTATTGTACAGGGGGGTAACTAAGGGTGGAAGCGGCGTCGCCGCTGGATGTTCTGGGCGTTGAGGTCTTGACGTCGAACTTTCCGCGCCTGGTCCCGTCAAAGCATCTGCTGGTACCTGGCGGGATTCAGTAGTGCGGTGTCATGAGTCGCGTCCACACAATCCAAAGAGTCTTCGCGAACCCGTTGGTTCGATTCTTCCCAGTAGGCCTTGAGCCTCGGGGACCCGTATTCCAAGTCCGCCAGGAGGACAGCTCCGGCGCCGTGGATCAGGAATGACGGAGTGAAGCCCGTGGCCCCGCTCGGTGTGGTCCTGAGGGTAGCTCAGCGACCCATTTCGGCCAAGCTTGTTTAGTTTGTTGAAGGGGTGATAAAAGAAGTCGCGAGCTGGTCGGACTCTTTCATCTTGATTTGGTGATAGCCAGAATATGCATCAAGGAAACAAAGGAGCTCACATCCCGCAGTAGAGTCTACGATTTGATCGATACGTGACAGAGGAAAAGGAACTTTAGGACATGCTTTATTTAAACCGGTGTAATCTACCCACATCCCCCAATTCTCGTTCCCTTTCTCAACTAACACGGGATTAGCTAGCCACTCAGGATGGAACACTTCCTTAAAGAATCTGGCCTCCAAGATCTTGCGCAGCTCCTCACCGATGGCCCGTCACTTCTGTTCGTCAAAGCGTCGGAGGCGTTGTTTCACTGGCCTGGAGTGGGGCAGGACAGCGACCTCCCTCGGTATGCCCGGCATGTCTGAGGGGCTCCATGCAAAGATATCTGCGTTGGCGCGGAGAAAGTCAATGAGCACCAATTCCTATTTGTTGTCGAGGGTGGAACTGACCCTCAACTTCTTGCCAGCTGGATCGTTGGGGTCGAGGGGTACGTCCTTGGTGTGCTCGGCGGGCTCAAAGCTTCCCACGTGTTTCGGTGTTGGGCTGGCGGCTTCGTTTGCCAGCTCCTCCAGGTGGGCGACGCATGCTTCGTCCTCTGTGAGCGCCTCGGCCCGTTCGACACACTCCACATCGCATTCGAAGGCGTGCTCAAACGATGGTCCCACGGTAATCACTCCCTTTGGCCCTGGCATCTTCATCTTGAAGTAGGTGTAGTTCGGGATGGCCATGAACTTGGCGTAGCAAGGGCGCCCGAGGATGGCGTGATAGGCCCCACAGAAACCCACCACCTCGAAGGTGAGGACCTCCTTTTGGAAGTTGTCAGGTGTGCCAAAATAGACAGGCAGGTCGATCTGCCCGAGGGGTTGGACCCGCTTTCCTGGTGTGATGCCATGAAAGGGCGCTTTGCTGGGGCGCAACTGATCCTTCCCAATCCCAGGAGCTCGAGGGTAGGGGCGTACATGATGTTGAGGCGGCTGCCCCCATCCATGAGCACCTTGGAGAAACGGGTGCTGCCAATGATGGGATCGACGACAAGCGAGTACTGCCCCGGGTTTGGAATGTGGTCGGGGTGATCCTCTCTGTTGAAAGAGATGGTCTTCTCTGACCAGTCGAGGTAGGTCGGGGCCGCTCGGTGAACGGCAAGGACCTCTCGACGCTCCCTCTTGCGCTGTCGTGAGGTCATATTCGCGGTGGGTCTCCCGAAGATAAAGAAGACATTCTCCACTTGGGGGAAACCATCGTCACCCTTGTCGCCCGCATCCTTCTTGGCGTTGTCATCCTTCGTGGCCACGCGGTTGTTGTACTTTTTTAGCATCTCATACTGTTTGAGGGTGTGAGTGACCACGCCCCTATGGTAGGGGAATGGTTTTTTGAGCATGTCGTCGAAGATGCCTAGGCCTCGAGGGTTTCCCCCTGGTCCTTTGCGTGCAGGATCCACCGCGAGGGCCTTGTCGGAGTCCTCGTCTAGCTCCTGTGCTTGCATCGCTTGTTGGAGCTTCTTGCCCTTCTTTTTCCGCTTCTGCTTCTTGTCCTTGGGTTTGCCACCTTTCGCAGGCGCCTGTTCCACGCGTTTCCCCTTGTTGGCTGGGAAGATGGCACCCACCGCCTCTTCTCCAGAGGCGTAGCGAGTAGCCACATTAAACAACCCTCCCACGCTGTTGGGGGGATGTCGTCCCAGCTTGCGCACCAAGTCCTTGCAGGTCGTGCCTTGCAAGAAAACGTGGATGACCTCCGAGTCGCCGACGCTTGAGAGCTCGGTGCAGCATTTGGAGAAACGCCAGATGAAGTCCCTCAAGGACTCGTCGGGCTTCTGGCGACACCCTCGTAGGTCCCAGGAGTTTCCTGGGCGTACGTATGTGCCCTGGAAGTTCCCCACGAAGGTCTCGACCAGGTCGTCCCAATCATGGATCTGGTCCGCGAGCAGATGTTCGAGCCAAGTCCGCGCAGAGTCCACCAGATGGATAGGCAGGTTGCGGATGATGACCGCATCATCGGTTGCGCCACCTAACATGCAAGCAAGATGATAATCGTTGAGCCAAACCTTGGGGTCCGTCTCCCTTGAGTACTTGGTGATGGTCGTGGGCTGGCAAAAGTGCGAGGGGATCAAAGCCGCGCGGATCTCTCGACTAAACACGCGAATGCCAGGAGGTTCCGGTGATGGGGTTCGATCTTCCTTGATGTCGAATCGACCTCCCCATTGAGGGTGGTAGCCAGATGTGGCGTCTAGCTTCTTCTTGTTCAAGACGTGTCGCGCGTCATCTTCATCGCCACGTGTGTCCAGGAGTCGCTGCTTCAAGGGTGTCTTTTTGACCCTTTCTCGGAGTGGGGTGTACACTGACTCTGCACGATCCTGCTTGCCCCCCATGAATTCCGTGGTGGTCGAGTGGCGCATGCGGGACACGGAGCTCTCAGCCTGTTGCACCGCTGCTTGCTCGAGGAGTACCTGTGCCTCGCGGCACAGGTTGCGGCCCTCGGGGGTTGATGGTTCAGGCATGGCCCGAATCAGTGTTGCCGCAGCAATGAGCTTCTGGCTGGTCCTTCCTAGAGCCAGCGGATCATCCGCATTGTCGTCGGCTTGATCTGGGTTCATGCGACGCGCGCCGTCTCCTTGGTATCAACGTGAGGCTCGGAGCGTCTCGCCTCGAGCGCGGTGTGTAGCCTTCGGACTTGACGATGCTCTTCCTCCAGGTTGGTCTCCAACTCTTGCACCTGAGCCAGATGTGCGTGCCGCAGGGCGTTGTCGCCTGTGGGCGTCCCCGTTCGTGAGCGCGCCGGGTCGCGTGGGCGGTCCGCTGCACCGCTTGTCCCTCCACCGGTGGGGCCTTGTTCCTCCGTTCCGAGCACGACAAAGCACTCCCTCGTGGGGTCGTAGTCTACGGTGCTGGAATCATCGAAGTAGCTGAGGCAGTAGTCCGCAGCGGCTTGGAACGTCAGCAGAGCCCTTGGGTCTTGGAGCCCGAAGTAGTCCCATCCTGGAGCCTCGTTGGCGGACACATACCTCTCGCTGTCGGAGCAGGGGTACGAGTCGCCCGCGGAGGACTTGATGAGGTTACGGATCGAGATAAGATGGTGGTCTGGCAGGTCTTCGTATGCGTCCATAGCTGTGCTGACTGACGAGGCGTACGTCATGCCGGCGTTGCGCATTCCGATGGGGAAGGGCGACGGCTCGGTCGAGCCCTTTCCCCCGAGGGTCTCCACGGGGACTGGCAGTGGAAGTGTGGCTGCCACCGTTGCCACGGCAGGCGAGGCATCGGTGGCTTCATGTTGCTCAAGGGAGAGAGCTCGGACCGCCCTTCGGCGTGCCTGCCGCGCGCGTTGCCCCGGGCGCCGCCTGCGCTGGGGCAACGGCTACAGAGGCACGAAATCTTTCGTCCGTGGCGGCGGCTCCTCCGTGCCGGGACCTCGTGAAATGAGACGCATGAGGTACCCGTTGCCCTTGGCCTCGAACTCCATGCCCCCGAACCGGATGATGAAACCGGCCGAGATAGGATCGGATTCGCCGTACGAGCAGCGGTCCCTGAGGAACCCCACGTGGATTGCCATCGAGAGAACTGGTGGGTTGTGAGAACGATCACAGGGCGATCCCCCTACCTGGCGCGCCACTATCGGTGTTCGAACCCGCGACGGTCCAAACCCCAGCAGAAATGTATTGTGTCCCGTCTCACGATGGTTGATGCGAGGAAACAATACAGAGACACGAGGGTTTATCCTGGTTTCGGCCTTGGGCCGTACGTCCAGCAGAGTGCGTGTGAGCGCTGTATTGACTCGCACCAGGGGTGCTCGTAGTAGGGGGCTACAAGCAAGGCGGGAGAGGAGGTGAGGTCTCCAAGTCCCTTAGCATGTGGTTTGAGCGCAGATGTGAGCGAGTATGCCAGTTGTTCCTCTGTGTTCGTTTTCAAGGGGCTGTCTCCTCCTTTTATAGTTGTCGGTGATATGATCTCCGGCAGTCTTCCACGGGGTAGCCCACGGAAGTGATTTGTATGTAGGGAAGATCGCAAAGATCGGAAGCAAGATGGTTAGGATGGACAGACACAAGGGTTTATACAGGTTCGGGCCGTCGACTCGACGTAATACCCTACGTCCTGTTTTGGGGTGTTGTATTGCTTGTTGAGATGTGGTGTCTAGTTATGAGATGCTTTTGGAGGGGGTCCCTGCCCGCCTTATATATCGGGGGGCAGGGTTACAAGTCGGTTTGTATCCGATCCTATCTCTAAGAATCCTTTCCTTCTTTACAATAATTCCTATTCCAACTAGGACTTCTCCTTCCAGATCCTTCCTCCGTGCGCCGACTTGTCCCGCACGTCTTCAGGTCCGGAACGGTGAGGTGGGCCGCCCCCTTTTGGTGGGCTGCCAGGCTTGCTCGTGAGGTACCCGGGTACTATATCCCCCACAGTAGCCCCCGAGCACTTCTTGGCCGATCGTTGGCTGTAATTGTTCTATCTTTTCTTGCATGATTCGAATGTTCCAAGTTGTCTAAGATCTCATCCGAGTGGTTTCGAAGAAGATCTGAGTGGTTTCAAGGAAGATCCGAGTGTCTGCTCGGACGTTCCTGAAAATAATTCTTCAATTACAGTCAAAATGAGGGGAAGGAGTGCTCTTTTTTCACGACGCGACAGCGAAGTGAATACACTTAGCCCCCGGGCTTTGGGCAATTTTTGTATGAAATCGGCCAAAGGTCTTCAACTTTTATCCATTTGTATCTTGATCTTCAATGGTGTGCACCTCCAGGTGCACCCATTGGGTGTAGCCCCCGAGCCTTGAGTAGAATAGAATATTCTGGTCGAGGGTCAAAAATAAATATTATGAATCTTTTTGAACTTGATGTATCAATGGTGTGCACCTCCAGGTGCACCCATTGGGTGTAGCCCCCGAGTCTTGTTACGACTCAGCATGATCGTGTCAAGACTCTGAAAGCCATGAATTCCGACTGATTTTTTTCAGCCCCCATGCCTCTGGACATGGATTTTAGATAATCTTTTCCTCCAGAGGCTTTTTTGTTTCCCCTTTATAAGGATTTTGTCCTCAAGTTCTTTGAACTCGGCATGACTTCCGAGTCGTGTCCCACGACTCAGCTTGACCATATGGTAAGCCATCTTCTCACAAGATTTATACTTGTCAGCATTTGACCCAAATTTCTGAGTCAATTTAGCGATAGTATCGCATGCCTTACGTAAAAATCAGTTGCGAGGTCGCAATATTAATTGCAAAATCGAGTCTGATCGTCGACTAATTTTAGCCTCACGACCGAGTGGTTTCTGCCCCTGAACCCTAGCTCAGGAACCCACAAATTTATTATCGTAACAGAACCGAAAGGTCGTGCTATATTTCAGCCCATTAGGCCCATTATTCCTAAAAGTCCGTTGCGTCCCTAACGGTCGCCTTACGGAAGGCGAGATATCGCGAGATATCGCGATTCCCTACCGCATCTTTGAATTCAAAGCGACGGGACGTGCCTGCGTCGGTTGAGTTCCCGAGACAAGCGCCGCGCCGCGCGCGGGAGGAACGGTTCCTTCCTTTATAAGCCATCCCCGCCGCATTCTTCTTCCTTTACTTGCCATTTGCCTTCCCCGACGCTCCAGTTCCCTTTGCGCCAGAACAAAACCCTAGATCTGCTCCCGCAACCTTCTTCCTCGCTCTCCAGCGCCGCTCGCTGCCATGGCGCCCAAGAGGAAGGAAGCCTCGAAGCGGAAGGAGAAGTCACCAGCAAGGGCCCGGTCGTCCAAGGGCAAGGCCACCGCCGAGGTCGCCGTAGATCGCGCCGCCGAGTGGAGGGAGTCCATCACCTCCACCAAGCGCCTCGAGCAGCACGTCATGGATGGCGTCCTCCCCGACCAGCAAACCGCCGAGTGGCGCGCCGCCGCCGGTGAGTCTTTCCCCACCCCAAACTCCTCTGATTTGGTGGTGTTCGAATCTTTCTTTCTCCGTGGTTTCGGCGTGCCCGCGCATTCTTTCCTCCGCGGGCTGCTGCATTACTATGGGATCTGCCTCTGCGCATTGAATCCCAACTCTATCCTTCACATCGCCATCTTCATCAACCTCTGTGAGGCCTATCTTGGGATAGAGCCTCACTTCAATCTTTTCATTCATCTTTTTCTCCTTAAGCCTTATCCCCGAACCGACTGCCCACAAGTAGTCGGGGGCGCCGGACTCCAACTCCGCGAGGGTCGAACTCGGGAGTATTTTGACATCCCTTTCCTTACCTCCAATAAGGGGTGGCAGTCCGAGTGGTTTTACGTAGGAAACCACTCGCCTGCCATCTCTCCAGAAATTGATTCTCGTCCTGTCCCCTCCCAATCCTGGACCGCTCTTCCCAAGGAGAGTGAAATGGACCAGGTTCGGGAGCTCCTGGGTCTTATTTCCCAGTTGAAGGACAATGGGCTGTCTGCCGTCGGTGTGGCAGCCAACTTTGTTCTGCGCCGGGTTCAGCCGCTCAAGCAGCGGGCTCACCCGGCGTATGAATATTACGCCGAGGGGGACAACACGCGCGAAGCCCCCGAGCGCGTCGACAAAGTCCAAGCCGCCGCTCGGCTTGGCAAATTCTTCGCACCTGGAACGTCCCTGAGGACTACTGACTGTCCTCCGGCGTTCAACTTGGGAAATCCACGCCCTGAGGTATTTAGTCAGTTTGTTGTTGTTTTTATTTCAATTCCACCCATTGGGTGTAATCTCAAACTGAACCCAATATTTGCAGGGTCGAGTTGCCTTTGTATCCCTCCCTCCTTTGCCTGAGATGCCAAAGGGAGTGGATCAGCCTCGTCGGCGCAGGGCCGTTGGATCTGAAGAAGCAGTCGGGGAAAGTGAGAGTGATCTGCGCGACTCGGATATCACTCTGTCGTCCTCTCCTTCCCCCGATGTGCAATCTCCGAGTGGTGGGAAGGCTGCTCCTGCTCTGAAGAAGCGGAAGATCTCCACAGGGATCGTGTTCAGGGATGCGCCCAGCCGCCGGCAACTCCTTATATCTGAGTCGTCTGACTCGGAGAAGGATGAAGCTGGCATCGCCGAGTCGTCTCTCCAGCCGCCAATCACGAGCTCAGAGCAGTCTCCCCTTGCAGTAATGCCTCTGAGTGCTGCAAGTCCGAGGGACCTCCCTTCCCCTACTCGGAAAGGAAAGCGCCTGAGAATGCGCATTTCTACTCTGTAAGTATTCTTGTCTTCTCTTGATTTCCTTTATGCTTTTTGTTAGTGATCCATAAATGCTTTATGTTGTAGCACGCCGTCTGAGGTCCCCTTCTCGGGTCCTCCGCCTCAGTCGGCGGTTGAGACCGAAGCCCCAACAATCCAAACTCCAGAGGTGCCGATCCACTCGGCTGATCTTCTCAGCGATCAGCCTGTGGGTCCGCTACCCGAGTCGCAGCGGGAGCCAACCCCGCCACCGCCGAGTCCTGTACCAGCGTCGCCGACTCCTCCGCCAGTTCCTCAAGGCAGCCCCCAGCATGCTCCTGCGGTTGAACCGACTGCAGCAGTGGAGGAGCCCCAGACTGCGACGGTCGAGATAGCTTCTGCGGCGGTCGGCGTCCTGAGTGGTGGTGCTCCCCTGACTCCTCTGGAGGAGTTTCTGTCCCTTCATCGTCGCATGGGCCACATAGCCAAGGTACTTCCCGAACTTCTTATCTTGTTGATATCAAATACCATTGGTATATTGATTCATATTGTCTTCTGACTTGTTTCTGCAGAACTTAGCTGCTGATGCTGAGGCTAAAGCCTTGGTTATTCAAGAATTAACTTCTGCAGTTGCTAAGGCCGACTCCCTGGTGGCCCGAGTGGCTGAGCTCGAGGCTGATGCAGTCGAGCGACAGGCTGAGTTGGAGGAAGCCCAGCGTACCACCCGCGATTTATGCGGGGAGGTAGAGCAGGCTAAGCTCAACGAAGCCCAGGCCGTGCACGAGCTCAGAGGTATGTTCTTCCTTATTTGTTTTTCTGTCAGACATGAAAATTTATTCAGATCTAACCTTCTTTAGATTATCGATATCGGACTATGTCCCAATTCGCAGAGCTCACTGCCAAGGTGGCCCGGCTGCAAGGCGAGGCTGAGGCGCTGCGCACTGAAAAGACAGCGCTGGAGGATGCTATCCGAGTGGTCGCGGAGGAGATCGAGCCGGAGGCTTCATCGTCCTCGGCTTCCATCCTTGACCGCGTTCGGGCACTCCCACGCTACTTCCGGAGGCAGCTCTGCTCCATCAGCCAAGCCAGCTGTGGCCATGTCCTGGCGGTGCTGAAGTCTCTGTTCCCGGCGTCAGACCTGGAGCCACTCGGCCGCGGGTATGCTGCCGGTACCTCTGAAGACGATGTGGGCAGACTGCTCCATGAAGTCGAGCCCATCGCCAATGTCCTGTCCAAGGACGTTGTTGATGACTCGGATGAAGCGGCCCCGTCTGGTGCTGGTGACCCTGCAATGTAAATAAAGTATCTGTAGTATTTGTTCGAACCAGTATTTATTTGAACAATGTGTGAATGGTCACTTTTGTATATAAGTTTTTAATTGGTCTACAACTCCCTTTCTTTCTGCGCTAGCCTTAATTTCTGAGTGGTTGACCTGTTACGGAGTAGATTAGCCTCGTTGGTCTCAGTCTCATGCCGCAGAGTCTTTGTCATACGTTTAGAGCTTTGACTTGGCGAGTACTTTCCCTCTCGATTTAAGGTTTGTTCCCCTCATACTTTATGTGCGTGACGCGAAAGAGGAAATGCGAGTAGTAGAAATAGATGAAAGATGAAATCAACTTTATTGATAACTCATTATGAACATGCCGAGTCGTAACTGGGGGTGACTACCCTCCAAAATCACTCGGAAAAAGTAAATCTAAAAATAAAAAGATAAATACATAGCTGGATTAGGCGTAGAATCGCTGCAAATGCTTCAATGTTCCACGGATTTATCGATGTAGGCGCCCTATTGCGTCCAGAGTCAATTGATCCCTATGCGCTTGAATCGTCCTCTGGTAGATCGCGCCGGCGTTTTTCAGACCGAAGGCCAAAGGAGCACCGAACGATGTGACGAACGGAGTTTTTATCTGCTCGTTAGGCTCCAGGTCTGTCTGGCTATAGCTTGGATAGCTGTCGAGAAAGCAGAGCAGGGCAGAGCCTGCCGTGGAGTCTGACTCTGCCCCAATGATGGCCGTCTTCTTTGGGTCGTCCAGGTCCAGAGAGATCCTCTTCAGCTCCGTCTCCTTGCTTGGCGCGATGGCTTCTCTTGCTGGCTTCTTGGTGGGGATCTCTAGAGCGTCCTTGTCCACCTCCTGCGATGCAGCCAGTACTTGTTCCATGCGCTTGGACATATCCAGGGCGGCTGCCGCGTTAAGAGTTTCCTGCTCGCATGTGTATGCGACTCGGACGTCTCCCAAGACGGTGATTACGCCTTTCGGTCCTGGCATTTTGACCTGCAAGTAGACGTAGTGAGGAATCGCCATGAACTTGGCGAGTGCCGGCCTCCCAAGGATGGCGTGGTATGCAGTTTCAAAGTTCGCCACCGTGAACTGCATGTGCTCGGTCCGGTAATTATTCCGGTCTCCGAAGGTGACGGGCAGTGTGATGTGCCCGAGTGGTTCTGCCCCCTCTCCCGGTATCAAACCGTAGAACGCGGATTGGGGGGGACTCAGGTCGAGAGTAGTCAGGCCGAGCTCCTTCAATGTGTTAGCAAAGAGGATGTTCAGGCCACTGCCACCGTCGACTAGTACCTTGGTGAGCCGAACGTTGCGGATTGTCGGGGCTACCACCAAGGCATGGGACCCGGGCTTCGGTATGAAGTTTGGATGATCCTCCCGGGTGAATGTGATCGGAACTTCCGACCACTTGAGGTACTCAGGTACCGGTGGCTCCCTCGCGTGCATGACCTGGCGATGGGTGAGCTTCTGCTGGCGCTTCGACTCGAACTCTGGTCCGCCGTAAATCATGCGGACCACTCGGTCGGCTTCCTGAAAGTCATTACCAGGCTCGTCGTTTCGCCTGTCGTCTCGCGGGGAACCATCGTTCCTCTTTCTGTATGGGGGGCCTCTGTTGCCCCCGGTGAAGGCTCGCTTGAGCCCGTAGCACTCTCGCGCCGAGTGCTTGTGTTTGTGGTACGGGCATTGCTCATCGAGCATGCGCTGGAAGTCCTCTGGAGTTACCCGGCCTCTGGACCGGTCCAGGGCAGCGACCATGTCTCCTTCGCTCTTCTTCTTGCGAGGTTGGCTGTCATTGCGTCGATGGTCGTCGTGTCGTTCTTCGTCGTCGCGGCGGTCGCGTTTGCGAGTCGTCTTGTTCTCTTCTTCCCAGCGGCTTCTGATCTCGCTGAGCTGTTCTCTTTTCCGCGATCTCGGCGTCCGCCCACGTGCTAGCGACCCGGAACATGTCATTGACAGTCGCGGGTGGCTTCCGAGTCCACTTATGGATCAGTCTTCCATCGGAGATGCCGCGCTGGAAAGCTGACATCACCTCCTGATCCGTGACGTCCGTGATGGAGTTGCGCTTTTCTGAGAACCTGCGGACGAAGTCGTGCAGAGTCTCGTTCTTGCGCTGCCTGATCTGACCGAGGAGCCGCTTGCTCCCGGGCCTTTCCCAGGTACCGAGATAGTTACCGATGAAGAGTTCGGTAAGCTGTTCCCAGTTGTCTATGGCGTCCTGCGGGAGTCCTGCCAGCCAATTGCGGCAGTCCTTGGTGAGCATGATGGGAAGATAGTTCGCCATCACGTCCTCATCGCCGCCGGCCGCCTGTACGGCGGTGTAATAGATCTGAAGCCATTGAGATGGGTCAGATTTCCCGTCGTACTTGTCGATGTCCGACAGCTTGAAGCCTCTGGGCCACGTCACGCTTCTCAAGCGCTCGGTGAACGACTGGAATCCGCCGATCCGACCTCTAGGGCGGGAATCGCTCGGACCCGATCCGTCAGCTGCTCTTGGGGGTGTGCTGTCCCTCCTGCGATCCCGGTCCCTGGGTGGGGAACGGGTCCTCCGATAGTTCCGAGTCCTGGGTGGAGTTCGGTCCTGTCGGTAGGTTCTGCTGCGCGGTGGAGTTCGATCTCTTGGTGGAGTCGGTCGTCTGGGTGGCGGAAGCATTCGTCGTCGACCGCCATTGTTGCCGCGCCTTGGGCTACCGGAGAGGTCAGAGTAGTCTGACTCTGTCGAGTAGCCGCTTCTGTTGGGGTTACGACGGGGATTTCCATGATCCCGATCATACTCTTGGCGCCGTCGGAGTTCTTCGCGATGGCGCTCTTCAGTGCTATTGGTGATGATGTCCCTTGCATCTCGATCTCTGTTGATCGTGGTGCGGAGATCTTCATCATGACCCGATCCGCCGCCGGCCCGGTGTCGAGATGAACCGGGTTCAGGAGCGTCGGTGGTCGTCCTGCCTTGCATCTGGTGAACCTGGACGGAGGCGGCCTGCACGAGAGCCCTTACCTTTTCCAGGCCCGGAGTGTTAGGCGGTAGCCGATTGATTTCCTCGTTGATAGTAACGAGGTTCTGGACCGGTGTCTCGTAGACCTCGTGTCCGTTGAACTCGAACGTGCCGTCGCGCATCAAGTTCCGGGCGCTCCTCCGCTCGTGTTGATCCCGTTAGCGACGATGATCTTCAGAGCGAGGCTCCTGGAGTCGAGCAGTACCAGATCCTGACGCGGCGGCTCCGTGTGGTCGGGCGGCTCTGCGAGTCGCCCGACTGGCATTGCGTCCTCGACGCTGGTTCCTGGCCTCGGTCGTCTCCTCAGCAGGAGTGACCTCATCCTCTGAGACAGGATTAGTTGGCGTTGCTGGCGCCACCATGTAACAATATGATCCGACTCCTTCTTGCGCGAGGTAGTCTTCCTCGGACTCGGAGAAGTCGGATGTGGGCGTGTAACGCTCCAAACTACTCGGAGTCAATTCTCCGAGTGATCCTAGTAGTTCCGGCTCTGTAGAGGCATCGGACACCGTGTATCCTTCCGGCAGATCGTCTAGGATTGATGGTCCCAGTAGATCTAGCCCGTAGGAGTCGCTCCCAGAGAAGTAATCATCCGACTGGACGATGTCCTTCATCTTTTGCTTCCGAGCAAGCGCGCAAAAGCCAGGGGTCCGAACAGCAATGACCTCAGGGCTCTGGACGCGTGTGGGTTGAGCGTTTACGCTCTGCGATGATTCGGCGACGCGACTCTCAGGAATCGGATCGGAACCGAGTGATTGTAGATCTGTTCCCGACTGGTTTGGCCTTGCGTTCTGCGAAGGACTCAGCGGGGTAGATCCGGCACGATCAGAGGCGATCGGACCGGATTGGGCCGTGATGGCCGAAGTCGGCGCCAGAGAGGAGACCTCCGTGGCGACCGTAGCTCCTGCCGCCTGGGTATCCGAGGCGGTGGTGGTGATGACGTCCCCGAACTGGATCTCGACTTCGTCGACGTCCGGGAGGTTGCAGCTGTCCAAGATCTTGACGCGATCCATCGAGCTTACCAGATCGATCTCGGCGATATCCCCTACCTGGCGCGCCACTGTCGGTGATATGATCTCCGGCAGTCTTCCACGGGGTAGCCCACGGAAGTGATTTGTATGTAGGGAAGATCGCAAAGATCGGAAGCAAGATGGTTAGGATGGACAGACACAAGGGTTTATACAGGTTCGGGCCGTCGACTCGACGTAATACCCTACGTCCTGTTTTGGGGTGTTGTATTGCTTGTTGAGATGTGGTGTCTAGTTATGAGATGCTTTTGGAGGGGGTCCCTGCCCGCCTTATATATCGGGGGGCAGGGTTACAAGTCGGTTTGTATCCGATCCTATCTCTAAGAATCCTTTCCTTCTTTACAATAATTCCTATTCCAACTAGGACTTCTCCTTCCAGATCCTTTCTCCGTGCGCCGACTTGTCCCGCACGTCTTCAGGTCCGGAACGGTGAGGTGGGCCGCCCCCTTTTGGTGGGCTGCCAGGCTTGCTCGTGAGGTACCCGGGTACTATATCCCCCACAATAGTCCAAGGAGGGACAATGACATGGGTTGGAGACGGCATGTCCTACAGTGGTTTCGTACGGGGTGGTGCGGCGCCAGGCATGGCCGTCGTAGTTGCACGTCACTTCATCTGTGCGGAATGGTCCGACGTCCTTGGTCCCAGTAGGCGGCGTGGCGACCTCTCTAGATGACGCAAACGTCCTATCCCCTTACCTCGAGGGCTCGCGTCGTCCGTCGCTACTTTCGATGACGGGACATACGCCTTTCGAGGGTTTCCTCCTGTTCTTTCGAGGGCTTCCCATGCCTGGTTAGGCGGCACAGGAGAAAACAGCAGTGCCGGCCTGTCCGCACAGTGCCACGCACGCCTGTACAGTGCCAGGGAAGGCCGCACAGCGACAGTAGTTGTCGGAGAGGACCCAGAGTGGACAGGGATTAAGTCTCTCACTTCAGTGCCTCGCTGTGGGACAAAGCCATTAAATGCCTTTATCCATGGGCCGGTAGACCTGCACATGGGCCCCGTAGTTCGAAGGTAGCCCCAAGCGAGGTGGAGATGCCGTCGGGGGTTCCTCGAGCCTCGACTGGGGAGGCCTCGAGCGAGGCGGAGTTTCTGTACCCTCGAGGGTGTGCGGGTACCCACGAGTGGGGCAGGGGAGGTGCCTACGCTTGGTGCAGCCGATGCTCAAGTGGTGACTGGTTTTGTCCGTTCGTGAGGATTTATGGGGTGATTTCCCCGTAGTATTAGAGACCCCTTTATGGTTGACACCAACAGCTAATATCTAGGATTTGAAATTAGGCAGCATCTCGGCTAGGGTTTGGAATGATTTCTGGAAGTTGGATTTGGGTGGCATAACTGCTAGGTAGGGCTAAGATTAGGGTTTTGGTCGGGCACTATGACAGCTAGGGAGGACTGGGCCCGGGTTTAGGATCGGGCAGCACCCTGGCTAGATTTTTGAATCTGTGAAGCGAGCAACGATCAGGTGTAGCGGCGAGGATTTGGGCAATGCGTAGCTAGCCGAACTGGCATCGCCACATCGTTAGGTTATGTAGCTAAAGCTACGCTGCTGGTTAGACTGTTCCGGGCATACCCGGGAGCAGAGCAGAGCAGCAGTTGGCGCACCTTTCCTACGTGTACGTGGGCAGCGCTATCGCATTGTGCTCTCATGCATGTGTTATTGCATGTGTTCGGGAGCTGAGAGCTGAGCTCTCATTGTGAGGCAGCAGGAACGGAGGGTGTTGGGGCCTTTTATAGGCGTTGAGGAAGGGAGCTGGGCAGGCCGCCTGCTTTTGCAGCCGGTGTTGCCGTCTGCCTCAAGCAACAGGGGCAAGGATGGGAGGGGGTGGCGTGGCGGCAGCAGCAGCAGGAGGGGGGAGCGAACGGCGATGTGGCGTGTAGGGAGAGACCAGGCGGGGTGAGGTGGCAGCACGACGCTGGGCAGCGAAGGCGAGCAGGGAAAGCAAGCAGGGGCTCGATTCGACATTAAACAAAGGAGGGGCAGCGCCGGTAGCCGGCCTGGGGAAATGATAGGTGACGTCGGCGCTCGCAGTGCTCCCGACCATGCGCCCGCGCCCTCCTGCGTGCTGTGCTGGGGCGGGGCCGGTGCAGAGGGAGGTGGTGGCGCGTATGGTGGCCTCGGCGGCCGGCCGGTGGTTGCGGCTGCGCCGTGCGGCCGTGGAGGGGAAAACAGATGGCAAGAATGGGAAGAGGGGAGGGAGGGAAGTCACGGCGGCCAGGTCCGGTGGCCAGCTGGGCGCTGAAGCGTCGCCGACAGTGGCCAGGGCCGCCGGTGGCGGCGGTAGCAGTCTGGAGGAGATAGAGTTGGGGGAGAGGCGGCTGGGCCGCCGCTGGGCCGAGGCGCGTGGGCCGCGGGGGAGGGAAGTCATGCGCGGAAGACGAGTCCGAGGGGGAGATCCGGACTTTGAGGAGTGGATGGGGAGGCGTCGGGCTGGGCCGAAAAGAAAGGGGAGGAGGGGAGCTGGGTCGTTTGGACCGTGGGAGAGAGAAGAGGCGGGTGAGAGGAAGTTCGAGGGCTGAATCTGGAGTTTCAAGGTTGGGCTGAAAGGCGACTTCGGCCGAAAATGAGGTTTTGGCCCGGTTATCATTTAAATGGTTTTTTCCCATTGTTTCAATATGAGTTTTGGTTCAAATTCGAATGGGAATTCGACTTTAAATGGGATTTTGATGTTGGGCTCGGAATGAACATAAACTTGAGGTATTTTGTAGGAGTTTGATATTGGAATTTAATATTCAAATTAAAATTGAATATTAATTCTAAAGATTTAAAAGAGGGAAAGGAAGTTTTGGAAGAAATCCTATTCCTTGGAATTTAAAGATTGGAAAGGATTTCTAAAGCGCTCAAATGCATCACATATGACAAGTTAAATGCACAATTTATATTTATAAATTAGTTTGTGAATATTTGGGGAAAAGAGATTATGTTTCATTAAAAAAAATTTAAAATGCTCGTATTTTTAAATGCTCTAAAACACGGGGTGTTACAATATGGGTAGTGTGACACACACTGTGGTTCATCTCAAGGACATCTAGACTAGGGAAAGGACTAAGAGTTAGCATCTAGGTTCTAAACATTTCACATACATGCACGGTCAGAGTAGAGATACAGGTTATACATCATCATGAAATAGATCAAAGCACCCAGAGAAGGGGAGATAACCTCCCTCGCTGCTTAAGCACAGCCAGGTTGTTACTTATTTCAGAACTCCTACAGGGAACCCGAACGTGAGGGATTTCAGAGGGTCCAACGGGGTTGTCACCACCTGTAGCCTATCCCGGCCAAACCGTGAGGAATACCCATAATCAACCGTTGATACCAACCTGAGCTTCATGCACGCATTGTTCACAACACATCGACAGTTCCGGACTATTGAGACTTGGATCGATGCCGCTATTATAAGAATAGCCAGGGAACCTATACCATGGCTTTGATCATGAAGATCATGCAAGACATGCAACCTTATTCTAATTGAACTAGAGCAATATCTAATACGAGAGAGGGCACTCATAACTTTACTACTTATGCACAATTTCCATTATTTTCTGCAGCAAAACACCTACAACCAAATATTCTTCAAGGACATGTAGAACTACATTATTCGAAGGCAAATATGTGTGTTAGTATTGCAAATCCTTCACTTTAGTAGAGAATGTTGGCGGTTATTTTGGTACTTAACAGACGCCAACAGTGTGTTGACCGTAATTTGCGTCAACATATTTTTGGCGATTCCGCTGGGGACTCAGAGGGTCTGGTTAGATTAAAACCGGCCAATCTAGTCCTTGTATGTCAGGTTCTTGGACGGACGTAGACAAAAACAACATCGTGATGGCGTCCATTGAAGAACTCAGCGAGGAGGAGTAGAGGAACTACGCTGCACTTCAAGAATACATCAAGCAACGATTCTTTATGGGCATCAAGAAAGATCGACATGATAAGATCTCAAGGGAAGGAGAGTTCAAGATGCCTTCGACCAACATATGTAATAACAAGGTTGAGGTAATTGACACCGTAAGCGAACCTCCGTCTGATCCCGCTACTCTTGATTCAAAGATTGAAACCCTAATGCATAGTCAGCAATTGATGCATGATGTCTTTGAAGCTTGTTTGAGTACAACAGAAAAGGATAAAGGTGGTTGATAATACTTTAAATATTACTAATGATGTTATTCTTCAATCTAATTTACATGGGTCCCAGGGGCGGTTTAACCGCCAGGAACAGAGGAGGCCAGCATCTTTTGTTAAACAAGTTTATCGCCCTAAAAAACAAGAAAATGTTGTGCCAAAAGTTTCTGATCTAGAGATGACCACATGCAATAATGTGATCCAGATTGGTTGCATGAAGGTGGAAACAAAAGATGGTGGCAAGAGGCCTATTGTTTTTTAGAATAATGTTAATATTTCTACTAATCTGGATTCTGATAATGATGATGCTATCAACAAGAATTTCTTGCATCAGTGATGTCCTCCAGGTTTAACTCATACGCAAAGGAGGAAATTGCAGAGACTTCGCCAAAGGCAACAGAAAGAGCAGGAGAAAGAGAAGCAACGGGATGAACATTTCAACAGATATCGGCCCATGATCCGGCAAAAGAAAGAGTGGAAGGCAAAGGTTGACTCCCAGCCATCAATGGCGGTTAAACCACCATCAGGGGCGGTTAAATCGGCATTGCCAGAGGAGCTAGGAGCAGGGGCGGTTAAACCGCCATCTACAGATGTTGTCGGTAATTATGATCCTATTGCTCCTAATTCTTCTCTTCAGAAGTTGACGTCGATTTCTGAAGAAAAAGACGACGAGTAGCTTGTTGATTATAGTTCTTCTCCTAATCATATGAGCCTTGATGTTAATGTGGTACATTTGTCCTCAGATTATTATGTTATTTCTGAGGAAGAGTTGGCTCACCTTGATTTTGGTCGCAAAGAAACCATATTTCAGAAGCCAAAAGATAATGAGAATCATCTGAAGGCATTGTACATGAAGGCTCATATTAATGGGAAGCCAATATCTCGGATGCTTGTTGATGGAGTGGCAATTGTTAATTTGATGCCCTATTATTTGTTCAAGAAACTGGGAGGCTCTGATGATTAGTTGATCAAGACCAACATGACTATCACTGGTGTGGGAGGAGGCAAGCCTATGGGAGCTAAAGGCGTCGTCTCTATGGAGCTCACCATCGGGAGCAAGTCATTAGCCACTGCTTTCTTCGTCGGCGAGACGCAAGGTAACTTCAATTTGATTTTAGGTCGTGATTGGATACATGCAAATCAATGTGTTCCCTCTACCTTGCATCAAATGTTAATTCAATGGGTAGGCGATGAAGTGGAGGTTGTCAATGGTGATGCATCGGCATGTGTTGCTATAGCCGATTCTTCTACTATAGGCGCTCATGATCATATAAATGCTTACCTGGTTTAGATCTTTCTGATTATGAGTTTATTAGTTGTACTAAAGATGGCTTCATCCCTGTTGTTTTAAAGCCGTTGGAAAATCGGCTAAACCACATCATGTGATTTGATGGATACAAATCTAGAGTGGTTGCAGCAAAGGCTTGAACACTATCGGGCGCATATGAACGATATGTATGAAGCTATCGAAGATTTTGATGATTCGAGCAAATTGGGACAAGGCTTTACGTCGGTCGATCCTTTAGAGGAGGTAGATATTGGTGATGGCACTATACCAAGACCGACGTATATAAATAAGAATTTAGATGCTAAGTTTAAATCTGAACTAATAATTTTATTGAGGTAGTATGTCGATTGCTTTGCTTGAAATTACATCGAGATGTTTGGTTTGAGTCGTAAGTTAGTTGAACACCGACTTCCTATAAAACTCGGTTTTAAACCTTATAAACAACCGGCTTTGTCATGGATTTTCCACTGTAAGCATAGTACCTTATTTTGTTATAAATAAATAACTTACTCATATCTTTTACTGGCACAACATGTAGCCCTGGGTGCTAGCTTGCAGAGCTCGTCTACATCGAAGGATACGGCGCCTCTGGTAGTTGCAAGAGCGGGCTTTGCGATCTGCAAGTTTGCTCTCAGACCAAGCATAGAATGGAGTAGCACCGACCAGGCGATCGGTGCTATAAAGGGTTCAGAACCATAGGTGCATTTGCATGTACAAAGTACAGACACGGATCATGACCTTTGGTAGTTTCTTTCCTCATCAAGATCATAACAATAAGAGTTCTTAATCTAAAAAAAATAACAATAAGAGAGTTTGCCGGCAGAAGGATGCTGATGCCGATCCTAAGTTTCCGTTAAAGTTATGCAAAAGCTTTGGTTTTGAACATGGAAGGTGCGGTATTTTTAACATTTTCGGACAATGCTGGCTACTATGGCCGTGGGGAATGAGTTTGCCAGAAATATACGTTGTCTCTCATTTAATAAAGCACTTTGAAAATGTACAAATTACACTAAGGCGTCGGACACTCGAGAAAAGATAGGAGACGCTAACACTGTTGGTCACTCACACGAAACTTCAGGGAAAGAAAAGCAAATTTCACGGCTGGAAAACTCTTCATCAGTGCCGGTCACACAGGCACTTAGTGCCGGTCAGCCTGACCGGCACTAATTTGCCGGCACTAACGTGTCGGCACATTAGTGCCGGTCACAGCTACCAGCCGGCACTAACGTGCTTTTGCGTCAACCAAAAAATAAAAAAATATTACACGCACCCGGGAGGCCCGCACGCGCGCGCCGTTCCCAAGTCACGCGATTTTTTCACGCGTAAATACGCGTACGCGGCCGAGATGATTCGAACCCACGACCTCTAGCCTCGCGCGTTGCTTCCTTACCATCTCACCTATGCATCACATGTGATTGAGTGAGAGATGGTGTCCCTTTAAAGGAACCTGCTCGGGACACGTTAGTGCCGGTCGATAACACCAGCCGGCACTAACGTTAGTGCCGGCTGGTGTTATCGACCGGCACTAACGTGACGCGTCCATTTAGTGCCGGTCAATAACACCAGCCGGCACTAAATGACGCACGTTTGACCCGCACTAACGTGGCTTCGCGGTCATTGTTCCTCGGCGCGCCACGTTAGTGCCGGCTCCAGGTTGACCGGCACTAACGTGCGACGCACCAATGTGAGTTTTTCTGGTAGTGTTTTGCAGTAGATAGAACTATAGAGAGACCTTTTTTATATAGAGAACATTCATTTGCAAACAACATTATACATAACAACATGTTTATTTTATAGAGAGAGGACAACTTGAGAATCATGCATGGAAGCTATTAGCCACAGATTATCGATAGAAGACATAAATTGATGGTTCTAGTGGATGGTGACATGGAGAGCTTGCATGCTGAGAGAAGTTTAGTGAATGGTGACTTGAACAATCTGCATGTTGAGAGAAGACCCTTAGTGGTATGCTTCTATATAGATTATATAGATTCAATGCAAGTTGTATGTACTCCCTTCACTTTTTGTGCTCAACTTTGAAACAGCTAGTATTTGAACCGAGTCAATATATCGCCACCTCGATGGTGTGTGTATGGTTATAGGTCGGATTTGCTAGCGCTCCAATGTCCGATCTCAAGATCTATATCGAATGGTACCCTCAGCAAAACTCACACTACAGCATGAATACATAGAACAAAAATTCGGACCGGTGATCGAATCGGTCAGGCTACTGGTTCAGTGATTTGTTGATCCAACCATTGGTTCGCTGGTCCAACCAATGGTTCGTTATTTATTAATAAAATATTTATTTTTTATGATTTGTATGAAAAACATATATGTTTTTCTTACATAAACATCAAACTAATCACTGGTCCACTGGTTCAATTCAAGAAACCACTGGTTCAACTGGTCCCTAGTTCACCGGTTTGACATCAAATTAAACCAGCCGGTTCAGCTGGTTCACACCGATTCAATTGCATGACCGGTCTTTTGATTGAACCAAACCAGTCTGGTCACCGGTTGAACCACTTGCCCGATCCGGTCTTTTGTTCTATGCATGAATATCATGTTGCTTGCAATATTATAATATTTTTATCGAACATTGAGCATGTTAAAGCATCCAGAAATAACTAATGCAACACTAGAAAAATCCTTCAATAACATGTCGGATCATAATTTACACACACCAATAAATATTGAAAAATAATAGCTCATTACCATTTAACATCGCATGTTTTCTGTGCCATTTTTCATGAAAAATAAAAAGATTATGTCCTACAACAGCAACATGGTACTTGGAGTCTGATTTGTTGGAGGTCAAAATTTTGTAGGTAAAAAACCTGTAATTTTTAGCAAAAAAATGTGAGACAAGGGCAACTTTTGGCACCAAACCAATTGGTGGCTCAAATTGGCAATCCTAAATTTTGGCCTCCAACCAATCATGCCTTGATCCTCCAATTTAACATAGATTTAATTTGAAAAATCCGCCACAGCGATTTAAATGACATCAAAACGGCCACTTGTTCCTTGAATTTATGCATCAATCGCGTTCACCAATTTTGACTTGGCCACCCCTAAACAGGATCAGGGTGGCCTCACTGGCATCTGAGGCCCACATAACAGCTCTCCTCGTGCCGCAGCGAAGGCGAGTGCTCATATCTGCGGAGGCCGCCTAACTCTATAGCTCCCCCATCCCTTTCCCGATCGTCCTCCGCATCCGCCGCGCACGCAGGGCAATCCCTCCCGATCGGCCTACAGCCAGAGCCCAGAGGGAATCGGGCGAGGCGCAGGCTGCGATCCGGTGAGTTCGATCGCGGTTACGTCTGCGATCTGGTGGGAGTTGGGGATCAATCGGCCGCGGCCCGATCGATTTAGATTTGGGGCCGCCAGACGCACGCGCTAGCGCGATCATCCCCGCCGGCTCACCACAACCTCCGGCACGGGCTCGAATCTTTGCGCCGAGGAGGCCGCTGGGGATCAGGGAGAGGGGTGGCGGCTGTAGGGTCACGAGCTGCCTCGTTGAGCCGGGTGCCTTTGGGTCCGATCTGGCCTGACCACGTAATTGATTGAACCATTGCCCGTACCATCAGTTTATGCGATGCAGACGACTTGGCACCACCATTTTGATGGCCTGATTATAGTGCTAAATTCCTATTGTTGGGGGTTGATTTTGCGTGGCACTGAACAGATTGGCTCTTTGAGGGGTCAATTTAAGTGTCAATTAGTTTGTTCAGATGAGAATTGGAGGGCTCATCCCTCTGATGAACTAGATGTCTAGATAGGCCTTTATATATTGATGATTGACAAACTACCTGGTTAAGGCACTGTTTCACGGCGCCATGGATTCTCTAGCTGGTACCTGCTTGATATAATGCCGTTTTGCTGGAGTATTACCTGCTTCTGATAAGTTGAACTGATTTTGCGTGTTCTTGATATTTTACCATGATTGACAACAGACTGAATCACACAGTTACCTTTTATCTAAATGGTTAAGCTTTTAGGTACATCTTTATACAATACTGAACTGGATGAAACATTAGTTTCTACAGCAGCTATGATATTTGATACGTAATACAATTGCATTTAGTTCTTTGGCAGTGCTGGCTTTATTCGGAAGCCCATAGCATACTGCGGTTCCAGTTCTTTTCCTGGCTGTCAGCTGTTTTTCTTCAAAATTATGTTGATGTAGCAATCACAGGAATGTTGTTTTTCTAGATGGATCTCAAGGACAGCCTTTCCAGATTCAAGCAACAGCAGGAGAGGTGCCAGTCATCTTTGGCTAGCTTAGCTTTGAACTCGAAGCCAAAGCACAGGGCACAACCGATAAATGCTCCATCTGTTCCAGCAAGACCATCACAACCTATTAAATTTTCAAATGACACAGAAAGGCTTCAGCACATTAATTCAATTAGGAAATCCCCTGTTGGAGCACAGATGAAACTTGTCATCGAACTGCTCTACAAGGTACACTCACTAAGCTACAACCTTCTTCCAGTTTCCTTTTAGTACAAGTGTAACTTCACCAGGGAATGTTTCCCTCTTTTCTGTACTCACGAAGTATTCAGCTGATTCTGCTAATCAGCACTCTAATCGTTCATGTAGAATTAATTGTCATTTAACTATCTTAGTTTATAGATGCCCTGGCTCAGTAGAGATTATATTTGTGGTTTTCTGCTTGTTGAAGCCTTATAAATACCATTTGATGTATTATATATACTGTCTCATCCCCTTGTTTGCCCTTTCTTTCTGGTACTGTCTCCTCAGTCTGGGTATGTTATAGCCTACAATCAGAATGTGCCATCCATGAGTGGTACCTTCCCTTCTTATTATGTGTTAGCCCCATGCTAAACAGAATATCCAGGATAAATAAAGTGGGGTACTAGTACTACAATATGTTGATATCTGCTCAACGGGGAAAAAATTGTGGATTGGCGATTCTGAGTTGTCACGTGTGGAAAAATACCTTGCATTTCCATGCAGGCTGTATATCAATTATTGAAATTAGTATATGCACCATTTCACAGTAGAATTTAGGTACTAAAATTTTTTGAAACAGTCCTGTGTTGATTCTCTGTTTTGGTTCACTTTCTTGCATTTTATTTTTAACAATGATTGTAGAAGTTCAAGCATCTTCACAAGGGATAGTACAATAAGTATCACATAAACTTTCTTTGTAAATTACAGTGCTGCATCTAGTACATGAATTGATATCATTGTTTCTTCTGCATCTTCAGACAAGACAAGCTTTTACTGCAGAGCAAATAAATGAAGCAACTTATGTTGACATTCATGGTAACAAGGCTGTCTTTGATAGCTTGAGGAACAACCCCAAAGTGCACTATGACGGGAGGCGTTTCTCGTACAAGGTAAAGAAAATAGTACCTTCTGGTTGTCCACAGTTTACTCGAATTACTAATGTCACCATGTGTAATGTGGCATATTTTCATTCCTTTTTTAAGTCATCTTCATCTCAACTCAGTTTACTTCTAGTTGACCCTGTATGGTGGTTCTTCTTTGGTAGTTATAGATATGTTGTGGTAAACTTAACCTTTTATGGCCAATCCTTTAGTGAATTAAATACACATGCTGTTGAAGAGCAGAAGTCAATAACGATTCCTGATAATTTTAATAGTTGTTGTGTCCTCTAACAATCTACAAAGTTTTGTCTTCTTTGCAGTGTACCTGTTCTGATTTTTTATGTCTTGCATGTTAATTCACTGATACCATATTGCAGTCCAAGCATGATCTCAAGGGAAAAGATCAACTACTTGTTTTGATAAGAAAGTTTGCAGAGGGTCTTCCTGTAGTGGAAGTCAAGGATGCATACCCAACTGTATTGGAAGATCTTCAGGTGATCCTAATTCTCGTTATCACTTTAAGCCACTAAGGTGTTGTCTTAACCATGCTCTGATGCATACTGTTGTGGAGGTACCTAACTAGTTAATAACAAAAATGCTAAAGGAATGTGTCCAAGTTATCTCTACAAGTTCTATAGGCACAAAGGTACCCTGCAATACGTACTTGAGATTATTTGTCTGCAAGCGCATGTATTTCCTTTCCAAGTAGGTATTGCACTGTCTTAACAAGCCAGTGGATGTAGTTGGCCTGTATATGTGACTTTATTACCATATTAGACCAATAGACCTAGAAGCGACCTATCTAAATAATATGTTATTTATATTCCCTAGGCGCGAATGTAACATAGAGGCCCTTCTGGGCAAGGGTGTGAGTGTGGGTGTTGTATGGCTATTTTGGCCTTTCTTCTATCTTAATGCAATGATATGCAGTTCTCCTGCATATTCGAGAAAAAATATGTTATTTATATTCGAGTACAAGTACGCATGGCTAATCTAGTTACTGCTGCATTCTAGGCTCTGAAGGCAGCAGGTGAAGTTTGGCTGTTGTCAAACATGGATTCTCAGGAGGACATTGTGTACCCTAATGATCCTAAAGCAAAGATCAAGGTTGACGACGATCTGAAACTGCTCTTCCGGGAGATTGGGTTACCACGCGACATGGTGGACGTAGAAAAGGAGCTTCAGAAGAGCGGCATCAAGCCCATGACCAACACTGCGAAGCGACGAGCAGCTGCCCAGATCGATGGCGTGAAACCCAAGCCTAAGGCCAAGAAGAAGCAGCGCGAGATCACGAAACGGACCAAGCTCACTAATGCCCATCTGCCTGAGCTCTTCGAGAACCTCAACAATTGACTGGATCTGGGTTACAGTTGTCACAAAAGCAAGGGTGATTCATTATACCGTTGATTATTGCAATGTTATGTATACATTCAAGATCCAACCGTTCTGTGCAGTTTATGGCCACGTAAGCTGTGCACATGTTTGATCGGGCCTCCAGAGTTCGGGTCCTTTCCAGTTTCCCTTCCAATACATAAAGAGGATTTCGTATGCCATACCTGATACTAGTAAGATGTTATTTAATTGAAGGGCATGAGAAATGTCGGAATGTTTCCTCTTTCCTCAACAAAAATCAGTTTCTCCTAGTCATACCCTAATCTGTAATATACTCCGTAGACTAAATGAAATGGAAAAGATGTCTAAAATAGTATCACGGAAGTGCTGACATATGAAATTAATTAAGGGAGAGTGGGAGACCAAATGCTCTTTATTTTACGTTGTAGGAATTCTGATCAGATAAACTTTTAAGTCTTTGTTTGTTTGGTCCTAGATAGGTGTTTCGTCGAGAATTGCACGGGTGCTTGTGGTGCCGTTGCACGTGATAGTGAAGGGCGCTTTGTAGCAGCTGCTGCAACCTGGCTGCCGAATGTGGGTTCAGTGCTTGTGGCAGAAGCTCACGCGTGCAGGTTTGGAGTCCAGAATTTACGACGATGGACTGCGATGGGGGTGATAGTGGAGACGGATTCCAAGCAGCTCGTTGATCTGTGGCGCAGCAGGCCTACGCAGAGATCGGAGATCATGATGATCCTCGCCAACATTCAAGAGCTTAGTAGTGTTTTCTCCTCTTTTGAACTTGTACATGTTAATCGTAAGGCAAACCTAGCGGCTCATTGTTGTGCTGAGGCCTTAGCGGGTAGATGTAACGTCTTATGGGAGTCGCGTCATCCAGACTTCTTGCCTCCCATTTTGCAAGAAGATTGTAACCCGTTAAATAAGTAATAGAGGAGAAGCTCTTGTTCGCAGAAAAAAAAAAAGGCTAGACATGGGGGTTAGGGCCACTAAGTATGGGTTGACGATGCTCCCATTCCTGGGTTTTTTTTTAACTTTGATTGTGGTTTTATTCCGTTTTCTTTCGCTTTATATTTTTACCCAACTTTATAGCAAGGAAGGTGCGTTTACTCCTACTTTGAACTCTGTAGTGAGAGCTGGGTTAAAAAGAAATAAGAAATAGGCTAAAACCTATACGGAAAGACTAAAATGCCCTTGCATTGCACTGACAGCTCTCTCTTTCTCCTCTCGGTGCGGGTGCGGGTGCGCGCGGCGCGGTGTCTCGGAGGGCAATGGTGTCCACCGCTCTCCTCGTCTCGGTGTCCACTGTCCACCACCCCCCAAGTAGCAGCCTCCTGCCCTGGCCCCTCCGTGGAGGTGGCCGTCGTCGATTCGTCGTCTTTAGCACGCGCGCGCCTGATGATACCAAGCTCGTTCCAAACCAGAAGCGTCCACATCCAAAGACTTCAAGACATTTCTTCGACTCTTTGGTTTCTCAGTAAGTTACAGAATTCAGTATGGTAGTTTGATACAGCTAGTGGTGGTGTACAATCACAAATTGCAATCCCAATTCACATCTATTGAAGCCTGGATTAAACATTCAGTCACCGAATTCACTGAATTTAAGGTTCAGGCAAACAGCGTAGCAGAGGCAAGGCAGGCAACACCCAACGAAAAGACTCCAGTACTCTACGGCGCTGGCTTCGCAGCCTCGACAGTTCGCCGGCGGCACTCGCTGCACGGCCTCCACGGCTCCGCGGCGTCGTCCTCGATGACGCAGCGAACCCGAGCTGGGATGCAGCTGGTCGGCGGCCGGGCATATGGTTGTTGGGAGCTGCGAGCGTTTTAAAGCTTGGCGTGAGTGAGGGAATGATGGGCCGCAACCGCAACGTTGGGCCATGATAAAATTTTGCGAAAAATGTATTAGCAATTCTCTATTGGCAAATCTATATTCAAATATATTGAAATAGTGCTTAAATATATGTAATAAAACAGGGGTATAATCACAAAATTCTTTAAAAAGGTAGAGGCATATTTGTAAGGGCAAACTTGTCTTTTGTAACTTATTTAACACCGTTATAGGGTGTTTACAGAGTAGGTCTAAAATGCGTCTTCGTTTTCGAAAAGCGGGGATAAAAATATAAACGGAAAGAAAATAAGGGTAAAATCACAATTTGGGTTGTAAATAGGGGTAAAAATGCAATAGTCTCTTTTTTACTTATGTGCTAAACAGTTTATTGGTGCTACATTCATATAAGAAAAGCAATAATTTTTTGAACTCATTTATACACCTTGGTCCAGGCGTATCGCGATGATATACTACCTCCGTTCCAAATTATAGGTCGTTTTGATTTTGTAGGTTTATAATATTTGTTATGCACCTAGATAAACGTTATGTCTAGATTGATAGCAAAATCTATGAACTTAGAAAACTCAAATCGACCTATAATTTGGAACGGAGCAAGTAAGTCTCAACTCTCAAATATTTCAATGCAAATCTTTGTTTTTGCTATGCATTATTGTTCCTATCATCATCCCTAAACAAGTGTCATAGCCCATGAGAAAAAAGATAAAAAAAAAGTAAAATAAAATTAAAGAGTAGCCCAGCACCATTATGAAGACAAACACTAAATATTACTCTAGATCTACAAGACTTATCCACCCTTCGATGGAGTTGTGAAAAATCCTACATGGAATATAGGAGTTTGGAAAAGAAAACTATAAATGCCTTCATCTCAAGGTGAAACTTAGTACATGGAAAACAATAATTTGGAAAAAAAAAGCTATAAAGTTAAAAACTATGCAGAAGCTATGTATCTAGAGAAACCAAACCAACTTACAACTTGAAATGGAGGGAGTAAATGCCTTCTTAATCATAAATGTACTTTGAGTTCATTTCCTTTCCAAATAAACGTTGTTTCAATAGACACTACTTTGACTATGGATTGATATTATTAAACACATTCATATGGCACAAGCTATCGAAGACTAACACAACAGTAACCATTTTTTGTAAGTTAACTTACGAAAGAGATACCGATGGAAAAACTAAAATGTGTTTTTAAGGAGTACTAAAATGTATTGGATACACATATTAAATTGGCCACTTTTCCCTTCTTCGAGAAAATAACTGTTTTTTACGGTTGAGACCTCCCCTGACAAAATAAGTGTTGAAACCTCTCCCGAGAAAATAAGTGCTGAGACCTTAGGGCAGTCCCAACCCTCCAACTAGGATAGTTTCCATAGCATTAACTAGATTGCCACGTAGGACTTTTAACTTATGTGGCACTATATTAAATAAGAAAGAGAGTAGAGAGAGGAAGAAACTAGGTCTTGCATGAGACCCAATGTCTACACGAGAACCTATGCACTAGACACTACCAAACTTTGCATTGGGGAGATGATGGTTTCTTCATGATAGATAAAGAGTAAATATGATTGGTAGAGAGGAGAGATGATGCATTTATTAACAATCCACATCAAGAAATCATGGGTTGTGGAGTGTAGTTTCTATAGTGATTTCTTGCTTATGTGGCGACATGGAAACTACCCATAGACTCTATGGGTTGGGACTATCCGATTCATCGAAGGGAGAAAGAGACACACAAGCGGTGAAAAAGTTTATTTTCTCCTTCTACAGCACATGTCGTTGTCAATGGGCCCATAAAAAAATAAATAATTGCTTGTTTTTCTACTTTTGCGCATTGAATCTTCTCACGAGCACAATACACAGAGCTCCTCTTTCCATTATTTATCCACTATGATCTGGATGAAATTTTCGATTCGGTTCGTTCTCTCTCATCTATGAATCGTCGTTCTTCAGTGGCTATGTATCGACTCATCACCTCCACGTTGGCTCATGCACCGATCACTGGAGAAGCCCTTGACACCATGGCATATGCTCGAGTCTATGCTGGATCCGAGTAGAAAATGACAGGTGGATCCCAGCACGTTGGCCCACTTTGGTACTAGCTAGTAGCCACCAACCTAACATTAACGAACGGTGCCAAGTCAAACTTAGATCACAGCTGAGTAGCTGACCGTGGTCGTAGCAACCACCACCAGAGGCACATGCTTGCATGACAGGTGGGGCCTCCTTGGTACAGAATTACGCAAACATACTGCAAGTAGCACACCCCCGCGAGAGACATAGTGGGCCCACCCTGTCCCTTCCCTGGCAAATTTCGCAGTCAAATCCTACGTCAGCCTGGCATACCCAAACGAGCAAGGACCATATTCTATACACACTGACAATTTGCCCCACCATGTTGCCCCACATGTCAGTGAGAGAGGTGCCGGAATAAATTGCCGCCCACCAACTGCCGAGAAGAACACATCCACCCTGACGCGGGGCCCACCACGGTGGTTATGGCCGACATGTCAGTGACCTAGCACCTCCCATTTCGCCACACCGTAGGAGCCTCCTCCGAACTCATTGCCCCACCGGTCATCGACGGCTGGCGCGGAACTATCCCGTGCCCCCCGAGGCGCGCACTGGGCAGGCGCAAAGCCCACGCAAGAACACGGCCCATCGGAAAACTACGCCTCACTAGCACCTGGGCCCCGCTAGGTTCGGCCCCACCCGTCAGCCTACATCACCCGCACCATACAAAACCGGCCGCGCCCCATCACTCACTCGTTCCGAGCCGTCCCTCTCAATCTCTCCCCCCCCCCTTCCTCTCTTCGCCACCCCTCCCTGAGCGTTCGCGAGAGCCTGCGGCCACCACCACCACCGCTGCCTCCGCGGCGCGCAGATCCGTCAGTCTCGGGCGTCCGCAGCCGAGCGCACGTGTACGGACGCGAAGAGAGGCTGCCCCAGCCCACCTCGCCGGAGACTCGCTCCCGGATCGCTCGCGCCAGCAGCTGCGGACGCCGTGCGGGGGCGGGGTCGGGCCGATTCGTCCGAATCCGGTGGAATTCGTCGCGACGTGGCGTGGAATAGGGTGAGTCCCGTCCGATTCTACGTCGGGGAGGTGGGTTCGGGGGGTGGGCGGCCGGAAATGGCGCCGTGGGTGGTTCTAGGGTTTGGTTTTGGTGTTTTGGCCTGAAGGCATGGCGGATGGGGGGCGGATGAAGGGCGTGGAGGGCGCTGGTGGCGGCGCCGGTGACGAGGAGGAGAGGAATGAGGAGGTGCGGGAGGAGCTGGAACTCGGGCTGTCTCTGGGGCGGCGGGGCTGGCACCTCCTGCCGCGGCCGGAGCCCGCGCCCCGCTCGCTCAACTGGACGGTGGTTCTGCCGGAGTGGGACCCCGATGATGCCGCCGGGAGCTCGCGGGCTGCGGAAAGGGCCTCGGGTGGACAACCTATCCCGTCTCTCGGGTTACGTGACATGCTGGGTGGTATCCTAGACCGCCCCCGTGCGGGTGGCAGTTCGGAGGTTCGGTGGGACAACCTGGGCGACGAGGATGAAGACAGAGACCTGCAGAATAAACGGCTCAGAGTGCGTCGCTTTGGCGAGTAAGTTGATGCGAAGATTCCTCTGCTTTTTAAGTATTTTGCATGCTATGGAGTTACGTTTAGTGTTTATGCCTATTTTTAGGATATGTTGATTGTAGTTTTAGGAAAACCTTGCTGGTGAAACTGAAAACATCTAGGGTTCATCCATGACATAGGTGATATTAAATTGTAACATAAGGCCTCGTTCATTTTCAAGCACATGTGGATTTTGAGCAGTGCATTTTGGATGTTCATGTATGTTGAAACACAACCCATTTTAGCAATGAGACCCAAGGCGTCATGTAGTTCTCCGTGCTTGGCCCTGTAATGGAGTGATTGTTTTCCCTGGTTTGAAAAAAGAACCCAAACATGGATCAATAGATAAGATGCTTGCCGTAGCCATCTTGGGTATAAGCATATATTTCCTGCTACTATGACAACAGTATCTATCAAATTGTACTGGGCCTTGGTGACATGACACTTGAATTTCTTAGAAGATCTGGAGACCTAGAATAGGTTGAATCGATTGCAGGGCATTTAATCTAGTTACCTCTTGTTAATTTTCTTCTCCTTGCGGCCGCATGGAGTTTGTGCTGCATCTTACAGATACATATAAGATGATAATTTCAGTAAATGGACTAGATGCATAGAGCTGTAAAGGACTAGATTATGTTTTTACATGCTCAGAACTGTAATAGCCATGTAGTCCTTACTCCTTAGACAAAAAGCAGTATGCTGATTTGCGCATTCTTAGCAAAATGGTAGTCACAAAAGGTTTCCCCTCCCACTGTGTTTTAAAAACTGCATGATATAAAGTAAAAATACATGTACCATAGACACTCCTAAAAAGCATCAGAGCTTCTTGACATTCTATAGATATAGATGAATCGGGCAACATTAAATAAAGTTTTTGCTAGTTCCGGCCTTTCAGTCTATCCTTACATGCTAGTATATGACTGTACTTCTATGTATTGTTTCCCTATTTCATTTCTATTTTTTTGTATTGTTTCTTATGTTGTATAATGAACGGCTACTTGTGGACTTGTGGTACTAAATTGTTCTAGATTGTCTCTTGATGAGCTATGCAAGAGGATGCTATCATGTAGCTATTCTTTGTATGAAGTCAGTATAGAGTACAAGAAAGTTGAATCTATCGTATCTCTGGAGAATTATTTCTCTCTTGTTTATCATCATCACTGGTTAGTGATTACTGCATGTCATCCATTTTGAGCTATGCTAAGAGGTTCTTTTATTTTGCAGGGAAAGCCCACAACATTCTGGTGCCAGTGCTTTTGGATCTGAATCGCCATTTTTGCCCATTTCTGATGAAAGCGTTAATTTCAAGCTGTCTCGTTTCCCAGAACATGAATTGGAATTTGGCCTATCACTTTTCCCTAATGATGGTAGTAGTGAGAGCTCAAGAGATGCCAATAATGATCTAGTTGATGATACAGAAAACTCAGGTGGAAGAAATACTGAAGAAGTTGGAATAAAAATGGATCTCTCTGACGATCTCCTGCACCTGGTATGGCCAGAGCTCTTTGGGGTGTTTAGATCCATTCTGTAAAAAATTTGAACTGGAATCTTTTCACTTTTGAAGTATTAAACATATACTAACTAAAAAACTAATTACAGAACTCGTCTGTAAATCGCGAGACGAACCTAACGAGCCTAATTAATCCGGCATTATCACATGTTACTGTAGCGATTTACTGTCTAATCACGGCTAATTAGATTCATCTCGCAATTTACAGACCATCTGTGTAATGTGATTATTTTATTAACTACATTTAATATGTCATACATGTGTCCAAACATTTATTTTGAATTTTGGATCTAAACGCCCCTTTTCTCTCTTATAGTTTGTTATAATATGAACATATTGTTTCATTTTCTTGATTGGAATTGTACTAATTTCTTGGGCTTTCTATGGCAGATATTCTCTTTCTTGGGTCAGAAGGATTTATGCAGGGCAGGTGCTGCCTGCAAACAGTGGCGATCTGCTAGTGTTCATGCTGATTTTTGGAAGTGTTTGAAATTCGAGAACACTAGGATATCACTGCAGAACTGTAAGTCAGCTTCTTGGTTCTATTTTCTTTCATCTCACTTTTGCTAATAGTTGCAAGCCGAACAATGTTTGCTTATTTTTCTACCACCTCAATTCTGCAAATAACTGTCATGTTGAGCTCACTTTCAAAATTGGCCATCAATATGTAAGAAAATACCTACAAAGACTTTTTTAGTCTTGAGTCCTATGACATTGATTTTATAGTTTCTTCCGTGGCACAACTGTTTTTCTAGGACCAGTGGGTGCGTGTGTTGGTGTTTTTGTGTGATGGGTCTTCTTTGACCTATGTACTCTTTTCTACCTTAATGAAATGACGCGCAGTTCTCCTGCGTTGTTCGAGAAAAAAATAGTTTCTAGTCAATAAATATGAATTACTTCATTGTGCCCTTCGAAACTAAGCATCTTGTTGTTTTGTGCAAAGAAAATCTACCCACCCTCATCATTATTTGTCAGTCTGATTGCACTGGATTTACCTGAAGCTAATGTTGTTGGTGCAGTTGTTGATATTTGCCACCGTTACCAGAATGTAACGGAACTCAATTTGCACGGTGTAATAAATGCAGAAACACTTGTGTTGGAAGCAATAATGTTTTTAAGGTTCCCCATCTTCTCTCAATTTATTTCTCTATTGCTGACTCATTCTTCTGTCCTTTTTATTGTATTTATTGGCTGAGGTGTCCTGTAGGCATCTGAAGACATTAACAATGGGCAAGGGACAACTAGGTGAAGCATTTTTTCATGATTTGGCTGAGTGCCCATTATTGGCTACTTTAACAGTAACTGATGCTTCTCTTGGAAGTGGCATCCAAGAAGTAACTGTTAATCATGATGGATTGCGCGAGCTTCAAATTGTGAAGTGCCGTGCACTCAGAATATCTGTCAGGTAATTAACATTTTTTTCTTTTGTTTTCTGGTAGTACATTTATATAGTTACATTTGTTTGTCTATCTTATATATATGTTATTCTATCATCCAGATGTTCCCAACTTCGAATATTGTCTTTGAGGAGAACTGGCATGGCTCATGTATCACTCAACTGTCCTCAGTTGCTTGAATTGGATTTTCAATCCTGCCATAAGCTCTCTGACAATGCAATTCGTCAAGCTGCTACAGCTTGCCCGTTGTTGGCGAAACTGGATATGTCATCTTGCTCTTGTGTTACTGATGAGACACTGCGTGACATAGCTAGCTCATGTCCAAACCTTTCTGTTCTTGATGCATCTAACTGCCCCAACATTTCATTTGAGGTTTGCTTTATTCTGTGCTCTCTTTCTGATTCATGTCTTCAACAAATTCTGCATATAAATAACTGACATTCTTTTTGGGTCTGATATGAAGTCTGTGAGGCTTCCTATGCTGATAGACTTAAGATTGCTAAGTTGTGAAGGAATCACATCTGCTTCCATGGCTGCAATAGCTTATAGCCGTCTGCTTGAGGTAGTGATTCAGTTTCTTTGGTACAATGTTGTAAACTTTCGGCTGAAAGAACTAATGGAGCTTCTTTGACACTTGTTGCAGGCGCTACAACTTGATAACTGCAGCCTGTTGACATCAGTTTCATTGGATTTGCCAAACCTTAAGAATATAAGTCTTGTGCACTTACGCAAGTGAGTAGGATTGGTTTTGCATTATAAATTTGTGTTCAATTTTTACTGATGCTTTTTATTCTTTTCAATTGTATTGTTTAATATATACTGCCTTGCCCTTCATTTTAGGTTTGCTGATCTGAATTTGCGAAGCCCTGTGCTTTCTTACATCAAAGTTTCCAGATGTTCAGCGCTTCATCGTGTTAGCATAACTTCAGCTGCACTTGAGGTTATCTCTATGTTTATGTGAAAAGTTGTTATGGTATTTATTGAGTTATTGGATAATACTTCTGAACACTGTTAAGTGCTAAATTGTTGTCTGTCTGCAGAAATTGGTGCTGCAAAAACAAGAGAGCCTATCTAGCTTGACATTGCAATGCCACAACTTGATTGATGTGGATCTTAGCGACTGTGAGTCATTAACAAATGCAATTTGCGAAGTCTTCAGCGATGGAGGGGGTTGCCCTATGCTCAGATCATTGATCCTTGATAATTGTGAGGTATGGCATGTTAGATTCATGTCCTCATTTTGCTTTAAGATGGAGAAATGCTATTTAAATCCGAGCTATGGCATTATTCCATCTTGTTCTACATTGTTGTCATTTTGTCATAATTCTTGCTTTCAGTTTGCTCCTATTATTCTTGTATTTTTAAGGTAGTATTGCCAATATATTTTGTTATATTGAATTTTTTATGATGCTTTTGTGTCTTTCCAGAGTTTAAGCATCGTGGAACTGAATAGCAGTTCTTTGGCTAGTCTCTCTCTTGCTGGTTGCCGCTCGATGACATTCTTAAGACTCTCATGCCCAAATCTGCAAAATGTGAATCTTGATGGCTGCGACCACCTTGAAAGTGCAGCATTCTGTCCAGTAAGTCTACTTCTAAGTTCTGGTTCTGAGGTGCAATACATGTTTATTTTAAACTGTAGTGAACTTGTCAGCTGATATTAGATGCATTTTAGTCTTCACCACCTAATAAGAATATGATGATCCATGGCATTTTTAGGCAAGGCTTTGGCTTCCAAAAAAATAGAGAACTTGTAATTTACTCTTATTGTGCAATGTGTGCTACGGAGGCACGAACTAGGAGTTAAATACACCCAATGTTCAAGAAGGCGCTAGGCGCTCTCTAGGCGGTGACCCGCCGCCTAGAGCCTAGGCGGCGCCTAGGCGTGCCTAGGCGTTTCAAGGCGGTACCGTACATACGCGAATATACCATATCATATACATATATTACCTCTAAATAAAAAGAAAAGAGTATAGAACTGATTCAAGGCCGGTGGGCCTAAAGTTAGAATGAAGGCCCAACAGCCCAATTCAAGACTCCACCACCTTATCTGCTCGCGTCTCCTCATCTTCTCGCGTCACATCGTCTGCCCAACCGCCGTCCGCTCGCCCCAGCTCCTCTGCTGCCGCCGCCGGCCATGCCCCCTCTTCCAGCGCCGCCTGTTCCCCCTGCATCCTCCTCCTCCTCCTCCGCCGCCCCCGCCCGTCCCCTGCCTCCTCCGCCCCGCCGTCCCCTGCCTCCTCCTCCGCCGCCGCCCCCGCCCGTCCCCTGCATCTTCTGCCGCCGCCGCCCATCCGCGCGTCCCCTGCTTCCTCCGCCGCCGCCCGTCCGAGCGTCCCTAACAGCCGCCGCCGCCGGTCCCTTGCCTCCTCCTCCTCCGCTCGTTTCCTGCCTCCTCCTCCACCGCCGCCCGTCCTGGCCTCCGCTGCCGCCACAGGACGCCTAGGGTCCGCCTACCCCCCTAGGCGCCGCGGTCACCCGTCGCCTCGCGCTTAGGCACGCCCAGGCGGCCGCGGTCACCCGTCGCCTCGCGCTTAGGCACGCCCAGGCGGCCGCGGAACGCCGCCTTTTTGAACCATGAATACACCAGAAAGGTGAGAGAAAAGTAGGGGAAAATTGTATTCTGGCGTGAGTGAAATAAGGAGATGTAGAACACCCTTGATAGCTTTATTGTGCCCTATCAAATTCGATAAAGTCTTATCTTTGATTCATTAGCAAATCTAGTCTTCTGAGTTTTACCTGATTATATTAGCTGTAATGAGCCAAGTTCTTAATGACTTGTAATGTTAACGATTCCTGTCCCCAGACCATGGGGACCAGCATGGTCTGGTTCATTGCTAATGTGAACACGCCCCTTTCACTACCTTCTCATGTGACTCTGATTAGAAGATGCCTGTGGTTACAGTAGAGCCAGGTGACATGTATTCATTCAATCACCTCATTAACCTTGTAATAAGTACAATGGCACATGTTCTACTCCGACCTGTAACCAGCTTTTCTATTTGAAATCTGAAATCAAAAGATATGTTTTTTTATTCTTCAAAGCATGTGATGCTTCTGTTTTGATGTGTGAAGGTTTGAAAGCTAAGCAATTAATGACACCGGATGCTAGAATGATTAGAAGAGAAGTTATACCTGCATGAATCTGTTAAAATAACTACCTAAATTTGAATATTCATAACTAGGGGTGGCTGACGAGCCAGCTCGGCTCATTATGGCTTGTTCGATAGCAAGCCAGCTCGGTTCGGCTTGTTAAGATCTGAGCTGGACCGAGCCAAACCTATGAACGAGCTTTGTCGGCTCACGAACCTCCTGCTCTTGTTGCCAGCCGTACTCATAACTAGTGATTGGATGGGACCTAGGTAGATTAGTAATTGAGTGATTTTCTGGGCTATATGACCTTGTTTTAGAACATTGCTTCCGTGAGGAACTTGTGAGTTGTGATAACTGTTTGATTTATGTGAAGACATGGGGCTAATGGATCTGGTAGAAAAAAGAATGATTAGGTTTTCTGTTTGTTCTGACATTGAAAGGATATACTTTGTATAGATGGAAAGCAAATACTGAAGTGCAAAACTGAGTAAAGAAGTAATTAGGCCTCTTTAATTTCTTACCTCAGTCAATATATATTTAGATTCTGATATTGGCTGTATGGCTTCTTATGTAGGTTGGCCTCGAATCCCTGAATCTGGGAATTTGTCCAAAACTAAGTATTCTACGCATCGAGGCCCCAAATATGTCTATATTGGAGCTGAAGGGTTGTGGTGTTCTTTCTGAGGCTTTTATTAATTGCCCTCTTTTGACATCTTTAGACGCCTCTTTCTGCAGGTTGTTCCGTACTTCCAAAATTCTTGGTTTATGTTTTTAATTGGTACTTACTGTTGCTGTACTCTTTGTCTTCTACATGCTCAGGCAGCTTGTGGATGATTCACTGTCTCGAATGGCAGAGGCCTGCCCTCTGATTGAACATCTTATCCTGTCATCATGCTTATCCATAGGCATCGACGGATTGTCTTCCTTGCGTTGTCTTCATAAGCTGACCTTGCTTGATCTGTCTTATACATTCTTGATCAGCTTGAAGCCTGTTTTCGACAGTTGCCCTCAGTTGAAGGTAGGCTTGATTGTGATCCTTTTTAGACCACTTCTGTTGCGGATCTTGGAATATAGTAAATAAAAATAAAAACCTTGTTGAAATGGACGTGCATTGTTGTACATTTAACAGTTTTTTTTTCTGTGCTGCTTATTCATATGTGCATGTGGTTCTTAAATGTTTGGTGAGCAACACAAAATGATGAGTATATGTTGTTCTTACTTTGAAGTACCCATAGAAGTTCACTTTATTATTATTCATTTATATCTTTTAGGTTTCTTACATGGGATTCATTGGAATTAGTTTCTAAATAAATAATGGAGTATTGATTTAGTCTGTTCTAATGGTACTTTTTTTTGGTGCAGGTGTTAAAGCTTTCAGCCTGCAAGTACCTTGGTGACTCATCGTTAGATGCCCTCTGCAGAGAGGGTGCTCTACCGTTGCTTGTTGAGCTAGACCTGTCCTACTCATCCATCGGGCAGACTGCGATAGAAGATCTTCTTGCATATTGTACAAATTTGGTTAATGTGAACTTGAATGGATGTACAAACTTGCAAGAATTGGTGTGTGACGATTGCAGTTCTGTTGATATGCCAGTTGATTTTTGCCCACCAAATTCTGCACCCGCCAAGAATGAAGAGATCAGTGAGCAATCTGGTCGTCTGCTTGAAGTTCTCAATTGTACAGGGTGTCCAAACATTAAGAAAGTTGTTATTCCTTCAATGGCAAACTTTCTACATTTGTCCAAAATCAATCTTAATCTTTCAACGAACTTGAAGGAAGTGGATTTGATGTGCTCCAATCTTCACTCATTAAACTTGAGGTATCATCGATGTGCATTTCTACACTTCCCATCGATGTGAATTTCGTATCTAGGTTTCCTGGGTTCCCACTAGCAATTGTAGCGTTTTGCAAAGTTTGTCAAAAGTCATGCATGCAGTGCACATTAAGTTAAACAAACCAGCAAAAACGTAATGCCGAATTTGTTTTAGATGTCAAGGTCTCAAGGATCAAAATACATGCAGCCAATCCAGCATTTTTTATCATGTGCCACTAGCACTGTTTTACGAATCTTGATACCAAAGATGAATTTGAAATTGAATATTTGTAGGTTTACTTGAGTTTTTGTGTACGATATACATGTTATTTTATCATTGTTTTTGAAACACTTCAACATGCTGTATTATCAAATTTTTGGTGACGGGGATGCCATAACCCCTGGCAACCAGTGAATTTCCCTTACAACATTTACTTTTGTGTTTCAGCAACTGTAGCTCACTGGAGGTTCTGAAGCTTGATTGCCCGAGATTGACCAACCTCCAACTTCTGGTACTTATTTTCATGCAAATTTTGTTTTGAAGTTATTGACTAGCATGGTTAGCTTCTGTGAACAAATGAATAGGTTCTGGTTTTGTTTGCTTGTCACCTTGGAACTTGTTTATTCCATCAGTTGGTACTGTTTAAGCCCTTGGTTTGTGTCCCTTGGTTTCGTTTATCGATAATTCTCATTACCAATGTTTGGGCACCTATCAGTTCAGGCTTTGTCCAATATACCTAGTTATTTTCAGAGCTACTGATGTGTCTACTTAACTGATGGTTATTTTCAGAGCTACTGATATGTCTACTTAACTGATGCCGTGTCACTTTGTCCTAGGCATGCACCATGTTGCAAGAGGAGGAATTAGAATCTGCAATATCCCTTTGTAGCGCATTGGAGATCCTCAATGTACATTCTTGTCCAAAGGTGAGCCAACATATTTTGTGCACTAGTCCAATTCCGTGTACTGTGTTCAAACTCAAAGTCTTCTAAGCAACCCATGTTTTGCACAGATAAATGCTCTGGATTTTGGCAGGCTCCGTGTGGTTTGTCCCAGTCTCAAGCGCATCCAGAGCAGCCTCATCTCATAATAGAGGCTGCTACCATATAAAGGAGTGATATCCATGCATTAAGCCTCTGTTGTATCTCGTCCCTTGGTGGACGGGTGTTACACTTGTTTGTATTGAAAACAAAAGCAGGTCAGGAATAGCCTCCATGGCGCTCTTGTACATAGTACCCAAGCATTGCCGATATATTGAATGGCATGGTATATTGTGAGCCAGGGGGCGATGCAATCCTATTTCTCCAGTTGATTCAAGGGCTATAATAATTTTAGCTGAATCTGTTTTGTTGCCGGAGATAACCCCCCCAAAAAAAAGAAGACATGTTTGTTTATATTCCTTGTAATTGTACCGATGGAGCAATCAGACCTGTACCCGGTTCATATGCATTAATAATCATGTTTGGATCAGGATTTGGAAATTGCTTTGCTGCTTGATATGTTATCTAGGGCGCAACTTTGTATGGCATTGTTTTTAATTATGGCAGCGCAAGGGACTGCATCCAAGCGTAGCAACGAGTTCTGACTTCTGAGACTTGCGTTTTGTGCTGCAGCCTGCAGGTTAGTGTTCGGCGGGAATTTGTGCCGGTACTGCTATCTTTGACCGGATCCAAAGCCTCGTCTGTGAGTTGTTGCTAGGCTGGCTGCCAGGTCGGCTAACGTGTAGTCAGTATCAAAAAAAAAAAAAAAGTGTAGTCAAACGTCTCGTGTTCGTGAGAACCTGTTCGCTAGTGTATGTGGATATGCCGCGAGCCGCTTGTCTATCCTGTTAGTAGTGATCCACTGCTAGTGCCTGCTTGCTTACACCTCTTGTCCATAACTGTCGTATGAAAACGCTACCAAGGCACACAGTGGACTCACACGGGTGGAGTGCCAGGCTCGGCAGCATGGGGATGCGGCAGACGCAGACCATCCGAGCTAAAAAGTTGTTCATATATACGACCGAGCAACCCTTGCTCATCCGTAATATCTTCAATACTGCTCGACGATGCGAGACCTTTACCGCTTCTTGCCAAATCGCGGTGAAATTCCAGTAACTGAATTAGTCACGCATGCGTTAAAAACTTAAATCTGGATAGGCGGGTAATGTTAGCAAGCAAGTGACCAAAGAGAGCAATCATGCGTGATGTTAGCGTGCGCAAATCATTGGAAATCGGCCTCGCACGAAAAGAGATTTGTTGCCACTCATCGGTTGGACAAGGGACCGTACTCAACGATAAGACGAAGAAGAAGAAAAAAAAGGGAGAATTGACTAATTAACTACCCTTGTTCCTGCTTTACAGCTGAGAGGAATTATGCTCACCTCCTTGACGGCGATGGAATTTAGCAAACCGGCAATTCGCCCATCTGGCACCACCCCACTCACAGAGTCACAGGCGATTCGCCGATAAAGGCATGTCATTTTGAAAGAAAAAAGTGATAAATTTGAAAAACAGTAGTAATCGGCACACAGCAAGGATTATCCTTTGGCGCCATACATAGTTACGTACGGGAATGAGAAAGCTCTGGTTTCAATTTTAACTCGAGCGCCCTCTCATTTTTCTTTCAGAACGTGCATAGCACGTTTTTTCATTAAACGGAGAAGAAGAAGGTTACAATGCTATCGGTAATACATTACAAAGCAACAACAAAAGCTGAAAAAGGACCAAAGAACCAAAACACGGCACGGCGCCCAAGACTACCTAGACTACCTCCTAGCGGTCCTTGTGTCCAAGAGATTGCCAATTCCACCGAAGCTGCCGCGTGCCCAAATCCTCGCTTCCTCTAGTATCTTCTCGGCAAGAGCTATCGACATCAACACGGAACGGTCATGCACTCTTCGGTTCCGCTCCAACCAAAGCGACCAACCAGATCAGGGTGTCGAAGCCTTTACATACGACTTTTGGTACGCGCTTTCTGTTGCGCATCCACCAGTCAGCAAACGGAGACTCCAGTTGAGGGGTGACTAGCTGTAGACGTAGATAGCCGAGCACCCGGAACCAGTAATGCCGGAAGCGAGAGGTAAATGGAATGAAAAAAGAAGAATGTGGTGAAAGAAGTTAGAATTATGATAAGGGGGTAATAGTTGAAATGAAGCTTGGACAAAACAAACCTAGAGATCTGTGTTGATGGCGATGGCACTCCACGATGCTCCGATGACCGGCGGCGTGATCTAATCAGGGTAAGAAGCTAACAGCCAGAAACTTGAGGCATCGGCCGGCGTCAACGAGGTTACTAGGGAGCCGAGGGAAGATCGTACCTTGGACAAGAAGGCCTGGCCCGGGGCGGGATCGAGGGAGGAGAGCTCCATCCCACCGAGGCTCGAGAGTTGAGCGGAGGGGGGGGGGGGGGGGGGGGGGGCAGAATCACGCGGTGGCCTCATGGCCGCCGGCGGCGGCTCTCATGGCTCTCTTCCTTTTCGATATAATTGTGAGTAAGATGATGCATTGCACTGCACCTTGCATTCATCTTATTTGGAAGTTGAGGTAAATGCACATGCATACGGGGATAACTTTTGTGAGAATTGTTTTGCAAAAAAAAAAATGTGAGAATTAATACATTACAACCAAACAATGGTAATCTTCACTGATTAGTAAAGTCATAATTGATGGTAATTTATGAGAATTGCCGCTGTATCCCTTACATCTCACAAGAGGTATATAGTGATATTACTCAAATCAAAGATAGAGAAACATATTTTCAGGAAGAGAATATCCAAACTTATTGGTCGTCTTGTGCTTGAAAAAGAAGTTTGTAGGAAGACATCGCGAAAGCATCACATCAAGCTCATACTTAGTAACCGGAACTGAGAGAGGATCTCATCGACTCGGCCTTCCTTAACTCAAGTCTATTTCAGATGACGTATCACCGTGGACTCCAGATTTCCTAATTAGGATTTTTAATGGCAACATGCTTTATCATCATCTCAATTACTATACTATACTCTACATGTTTTGCTTGTGTTAATGGAAGCACCTGTTTGACTTGGTGTAGGCTCCTGGTCGTCGTCTGCCAGTAAAAGGAAATGTGGGGATCCAAATCAAATCATGGTCTCCGATTCCTAAATATAACGAGGAGAGGAAGAGATGATGTGGTGGGTCCGGATGAGGGAGAAAAAGGGTTGCATCCGCCAGGCTGGCCAAGGGGAGGTTGAGGTTAACCTCTCCGCCCGCTCCTAGGACCCCGCCAAACACAAACTCCCATCTAAAATAACACCTCCTCCTCCGCCACCACCGTCGCCATTGCATATTTGCATCCCATCCATCAGCCGCGCGACGAGAATATCAAAAGGAGAGGAGCGGAGCCCCGGGCGGAGGAGAGAATAGAAACCCGACAACCCTTTCCTGCCTTCTATTTCGTTCTCTCTCGCGGCCGGCCTTGCTCAAGAGCAACACCTCTCCGGTTCTCGCGGCGCTCTGCCTGCCTGCCTGCTGGTCTCTTTCTTTCCGTGCTCTTGATCGAGTGGTGAAGGGGGAATTAAGATGAGTCTCTTCGGGCTTGGGAGCAAGTATGGCCTCTTCCTGCTTCTTTGCTCTGTTCGGTTGATCTTTTTTTGATTGATTGGAGGCCAATTGGCATACATGCATGTCGCGTCGCTGTTTTCTCCCATTTGGATCTTTTATTCCTTCCCAGGACTCATTGCTTTTCTTGAGAAAAAATCTGCCTCTGGTAGATATGGAAGGTTGAATTACTGATTATCTGAATCTGTATAAAACAGAGAAGGAAAAGGGGGCGACAAAACAATGGTTTTGACCCAGGCAACGATAATGCTTGCACGTTCTGTCTTGGCTGCAATTTGAGTTTTTTTTTTAAAGACATTTTTATGTTTGTCCATTGATTGTATCTGAAGTACCAATGGACGGGGTTTTCTTAACGTGCATGGATTTGTTTTCTCGTATTCGCTCTTCCTTGCTTGGTTGTACGTTTCTGATTAATCATGGTGTTGATGTGCTTTATTTATGAGCAGGAATCAAAAGACATTCAGGCCTAAGAAGAATGCACCGTCCGGAAATAAGGTCATCTGCGATATTTTCATATTTTTTTATGACACCTTGTTTTCTTATTTGTGACCATAATTCATGAAGTCCTTCTGATCGTTCCAGAAAGAAACAAAATTACATGAGAGAACACTTATTTTCTGCCAATACAATGTGAGTGCCTAAAGCCATTTCTTCTTCCCTTTTCGTGTTTGATACAGGGTGTCCAGCTGAAAAAACACATTGATGCAACCTTAGGAAGCGGAAATTTGAGGGATGCGGTTCGGTTGCCACCGGGAGAGGATCTCAATGAATGGCTAGCTGTAAATAGTAAGTTTTGCAATACTCATATGTCAAGCAGAAAAAGTCTACCATGCAACTGTACCATTTGCTGATCACATAGCTGTTGCTTCTTCACAGCTGTTGATTTCTTCAACCAGGTGAACATCTTGTATGGCACTCTGATGGAGTTCTGCACACCAGCTACATGCCCAACAATGTCAGCAGGACCCAAGTAAGATGGGTACCCTCTTTGGAGAGGAATGTGGTCCTAAATACTAATCTCCTGATTTAGTTTACAAGAGTTTGAACTGGTGACAATAAATCCTTTGTCCAGGTTTGAGTACAGGTGGGCTGATGGTGTGCAGATCAAGAAACCGATTGAGGTTTCAGCACCCAAATATGTTGAGTACTTGATGGACTGGATAGAGACCCAGCTTGATGACGAATCCATCTTCCCTCAAAAAATCGGTACTTAAACAACTCATTTGAATTTGATACTATCTTGTTAATAAGTCATATGTCAATTCAACTAGAATACCTCATTCATATCGATTGATTGCCTTTAACTGTTCATGCAGGAACCCCTTTTCCACAAAATTTCAAGGAAGTTGTGAAGACGATATTCAAGCGCCTTTTCCGTGTTTATGCTCATATTTACCACTCACATTTTCAGAAGATTATGAGCCTTAAGGAAGAGGCACACCTAAACACCTGCTTCAAGCATTTTACGCTGTTCACTTGGGTATGCTGCCTCTTAATCCTCCCCTTCATCCTTCTGCCCCCTTTTTTCTAAGCAAATGGTAGGAGCTCTGCCTATCAATTGAGTAGGAGAGAGTTTTGAAACAGACTTAGTTCTAAGATACAAAAGAGAGCTGCTCCCACACATTTGCAGCTCCAACGCAGAGCAAGCAAACAGAGTTATCAGTTAAAAAGTGTACAATCTCATGGTCAATAATTTCAGTGTTTTCATTTATTTGAAGGAAAACAAAATATTGAGAAATAGTATGCAAGTATTAAAAATTACTGATAACTTCCATTCTTTGAATTTTTGAACCTGCCATTTCATTATGCATGTTGTTTGGCATATATGCCCTTTTATGTCAGTGAGTGATATCTTTTCTAACAGAGCTATTCTTGGTGTAAATTGATCCAATTAATCAATTAATTATTTGTCCTTTCCTTTTATGAATAGTTTTTGTTCTTTGTGTAGGAATTCAAGTTGATCGACAAGGCTGAGCTTGCACCTCTTATTGATCTAATTGAATCCATTGTTTCAGTTAGCTGAGATGGCACAATGATTGTTCGGATATCTCTCGTTATTTTTCCCCCTATTTTTTTCCCTATAGTCAAGTGTGTGCAGAAAGAGTGAGGGAAAGGCCAAAAAAAGTTATGTTTCTTCGTGTAAAGTTTGGCGTCTGCTCTAAGAGTGGCACCAGACCATGCTTGTCTTGTGAACGTCAGGACTAGTTGGGGGGACTATCCACTTGAGTGACTCTCTCAACCATGCTGATGTACCCCGTTTGCAACTAGCAGGAGTTTCTCTATACCTAAAGAAAAAACTTTCCTCGGTCCATGTAATATATGGTTCTCGCTTCGTGGATAATCTCCAATATGAACACTAGAGTTGGCAGAACAGCTATTTAGTGTGATATGCAATCCCAATTTTCTGTTCCTATTACTAATAATTTATAAATTGCAAAATTTATTGCAAGGACTAAAATTTGAAGTCTTAGGGATGATCGCCTAGAACTTTTTCATTAAAAACGAAAAAGAATCTTTGACATGAAAGCATTTTCTTTAGCAAATACTCCCTCAGATCCTTAAAGAGAGTCGTTTTTGGTATGCGTGCCACAAGTTTGACTCGATTTGTAAAAAATACGTCCAATATTTGTATCTCTAAATAAATTTGTTAAAATACTAGACTAAAATATCTTTCCAATGATACTATGTACCATAAATATTAATATTTTTTAATATAAAATTAACCAAAGTCATTTTTCAGAAAGCGAGAAAGACACTCTTTTAGGGACGGAGGGGGTAAGAACTAAAAAAGTTTGCCCTCCACTGAATGTCAGGCAGACAACAACAAGAGATTTCCCCAAGACCTAAGCTTCCTTTTAGAAAATCAACATGGCCAATTGGCCATGTCAATGAAATGTTTGGAAAATATAACGATAAAAGTTGATGATAAATCAGTAGCCTAAATGAAAACGCAAGCCATTCTTGGCATAGATCTCCATTGCCACTGCTTTCGCAGCACGACAAGCAATCTGGATATTGTCCTGTTCTATCTTCTTTTGCAATAGTTTGAAGGTAGTAGCTATATATTTTTTTTTTGTAAAAAAGAATAATGTATGTAACGGTTTTTACATTACCATCTACATCTAATGGTGGATCCTAACACTACTCTTCCATTCTTCAACCTCCTCTAGTCGAATCACCATGTTTGTAAACCATATCATATCTTTCGCCACGAGCAATGCCCATTGACGTTCCTGCACTATCCGCTATTTCACGTAGCATTGTTTCCCTCTCTTCTAATTTTCTTCTTCACCTCTGAGGACCCGGTGTGTCCAAAGACCGGTGGATGGTCGCTTCCTGGTGTGATGAGTGATTGACAACGTGGTGTGGATTGACGTTTCCCTTGGCTCAAGTATTGCAGGTGTAGAATGCGGCTTGATTGCATTGGTGCAGGTGAAGGACAGGCGCGAAAGGTCTTAGCCATGGCGGCCTCCGAGGAGCGGAGAGACAAGTAGGCTTGGTTTGAGGGACCCGGTGGCCAGATGTATCAAGTGCGGTTCATATGGTGGCAAGAACGAGCGAGGGGACGTCGTTCCGGTGCGAGGTAGCGGCTCACAACCGAAGCTCGTACGCGGACGTGTAGCCGGTGCAAGACCGAAGCTTGTACGTGGGGTTTGATGATTTGGCCACAAAATCATTAGTGGACGGTTTCGCTTGGTTTGGGCCTCAAAACCAAGGCTGAGGACTCGACGTGGCGAAGATGGGCCACTGGGCTGTGGCATCAGCCAGGGGCGGTTTAACCGCCCCCAAGGGGCGGTTTAACCGCCTCCCCCTGGGCCGGCCCAAAATTGGCGTCGAGGAGTTTCGATCCGGAGGACACGCAGCGTGACTGCAAGGCTTGGGTCGGAGGGAAGCTAGCTTGCGGTGGAAGGTGTCCCAGCCGGAAAGTATCTGAAACCAAATGTCAAATTTGCCCCTGAGGGGTATGGATATTTGGATGACCCAATTCGGAGTCCGGACGAGAAAGTTACGCGTCCGAAAAGATCGAAGGCAGAACCTGCCAGGCCGGTCGGCCTGACTTAGGCCGATCGGCCTGGACAAGGCCGGCCGACCTACAATCATCCCCAAAATGCTCCAAACTTTGCACAAGGACCTTAGGGAGTCACCAATGGATCCCCAAGCAAGAATTGACAAGAATAAATGAAGTTAAGACCGAAAGGCCTAGGCCATGGATTGGAAGGTCCACCCACCTAGGATTCTCGGACAACTTCAACTCTACGCAACCAAAACCGCCTCAAGGGACAACATGCAACCGTTGATGAGCGAGTCGGTGCAACGGAGGGCCGAGAGGCGCCAGGGCCAGGCCGATCGGCCTCCCCTAGGCCGGCCGGCCCCCAACTGTCGAGCTTGAGGTGAACGCCTCCACAACCGTCATCAAGACATCATCAGGAGCGTCCACAAGAAAGTTGGTGCCAGATGGTGACCAACCCAGGCCGAACGGCCCTGATGAGGCCAGCTGGCCTACTTCCGTGGCCATTACGCCTCCCCTTTCGCGTGGATGCTAAGCAAGATGGTGGCGTGACAATTACGCGTGATACCGCCCTTGGAAGACTATAAATGGCGACCTCCACCCCCATTCAACACACCACAGTGAAAGGGAGAAGTCCAAGTGTAGTGTAGTGCTACCTATCTAGCTTTGAAAATAGGGAGAGTGGTGAGGTGAAGAGTCCGGAGAGGAGCCGAAGTGTCGGCCCCTCTCCAACTTTGTGCCTCCGAGGAATGAAGCTTCAGTTCGAGTAAAGTTCCTCTTCTTTTGTCTTTACTGCTTTCTCTCTTTACATTAGTAGTTCTTGCATGCTTTCTCTAGTTACGGGTACCTGAGTCTGCGCGAGTGACAGCGACTCTTGTTTGGGGTTTCCTCTATAGCCCTTCGCGTTGGGTGGAGGTCAGTAGCTGAAAGCTTAGGCGTGGTGCCTGTGCTGGCTAGCTACCTCAGGTTGTGTTGCACCCCACGGAACTGCGGTGGTAGGCGGCAGGTGGTGACAGCCCTGTCCGTCCTTCATAGTCCACCACATTTGGGTGTACTCATAACAGTAGTGCTGAGCCCGAAAAACCCCCTCTCTCACCCCGTTCTGAGGTTCTCCCGTTCTAGCCGTTGAAGCAACTAGAGGAATCAAGTATTCCTGATAGGAGGTTAGCAAGTCGACATTAGATTACCTCTACCCAACTTATCTGTTCTTCTTCACTCCCGTCGTCCCTGGATAAACTAGAGCCGTTTCTAGTACACTTCTCGTTCCTCGTGGATTCGATACCCTGGAATACTCCTAGGTGAAAGCTACATCGGCATCCGTACGCTTGCGGATTTATCTGTTAGGCTAAGGAACGCCAAAAAGGCCTTACTTTCTGAGACTGGAAAGAAGGCGATGGACATTGAGTCTTTGCTTTGCGAGTCTAGGGAGAGAGTAGCTAAGCTTGAGTCTGAGGTTGCTGTGTTGAAAGATGCTCCTGTTGTTTCTGATGAGATTGAGTGCTCCTTCTGTGATGTGCATCTTGCTGATCTGGTTGTTCTTAAGGAGAAACACATGACATGCTTAGATGATCTAGAAGATGCGAGGGTTGAGATTGCTGAGTTGAAGTCTAGACCTTCTTTGCTAGGTGCTTGTACTTCTTGTCCTGCTTTACATGCTTAGTTGCTTGAATCTCGTACCATGATTAGTTCGCTTGAAGTTCAATTGAAATCTCCTATTGCAAATTCTTGTTCTGCTTGTGATGTTGTCGCTTTGAAGAATGTTGAGCTAGAACAATGTGTTGATCGTTTGCAAGATGAGAATGATGAGTTGCGACAGTGTTTGGGTTGGTTGTCGGGTCGCGAGCCTCAGCTTAAGATGTTGATTACTGGTTTTAAGAGAGCTGATGGTCGTGGTCTGGGTTTTGAGAAAGCTGGTGAGAGTAGTGGTGAGAAAGAGAGAGAACCTGAAAACTCAACCACAAACATTCCCACAACCCCACAGAAAGCCATTCTCAAAAACAACTTCACACCCAAACGCAACCACCTGTTGAACAAGCTTGATACCACTCCTGATCCTCCCAAGATTCCCCCAAGACAAACAACTTCCAGAAGAGGGTAGCCTTTGTGAGGAGTGGGGTTTACTAGAAGAGAGAGCCGAGAGAAACCCCAAAGCCAAAGCCAGTCCGCTTCCATTTTGAGCATTGTGGAAGGGATGGACACATTGAGGAGTTTTGCTGGAGGAAGAAGAGGGAGGTGAGACGAGAGAAGGAGATGGGGAACAGGGACAGGTACTACTCTACCCGTAGTGTGCCTGTGTCTCGTTCACCCATGCCTAGAGGAGAGGCTTTTGTGCGTACAGTTCCCTCGGTGGGTAGTCGTGGTGTTCCAGCTCGTAGTGGTTTTGCTAGGCGGCCTCTTGCTCGTGGCCAGATTAGTTCAGGGAGGTTTGACCATAGCTTTGAGCCTAGGAGAGAGTCTAGGCCACGTTTTCCCTCGCGTGGTGCTAGAGGTCCGATGGTGAGAGACGAGAGGGTTTCACATGGTAGAGTAGATTTTGCTAACCCCTCTTTTGAGCAGATGGCCCGACACTGGTTTGACTCTTTTTGTGCTAACCCCAGTGTCGAGTCATTCGCTCATTCTCGTTCTCGCTTTTGATTGTGCAGGTGGGAGGCTTGGAGAACTTTTGGTTGATGGATTCCGGCTGTTCGAGACATATGACAGGTAATAGGAAGTGATTCTCCAGTCTCACCCCGGTGGTGTCGAGGCAGTACATCACTTTCGGGGATAAGGGTAGAGGTAGAGTGCTGTCTGAGGGTGCTATTCAGGTGAGCGACAGTTTTATGTTGAAGCGTGTTGCTCTTGTCAAGAATCTTGGTTTTAATTTGCTTTCAGTTTCTCAGCTTCTTGATGAGGGTTATGAGGTTCGGTTTAAGAGTGGTGATTCTCGAATTCTTGATTCTCGAGGTGACCTTGTGTGTATGATCATTCCCGAGGGACAGATTTTTCGTGCTGATTTTTCTCGATCTTTTCGTCCTTCACAGTGTTTGATCACTGGTACTTCTTCTGAGCTTTGGAAGTGGCATAGGAGATTGGGTCATGTGAGCTTTGATTTACTCACATGCTTGAGTGCTCTTGACCTTATCCGAGGATTGCCCAAGCTCAAGTTCGAGAAAGATTTGGTTTGTGCACCTTGCAGGCATGGTAAGATGGTTGCTGCTTCCCATCCACCTTTGACAGATGTTATGACTGAGCGTCCAGGGGAGCTTTTGCATATGTACTTGGTTGGTCCCGCTCGCGTTCGTTCAGTTGGTGGGAAGTGGTATGTTCTTGTGGTTGTGGATAACTTTTCTCGGTATGCTTGGGTGTTCTTTTTGGAGTCGAAGGATGAGACATTTGATTTTGTTCGAGATCTGATTCTGAGGTTGAAAAACGAGAGTAATGGTGGTGCCATGAGAGCTATACGCAGTGACAATGGTACGGAATTTAAGAACACTCATTTTGATGCCTTTTGTCGTGATCTTGGTCTCGAACATCAATATTCTTCGCCATATGTTGCTTGTCAAAATGGAGTTGTTGAGAGGATGAATCGGACGCTTTGTGAGATGGCTAGGATGATGCTAGATGAGCATAGGACTCCTAGAAAGTTTTGGGCAGAGGCGGTGAATACAGCTTGTCATGTTTCGAATCGGATTTTCCTTCGTGCTTTCAAGAAGAAAACTTGCTATGAGCTTTTCCATGGTCGTTCGCCCCATGTGAGTCACTTTCGGGTTTTGGCTACAAGTGTTTCATTCTTAAGAAAGGAAATTTGGACAAGTTTGAGTCTCGTTCAATGGATGGTATCTTTCTTGGTTATGCTAATCATTCTCGAGTATATCGTGTGCTCAATCTTGAAACTAACTAAATCATGGAGACTTGCGAAGTCACTTTTGACAAGACCATTCCGTGTAGCTCTTCTGTCTTTGAGTGTGCAGGTGATGATGAGTTGGGACAGTCCATCTTTGAGGAAGAACAACTTGATGAGGAAGATGATGAGGAGAATCATGCACCGTGTGGAGGTCATGTATCTTCTACTTCCACTACTACCACGACGTTTGACGACGGCCCTACTGCTACACCTTCGTCGATTCGCGCACATGATCGAGTTCAAGTGGAAGCTGATGTTGAGGGGGAGGCAATCTCGAGGCGAGAAGCTCCCCGGCTGGTACAGAGGGATCATCCACCTTCGAAGATCATCGGGAACTTGGATGAATGCACTACACGGTCGAGGTCACAGAACATCTCTCATTTCGCTCATTCTGCATATGTTGTGTCTTTCGAGCCCAAAAATGTTGGAGACGCTTTATCTGATTCGGATTGGGTCAATGCCATGCATGAAGAGCTTGAAAACTTTGAGAGAAACCAGGTGTGGGAGTTAGTTGAACCACCTCCAAATTGCCATCCTATAGGAACCAAGTGGGTTTTCAAAAACAAGAGGGATGAGGGTGGAGAGATAGTGATAAACAAAGCGAGGTTGGTTGCTCAGGGGTTTTCGCAGCAGGAGGGGATAGATTATGAGGAGACCTTTGTCCTATTGCCCATTTGGAGGCAATTCGGATCCTTCTAGCATTCTCTGTTGCTAAAGGGTTCAAGTTGTACCAGATGGACGTGAAGAGTGCCTTTCTAAATGGGGTGATCGAGAAAGAAGTGTATGTGAGGCTGCCCCCGGGTTTTGAGAGTGAGAGATACCCACACCGAGTGTACAAACTCCACCAAGCTTTATATGGCCTAAAGCAAGCAACCCGAGCGTAGTATGGCAGGTTGAAGGGGTTCTTGCTTAGCAAGGGGTTTGTGATGGGAAAGGTTGATAAGACGCTCTTCTTGTTGTTCAGATTTACGTGGATGATATCATTTTTGGTGGCTCTTCTCACGATCTTGTAGCCAAGTTTGCAGACGATATGAGCAGGGAATTTGAGATGCCGATGATGGGAGAGTTGCAGTTCTTTCTCGGGCTACAGATCAAGCAAACCAAGGATGGGACGTTCGTGCACCAAAGCAAGTACACCAAGGACATTCTCAAGAAATTTGACATGAGCGACTCCAAGCCGATGACTACGCCGATGAGTACGACTACAGCTTTGGATGCGGATGAGGACGGAGAACCAGTGGACCAGAAGGAGTACCGGAGCATGATCGGCTCCCTCCTCTACTTGACGTCGACGAGGCCGGACATACAGTTCAGCGTGTGTCTGTGCGCTCGTTTTCAGGCTTCACCGAGGACCTCACATCGTCAGGCCGTCAAGAGGATTTTCAGGTATCTCAAGTTTACTCCTGAGCTGGGTCTTTGGTATTCTGCCGATTCCACTCTTGCACTTCATGGTTTTTCTGATGCGGATTTTGCTGGATGTCGTGTTGATCGCAAGTCTACTTCTGGTCAGTGTCAGTTTCTTGGATCGTCTCTTGTGTCTTGGTCTTCTCGCAAGCAGTCTAGTGTAGCCCAATCCACCACAGAGGCCGAGTATGTTGCTGCTGCTAGCTGCTGTTCTCAGTTGCTTTGGATCACATACACCTTGAGAGATTTTGGCTTAGACATGTCCCATGTTCCACTTCTTTGTGATAGCACCAGTGCCATAAGCGTAGCCAAAAATCCCGTGCTTCATTCCAAAACCAAACACATAGAAGTGAGGTACCACTTTCTGAGAGATCATGTGGAGAAAGGAGATATTGAGCTTGCCCATGTTTCTACCCAAAACCAGCTTGCAGACATTTTCACTAAGCCACTTGACCAAGTTACCTTCACCCGCTTGCGAGGGGAACTTGGTGTGTGTAGCATATGTATTCTATTGTACCATCTTTGTATCTTGATGTACATTTTTCTGCTTTTGTATCTTGATGCATAGTTTTCATCTTTGCATCTTGTGATATATCATGCTGCATTTGTATCATATCTTAGGATGAGCTTCTCCTATATGCAGTGTTAGCTACAACTTGCTACATTTTAGAGTTTAGGCAGGCTGGCTAGGGATTGGATGTATGATTGGCTATGCTCTTGATGGTCTTGATATATATTCCTTTGAGATAGTCAATTTTTGAATTAAAATGACAAACTGAACTTAAACTCTTTTCACCCATGAGTAAATGCCTTTGCATGTCTTGTTTGAGCCGAAATGGCTATATTTTGCTTAAGGTCATGCTAGGATGATATTCTTTTCATTTGGGTCAAAGATCTTTGTCATTGTAAATGTTTAGCCCATGTTTATCTTGTGGAGGAGCATAAACTTCTTTCTGTCGCAAAGACATTTCATGTACTATGCTTAAATTGAAAAACTTGAAAAATGAGATGTCTATGCATGAAAGAAGAAAGATAAGCAAAAGATACTTTTTGAGAAACATTTATGCTCATGTCTCTATGCTTTCACCATTGCACACACTTGCACACATGGGTGCTAAGCGGTTGCATGTTGTTTGCCGGAGAAGTCTCCCTTGAGAAGTGAACACATGGCTCCGTGCTTTGACATGACATGAGATATATTTTGGGCGTTTATAATGATCTTTTGTCAAGAATGCTTATCCTATCATAATCTTGGTGAAATGCAGTTTATTTTTGCTCAAATGACCCATGTTTAGGACTTTGCTCGTGAGGTGAAACTTTTGAAAAATTGAGCAAATTGATCATGGCTTTGTCAATTGACTATATGTCTTTAACTTCTTGATGGCAATGCCCGTGTCACATGATGAACTATCTTGTTTGCCTCTTCTCTAACTTGTAGCATTTTGTATTGCTCATTGTACATTTGAGAAGCTTGTAGTTGCATTTTGTACATTGTTTCCTTAATTTGTGCATTGTCAACAAGGGGGAGAATTTCTGGAGCTTTTTGCAAGGGGGAGAAGTTGCTGAATTTGTGAGAAAGTTTTTGAGCTTAAATTTGTTGGATTTGTGTGAGAATTGATGAGAGCTTTGCCAAAAGAAGTTTCTGAAAATTTGTGAAGTTTTTGAGAGTTTGAGTATTGGAAAACTTTGCTGGGCATATCTACTGCCCCTAAAAACCACCAGTTGCTTTCTTTGCATCGTCCACCCAATTCAATGTCCCCAGTGAGATGCTTTTTCTTCGTCCACCCAAATCTTTGTACACAGCAAACCTACACTATCAAAATGAACCGTTCAGATTCGTCCTTCACCCCCTCTCCTTAATCATCACTCAAATCCAACGACCCAGCTTATTTGGATCATCCGCGCCCATCCTTCTCCTCTTCCCGCACGCTCTCCCACCCGCACCCGCGACTTCTCCTCTTCCCAATCGACGAGCCACCAAATCCAAAACCAGCATCGTCTCCCCCAAAGCACTGTCGCGCGAGCACCCTCCACCGCGCCTCCTTGACTGCGAGCCCCTCCGGCACTGCTCGGCCGCGACTCCTCTTCCCAATCGACGCCAGCGACTCCCTCATCCCGTTCGTCAGCGGGAGGGCGCGGATCCGGGGGACGAGTCGGCCATTGGGATGGAGGAGGGTGAGGGTCGGATCCGTCTCGCCGGGCTTGGTCCCAGACGGCGGCGTCATGAGGCTCCCCGTTCCAGCGCGACAGCAGCTGTTGTCGATCTGCGTGGCAGCACCTCTTCTCCAAACCACTCCCCTTCCTACAGCGCAACATCCTCTCTTGCGAGGAGCAGCATAGGCAAATGGCAGTTTCTGTATCATCTTCTCCCCGTGTTGCTTGTCTCCACTATCCCCGTCAGGAGGCACAACGGCACTCTGTACCACAAGTGATTAAAAGAATTTACAGTGCAAAGTGAATAGAAGAAGCGACACTTCTTTCAGTTTTACTTAGAATCGAAGTTTGTTTTAAATTTTTCCTTATTGCAGTATGCTAACTTACTAACGCCCAGGTGACTTTCAGTTGCAGGTGAGTAGGTGTTACAAATAACTGGTGATTTCTTCTTCCTTCTTTTCAGTTAAGTTCTTGGTAGCATATCATTGGCAAAGCCTCATGCGATTCGGTATGGAGGAGCTATCTGTTGCATGATACAAAAATCTATTCATTGCATTTTTGAATTGTGTGCTGCCCTGGCATATAGCGTATATGTATGTTCTCTTCGAACTGTGCCGGCAAGTGCAATATTCATACAAGGCCCTGAAATATTTTCCATGTATGTATGTCTGACATTCTCAAATGCCTTCTTTTTTCCATTCATCTGAAATTTATTTCAGTACACAGGCTAAGGGGTGTGATATGTATAGCAGGGATGTACATGTATATCTAACAATCCTAAATGTGTTCTTTTTTCCATTCACGTGAAATTTATTTTAGCACACGGGCTGGGAGGAACATGAGCTTGAATTTTTAAGATGAAAAGTAGTAGAATGCTTCGTTGTCTTCAGTGAGGTTTTCAATGGACCACCTTTCACTTTCTGAGCAGACCATGAAAAGTCCTGTTGATATCAGTACTAATTTTGGTTTCAAACTTTTAGGATGTAGCATTGCTTTGGAACAAGCTATAATTAGGTGTAACTATTATGCTGTTATGCAACAGTGCCTATCTAGCCAGAAAAAGTCAGACAAATACCTAAATCATCCAGTTATACTTGACCTTACGAGTATATGTGAGAATAGCTGACAGGGTAACACTCCTGCTCCTATCTGTCTTCCTATGTCCAACTGATGTATGTGCTAGGCATTGATCATTGTTCGTACTGAAGTTCGCTTACATTGTCCATATTGATCAGCAAACCATCATGTTTGATTTAAGTACTTATTTATTTTTTTCCGTTGGAGGTTGCTGCTAAGTGCGTAGAAAAATGTTGGTGGCCTAGCAGTTATTATTCCCTAGAGAAGTACTTTCGAGTGTCATCAGTTGAGGCAAGTATGGAAATCTCAATGCCATTGTGCATCATGTTTCTATGCAGTTTTAGTAAAAGCCATATGCTTGTACTCATGGCTAGGGAAAATAGATTGTATTCTTGACCTGGGCAAGCTCTGCCTTTGTTCTTTATGTTCTTGATCTGTGTAAAAATGAATTTGTATTTGAACTTTATATGGCATGGTTACTGGAAAAATCTTTTTTTCTTCTCAGCTTTTCACGTTTGATGCAAGAGGCATTGATGCACAAGCACAACCTATCTGACAGCAGATATTGATACCTAATTGGCAAGGTACGTGCCCCCATCAGACTCTGTAATCCCACTGCAGGCCAACATGTTAAAAGGCGGTGGTATACTTTTTGATACAGGAGACTGGAGGGTGGACCTATTGAGTGCACGGGTGCACACATTACTGAAAATTACCTGAAACCCTTTTTACTCCAAATCTATTGGGACTCGTCTGTATGAATAATTTTTTTTTTCACAGAAACTAGGCTTGCACAGTCACAACTAGAAGGAATTACCAATTTTAACAAAAAAACAATATTCAGTAAAAATATACATTACACCTGGTGCTACACAAAAATTGAGTGATATATTTGGGTCCAGCATTACCAGACACCTAAATTTTCTACTTAAAGATATTGATTTGGGAAACAACCTGGTATGCATTGCATGGTTGGAGGGGATTCCACTGGTTTCCTTGGATTTTGTGAATGATTTAATTGATTCCGAATGCTAATCAAAATTTTGCTGCTATGTGCAAATCAGAGACAGCAATCGGCAAAGATGAATTTCAACGGATGACTGACATCACTCCTCATTGATATCGGAGAATCATAATGTAACTGACGCCTGGAGCATGAGTTGCAGTGGAGAATCATAATGGTATTGATCTTTATTGAATTTCTGCTACCTACCATGTTTGCATCAATTAGAATTGGGACACTTCATTACCTGCAATGCATTAAAGTGATCAGGGTTTCTTTATTTTTTGTTTTACAAATGTAGCCAATTTGCTGCACAAAAGCCCGGATGTTGAGTGCAGTTGGCCTGACACGATTCTGGTCAGGTGAATTAATCCCCTTCATGTGGATGCCATATTTAGGTTTTGCAGCAAGTTATGTGGTTCGAGGTGGAACAAGCAGAACTGTTAAGAGAGAAGGTTGAGCCTTTCAAGCTGACTTGTATTTAGAATTGGAGAAGCAGAACTGCTTCGTTGATAAGGATGTTTACTACATTTGTCTTTTGATGGATTGCTTTGCATTACCAAATGTTACCGTGTAGTGTTTTTAGTGTTGTATATATGTTTGATCATAAAAATATACAATTACCGTCTTTTAACTACATGCTTTGCTTTATCTAATTTATATTGTTATATGTTGCCGTAGCGTTAGCACGGGCATTATACTAGTTTGGAAGGTTTTCAAGTTGAAACGGCATCGTTGCGAGTTTGCTTGTGCAAATTTTGCATTTTTTGGTTTGGTGATCTGTCAATGCACTCATCAAGGGGGAGATTGAGGACCCGGTGTGTCCGAGGACCAGTGGATGGTCGCTTCCTGGTGTGATGAGTGATTGACAACGTGGTGTGGATTGACGTTTCCCTTGGCTCAAGTATTGCAGGTGTAGAATGCGGCTTCATTGCATTGGTGCAGGTGAAGGATAGGCGCGAAGGTCTTAGCCATGGCGGTCTCTGAGGAGCGGAGAGACAAGTAGGCATGGTTCGAGGGACCCAATGGCCAGATGGATCAAGTGCGGTTCACATGGTGGCAAGAACGAGCGAGGGGACGTCGTTCCGGTGCGAGGTAGCGGCTCACAACCGAAGCTCGTACGCGGACGTGAAGCCGGTGCAAGGTGGCGGCTAACGATCGAAGCTTGTACGCGGGGTTTGGTGATTTGGCCACAAAATCATCGGTGGACGGTTTCCCTTGGTTTGGGCCTCAAAACCAAGGCCGAGGACTCGACGTGGCGAAGATGGGCCACTGGCTGTGGCATCAGCCAGGGGCGGTTTAACCGCCTCCCCCTAGGCCGGCCCAAAATTGGCGTCGAGGAGTTTCGATCTGGAGGACACGCGGCGTGACTGCAAGGCTTGTGTCGGAGGGAAGCTAGCTTGCGGTGGAATGTGTCCCACCTGGAAAGTATCTGAAACCAAATGTCAAATTTGCCCCTGAGGGGTATGTATCACTTAGGGGTAGTTTAGTCTTTAGAGCACCACCACTTGGACTACTAATAGGCCCCTTAGGGCTTGGTGGCTGCTATCTCTTTAGTTATCTCTTGGATTTTTCTTTGAACTAGTTTTCCCCTTCATCCCCTCCACCTAGAACTACTTCGAATCATTCGTAGTTTGTATAGGTGAATTCATGGTTTGTTGATTGAGTTTGTTCTGTTCATCTTTGTGCAATGATTTGAATCCACGAGCTCCCTTTTCTTTTCTTATTTTCAGAGGTATTTTCGGAGCCATTTTTGGGGGATTTTCGTTCTTCATTTTCTTGGGCGATTTCTCTCAGATTTCTTTGGGGGATTCACGTATGAGTGCCTTGTGCCTCTTTTGCTGGTGATCTCTTGCCCCCAAACGCCGGGAATCACTTTGGATTTAAAGTTTTCGGGATGAACTCGAGTGGTGTTCTTCCTTAGATTTGAGATTCCGGGAGTTCTAGTGAGTTAGAGGCCGAGATCTTTTGAGAACACACTCCACTGGAGGTGCATATCATCTGACCAAAATCTCGTCTCAAGAGCTCAAGCGGTTTGGGAGATCCACTTTCGATTTGACTTTTTCCCGAGGCTTCCAGGACGGGCCGGTTTAACCGCCCCCCCCCCCCCCCCCCCCCCCCGGCAGCACAGAGTTGAGTTGGTTTTGGTCCATTTTGTGTTCGTTTCGATCGATTCGAGTTCCGCTGCGTCTCTCTTGTTCCTAGGGTCAGTAGCTACGTGATCTTGACAAGATCGCTTTCGGAGGCGTCGGAGTTGATTTGGAAAAATAGCCGGATTGGTTGAAAAGAATTTTTATCGGCTCCCATTCACTCCCCCCTCTCTGGTCGCCGTTTCGCTCCTTCAACCTCCATGCCTCATACGCCTTCCCCTCTTCCACCATCTCTTGTGACTTTTGTTGTCGTATCAATGACTGCCATTCATTTTCCTCTAGCCGTTATGAGCAAGAAATCCGTACCAATGGCTCAAGCTTTATCCGACCAATATCTAATGCCTAATCCCTTCTAGAAAAACTCGGTTGGTGGATGAAGAACTGTGCCAAGGACATTAGAATGAACCGTACAGTATGACCATGGTCAAGAAAGTTAGTTCATCGAACCCTTGCCATGCCTATATAGGCCCCCGATGGAGAAAAAAGTTGGATTTCAGTTGATTAACATGACACTAAAGAACAAATTCAGGAGCCTAATAATACATTTTGAGAATTTAGAGCCCGACAACACTTCAAAACAAATTTAAAAACGTATACGGTTTGTTAGTTTGTAGCATTGTTCATATTTGAATTTATATCCTTCCCTGATCATGCATGAGAGTTCGATCAACGCAATGCAATCCTCCATTCCTCCCCTGCAAAAAGGTTGATGATGTGGTGTCCTTGTCCTTCAGCCACTAGTGGGAAGCTGACGCTGACCCGTGGGCACCCACCGGCCACCGGCCCCGGCGGATAAGAATCACGAAGCGACCACAAGCTGCTAGTCCTTCGGTTCCCGGTTCCCCTCTGCTCCACCTCCATCCATGGCTCATCCCCTCCTCTCCGCTTCTCCTTGCTTCCGTCTCGCCGGCGTTGCAGGTAGCCATCAAAACCTCTTTGGATTATCGGCGCTGTTTCACAGATTCGATCGCTGGTCATGATTTCCTTGCTGTTCTATACTACTCTCGTCGTCCTCCTTGGGACAAGCGAAAGTTTGTTTGGGTGCCATGATTCTGTCTTCCTCACTTCCGTGCTGGCGTCTTCTCCCCTGCAGCTGCAGGCAATGGCGTTCCCCGGCTGTCCGTGACGTCAGCACGCTCCGCTGCTCTAGGTGTGTATCTAATCTAACCTGCTTATGCTCTGAATTTCTTTCTTCTCAAATCTCCATCGTTTCCTGCTTGCTTATGCATTATGCATATTAACCCGACGAACTCGATCACAGCGAGCAGGAGGAACGCGAGGCCGAGGGCCCTGAGCGTGAGGTGCGAACAGGGAGCCAAGGGCGGCGGCGGGCTGGACGTGTGGCTGAGCCGCGGCGCGATGCTGGGCTTCGTCGGGGTGGTGGCCGTGGAGCTGACCACCGGCAAAGGGGTGCTTGAGAACGTTGGCCTGACCGCGCCGCTGCCGACGGTGGCGCTGGCGCTCACCGGCGTGGTCGGGGTCTTCACAGCCTTCATCATCTTCCAATCCGGGTCGCAGGACTGATGGGTGCGTGGAGAACTTAGACGGTCCCCCGGCCCAACAGGATTTGCCGGAGCAGCCAGCGCCTCCCATTTCATCTCTTTCTCTAGTGCTCTGTTTCTGTATGTGTGTGCAGTTTTCGTTGCGTTTCAGAGGAGGAAAATTGAGGAGTTATTGGAGATGTTGGAAGGGGGCAACACATAATGATTATATATTATGGAAGTGTTTTGAGTAGTTTCTTGCAGAGCAAACTGCATTTTGTACCAATGGGTTTACAATCAGGAAGGAATTATTTTGACGTGGTTATGTGGCTGCAGTCTGCATTTGTTGCCGTTGAAAAAAGAATGATACTTCGTTCAAAAAAAAATAAAAGAAGGGAATTGCTGGCGTCCGGCCGTCCGATGGAACGATGGAATTTTTTCATTGGACGGTCCGGTGCAACATCAAAAATATATGTTTGTAACATTAGGAATACATGTTTGCAGCATGTATAAATTAAGTACCGAAACACCGTGAAACATTTGGGTGTGAGGAGTAAAAATTCCCGCCGCAACATTGGGGCTCTATTGCATGCAACATTGTTATATATTACAATTTGTGCAACATTGAAACAAGTCCATTGCAACATCACTATCATGTAACTGCGACATTGAAAAAATTCTACTGAAACATAGTGAAACATCTGGATGCGATGGGAGTAGAATTCTTATCGCAACATTGCGTGCATGTTTTATGAAACATTTTCAAAACAAACGCTGCAACATGAAAACTCAGCAGTCGAAACATTAAAATCTAACTATTGCAACATCATAAGGATTCATCTATAACATACGCACATCTGCAACATTTACAACATCAAAAAAACTCTATTGCAACATCTGTGAGAAACACTTGCAACATGCAACAAACATACGCGCAACGTGGAACACACTTGCACATGCAACAAACAAGCTGCTGCTCGCCATGGACGCCGCCCGGAGCTCCGCCGGCAGCCGGCGCTGGGGAAGTCGCGGGGAGCGGTGGCCCGTGGGCAGTCATGCCGCCGGTGAGCTCCACCCCAGGCCATCAGCGACCTCCGACACAAGTTGTCGAGGAGCTTCGCTCCTAGGTCGTCGCGCGAGCTCCGCCCCTGCCCACGGGGAGCTCCGCGCTGGCCGTCGGCGAGCTCCGCCGCTGGCTGTGGGCGTCGGCGGCCCGCGCCCTGGCCACGCCGTTGTCAAGCTCTCAACCATGGCAGGGATGAAGGGCCGAGCGGCGATGGGCTCGGGCATGGAGGGTGTTGACGCAAAAATCGGGACTTGACATATGCGTGAACACACGAGCAAAGACGTGAGCTTGAAAACCGGGGCGTGCCAGTCAATTTGGCCTGTTGATTGACCAGGAAGAGATGTGGTAAAATACTGGCCGAATCGGCTGACTGCCGAAACTGGCCTTTTGATGGAATCGACTAAGAGTGCGACGCTTTGTGCAAACGGTCGGCTGTAACCGAGCTTATGCAAATAATCAGTGTAGGCGTGTTAAGCAAAGAAGAAACGACTAACAAATTAGCCGAGACTTAGTGAACAACGTTTAGAAATAGATCTAGTCGGCTATGACTGGATAATATACTTAACAGATCGCTTGATAATAAGCCGACAACAATCTAGATCTAAACAGGATAAATTGGTGATAAAGACTAGAACAACAAGAATTGATATGAAACTTGCGAATCTAGCAAATATCGATAACTGTTGAATAAATCTAGACGAAACCTCAGGGATGCACCCGGAGGTTAAAGCCTATAAATTACTCGGTAAAAGTGGAATTCACAAGCAAGCCGGAGATCGAGGCGATGCAGCCCGACGAACTTGAAAGAACTCGTGAAGAAATAAAAAGGATGGCGAAGTCGCCGGTACAGAAAAGTAAAGGTACTGGAATAAAAGGGTTTGTTTATTGATGGTGTTATAAAACGTTTACAATGCCTGTAGGCACATATTTATACCTTGGACACCTTAAGCCGGTTACGGCATACTCAACTTGCTGAAAAAGAAAGTATCTAAACAAGCTAATATTAAGATACAAGGACTCTATCTTCCCTTTTGTAGAATCCTTTTCAATTAAGCTTCTTGTCGATCCGTCCATGCGTACGTATATTCAGCGTAATTTAGTCTGGACTCCTTCTTTCTATGCGACAACTCATTCTTTATTCTAATCCACTTGCCATATGTGCGTACTGCCCTTGATCGGAATATTCAATGGATCGAAACATTCACAAGATCGGAATAAATGCGTACATATATATGCCCCGATTGTGATCTCTGTCGATATTCATCAATAACCAACGGTCTCCATATTAGTATCGGCCATGGTAAAGACAAGCAATAATAAAATAAGCAGAATATGATGGTAGGCCTGGAATCGATCTTCCATATGCACGCCAAAAACAAGCAGAATCGGATGGCAGAATCGGATCATAGAGTTTCCAGGTCATCCTCTATTCTCTATCAGAAATAATAAAATAATCCGGCCACCATGCCATTCTCGTCTGATTAACAATGTCCGATTCAGATTACCAATATCTGATTCACTAGCACAAGCCGATTCTTTCCCTTGATCCATTGAATTAATTAATGTAATATTTTGGCCATTATACTAATCATCTTGATTAATAAGGATCTTCACGTATAACCTATTAGCTTCCACACAGGTAAAAATAACCAATTGCCCTGTGGTTCCAATTACTTCGGATATGTCAAAATCTGGTGTCAACACAGGCCCCCCAGTTTCGGAGTATGAAAGCTTCATGCTTCGAAATTTCAATACCTTCTGGCTGATACACTTTGTTTGACCTTTCAACGAACTTAACACCTTGGCTTTTATAACAATACTCCTTCATAACCGACGATCTCCTTTAAACCCTATCAGTAACAGTATCGGCAACTTCGGAGCCCGATGAATTCATATTCCACCAATAAAATATCATTGGTACCACCGATCCACATCCTTGAAGCATTATATACATATACAGGCTAATACTTTCCTGTCCTGGCCAATTTTACCGATTTCCAATTAGACATTAAATAATCACCTGCCGATTTTGCTAACCTCCTCAGCCGACGCCAGCTTCCTCTTAATTATTTCATGGCAGTCTTGCATCGGCAGTGTCTTGTTCATGACGGATTGGTGATACCGCTATTCTAAAATTCCACAACATCGGTGCCAGAGTATTTTACCGTTGCAGGTCGTCGATATGTCATGCCGCGCATTGGCATACTTGCTGTTACTAAATCATTGATACACTCACTGCTACGAGCCCGCACCGATGTGCTTCAATGTATTAATAACAGCTCTGACATGCCCTGTTCATCGGCCCCCGGCGCCTTCTTCTCATGCAGACAATATGTAGCTGATTAACATTGATACTAGCTTTTTATGCCATCGGCTTCTGATAAAAGGCAGTCCTACCGATGATCAAGACAAATGATATGATCCTTTTACTCTATCAGGTTCCATTTCAAGTAGAAGCCTTTATGTATTAGCTTTCCTTCTCACGTGGCCACTCTAACTTCCTTATTATAATCAACTCATTATACGTATTAGCTTTCCTTTCTTGCATGCATGCACGTTTTAATCACTTTTGTCTCACGCATGGTCTTTTTCTCTTCCTCCAAAGATATTCTATTTAATTCCTTTGGCCAGATCATTCACCAATGAAGACTCAAATCGGATATCAACTTAATCGGACTAGCTTGCTTATGAATATTCTCTATAGCATCTCCGATTGCTGTACCACCGTCTCCCTTCCTTATTCTATTTTTTCTTATTTAATCAATAAACACTCTGCCGATTCTTTGCATAACATACTTGCATGTTTCCGGCATATGAAACTTCAGCCAATATTTAAACAGTCCTTCTGAACTCTAGCACGAACATTAAATCCCAACACTCGGGTCAAACTTGAAGATCATCTGCATGCATGCCAGCTTGCCGCATATAATTCTGCTAATGCAAACCACTAGTCGATCGCCTCAAGTCACATCGGATTTTCATTGGTCAAAGCCTGATGTCGACTTTCCTTCATACGAAATCTCCGATACTAATATATGTCCGATTCCACGGCAAATGCTATGGTGTACTAGCCGATTCTCCCATCCCGATTAATTAATTAGGCGACTTCCAGTTGCCATAATTCACTAGCACATACCACCGGCTGATTCTGCTTACACCCCAAGGCCAACTCAATAGAATAATAGATGTAGTTAATCTGGATTGCTCTGATGTGAGACATGCAAGTGCAGCAAGAATCAGACACAAGAATCGAACTCCCCAATCTCCTATGCCTTGGTTGAATAAATTATTCCGGCCAGGATGCTAATTGCATCTTTTTTATTCTAATCAACTCCCTTAATTCAACACCCATCAGACATCCTGACTTTCATAATTTCCATCGGATAATTTCCATCGGACATTTTCCATCAGCTACCCACGTAACAAAAGAGCATGTAACCGATGAAAGTGTCCAGACGAACTAGCAGGCCTTTAGCTCGGCAAGTACTGCTGTCTATCGACTTCCATTTCTGAAGACCCATCGGCTTCCATGAGCTTTCATCGGCTGCAGGTAGCTGATAGCCCTTTTTCTACTCTCTGATTTATCATTAAGCCAATACTTTAATTGACTTACATGTAGTCTGGACATTACTTTCCGATTCTCTATTGTGTGTGGACTTCAAATAAAAGGTTTTCCCTCGTACAAAAGACTTGTCATTCAAACCTCGTACAAAATCTACATGCAGCACAATTTCCCTAAGCATATGTGTGTTCCTTAATCATGGTCATTAACGGCACCACTGATTACCTCGTTAATATTTAAATAATCTCCCTTTGATTCTCTTTTCATGCACGTAGCTTTGGAAACCTCTGTCATATGCATGCGTACAAATAATCTTGTATCTGTGAATATCGGTTGATGGTCCTTTCTTTACTCAAATCATACTAGGTTGCCTCTTTGGACAGTCAACTTGCCGATCACCAGCACATATATATGCTTGTATCTCTGCTTCACCGATTGCCGATTCAATCTCTTCATTACAATTAACCAGCAGCCTTACCATATCATGGCAGCATCTCCGAAATTCATCATCAGCGGTGTCGGCTACATCTGGCACCTCGGGTAGCCTTGCATCGATGGCGGCTCGGTCATGACAAGTTGGTAGAACTGCTACAGTTAATACACATGAAGCGATCGGACAAGTAGCAAAGGGGTTACATCCTTCAACGCCTTCATCAATTCTTTGTCATTGGCCAAGAAACATAAGCGACTCGTATAGGTGGAATGCTGACTGAACTTGTTGCCGTGTAAATCGGACTACCTATCTGATTCCGTATATGGCCGATTTGTCTTTTCTCCGATTTATTCACAGGCCAAGTAAAATAATCCAGCCAGGCTTCCATGGGTTAACATTGTATTTGAAGTTTTCTGAATTCCCCAGCACTCATTGCTCTTTTCTGGGAATGTTCAGTATCAGCCGAATCAAAAACGAATAGGACATCAGTCTCATCGGCAAATGATATCAGGTTCATTGGTCAGCTGATTTCTCATGGGTACCATTAACTTAATAAAATATTGTTTTCTGCTCAATCAATCTGGGTGTGATGGCCTTCCAGAATACGTACATGCAGCTTGACCTTTTTGCAGAAAAAGTCCGTAAGCCTTGATTCGGGCTCGTTCATGATAATAAACACATACCGATCTTCTAGGCAATGAAGCTTCTTCCATGATAACAATAATTCAATCAATCAACTATTCTTTAATNNNGGCCCTCTAAAATGGAAGCCTTAGAGCAACGGCAGCCCAATGACTAAATATGGGCCTCTATTTTGCATTTGTTGTGAGCCTGTAAAAGTTTAGAAGCTTTAAATTCAATTATCTTCATACACCAGCCAGCCCGATTAAATGAAGGCGTCTAAATCATTCTGCCTAGTGGGCTCTCTTTCTCTCCCTCCCGCAACAGTGTCTCTCCCTCGCCTCGACGGCCACCGCGCCCGTCGCGCCGCCTCATCGGCCTCAACGCACCCGCCGGCCCCCGCGCCTCTCCCCCCGCCTCACCGGCTGCCGCGCCACGTATTATTGTACTACTACCAGCGCAGCCGGTGGCCGTACAAAGCCGGCGCACGCCTAGAGCCGCGGCCGAGCAGCCACCAGCCTGGCGCCATGGTTGTCACACCCGGTTCTGCAAAACAAAATCGAGTGCACACCGTATGTGTGCCAGGATCAAGTTTCACACATACGGCGAACAAAAAGTGTTTAATAGAGACAGTATCACGTAAAAGAAAATGAATCAGAGTATTACACAGCTCAAATCCTGGAAACGGAGGCTCCAACTCCACAAGCAGACGACCGGGGGTTGCGTACGCCTAGAGCAACGTCTTCAAAGAACTCCGCAGTAGCTTCCTTTTTCTGAGCAACATTGTTTATAGCAAGGGTGAGCACATGTCGTACTCAGCAAGTGTGGGGAAAGTATGAATGCAAGGCTTATTCAAGGAGAGGCTGAGGTTTAAAGCGATAAGCAATTTTAGTTGGTCAAACTTTTATTAGCACCGGATTACTAAGATATAAATATATACCAAACCACATTAACATAAACAGAGCGCCATAAGCACATGGCACAACGAGAACCACGATTTAAGTCCATCTTCAAGTTCAATTATCATGTGAGGGTCCAGGCCGCTCTTGACCGTGAGCACGGCTGTTATAACAGTTTTACACTCTGCAGAGGTTGTACACTTTCACCATAAGTCGCGTAAAAGTTCAAGAGAACTTTAGACCCAACCATGCTGTGCTGATCAGGCACGCATCACACTACCGAGGTGTGACTGCATAGGGACGCTACGAGGCCTTTACAAAGATTCCCTAGTAAGGATAGCTCGCTAAGGATTCATGATCAGCGTGATGTATAAACCTCTCCAATGGGCACACCTTAGCAAAGGCTTCCTCCCAAATAGGGGCCGGGTTATACACCAACTACAGTCTCCCCCTCTTGCCCCTTTCGGGTAAAGCTATCACAAACTAGAGTCTCTAATTATTTAGCCAAGACCAGAGCCCATTAGTCTTATGGTTGTACTGTTTTCCCGGGTGGTTCTCCATGTTCCGATTAAATCATATGATCTTGTAATTAACCATAGGTATATAGCATAAGTAAAGCATGTTTCTCATTATTGTTCATTAGAACCACCGTAACCCAAGTATAGCAACTAGCATAGCTACCCAACAAAAAGGTAAACCCAGGCAGACAAGGAATAATCATGAAAGACTAGGCAAACCTTAATAGGACCCATCAAATTAATGCAAGCACATGCAAAGGTGATTAAATATAGTTATTGGGATAAAATATCAAGAACACACTTGCCTTAATTCCAGAGAATAGTTGCTCAGATTATCTTCAGCTCTTCAAGCTCTCGACCCACGTTCCTTATACTCGAAGCAATCATCCAAGCAAAGCAAACATTCTAGAGCGAGCAAACAAAGACAACTAAGAACAATACACCAATCAAAATAAAATATTTTAAAGAGCGTACTAAACCATAGGGATCACTGCTATAGTCACATGAGCGCAAGAATCAAAAGGTTTCAAGGTAGGTCTTGCCCAACAAGAACGGTTTATGTAGTACATGTGAGATGATAACACAAGAATAAATTAGTAGAAACACATCACAAGTTAATGTATTCATTTTAATAGTTTGCTCTCATATTGCTGTGCAATGGCATAGTAATAATCTGATAGTTAAGTACTATACCATCGGAGCAATATAAAGCCAAATATTAAAACAATACTAATAATTTGGATAGTGTCCACATGTGCTCGTTCATGAAGTCGTTCCAGACATATATATATAACACATGAACAAGCTAGGAGAAAATCCAGTGGTATGAATTACAACTGCTGATCAGCTAGCACTGCGGTTGAATGAAAAGAATGCAAATCGAATAAATAATAAACGATTATGCATGGGGAACCAAATATTGGTGGAAAGGGATTACCATATGCAAGAATAAGCGCAGGACAGAGGTGATAATCTTGGCCGGCTTGATTGCAAGTCAGATCAGCACATGAAGGAGAAAGCAGCTCGGCGGCATGCTGACAGGGACACGACCTCGCCGGCGGGAACGCAGTGGCACGATGGTTCGTGTACGAGTTCAGGCAATGACGCAAGGCCAGTGTCCCATCAACACTCAGCGATCCATTAGAACTGGTCCATAAAACAAAGAGACTCATCAACGAGAATTTATTTAGGGCAAGATGAAGTTGATGATCAAGAAACATGGACAGCTATTAGCACGCCGTGGCCACCTGGCAGATGTGTTCATGACTTCACGGCTTCATGGCAGATTCTCCTGGCGGCGGCGGTGCCCCGCAGATCAACTTGTCGCAGCAGATCGCAGTGCTTGCAGTCGGCAGCGGCGTTCGATGATTAGATGAGGTCGGCGACAACTTCACGCTCTGCGGCGATCTTTCGACGACGATGCCGGGCGGACGAGAGCTCGGCCTTGCGAAGCTCGTGGCAATGACTCCTTGCTCCGGCGGCGGCGGCTCTGCGTGAGTCAAGGGGATGACGGCCGGCGGCTTTGCGAATGAGCTAGGGCACATGAGGAAACGGCAATAGATGTGAAAAGGAGAGATCAGGAAAGCTGTAGCTTTATGTTTATAGGCCACATGTACGTCGGGCTCGATCGATTCCTACTCGTGCGTGCTGTAGACCAAACCAGCTCCTTGGTGGAACAAACTCGGATCAGGCTTCAACTTGTGTTCGTCTGCAGCTTGGACACATATGAGTCGCTGACACATGAGGAACCAGCTTGCACCGAGAGGCAAAGATGAAACAGCAGAAACATTTATTGCTCAAGCAGGATCGGTGTAGGCATGACAATATGACATCGTCGTGATACTTAGGCAACAAAATAACGTTGAAAGAAAAAGTATTGATGCGGCAAAAGACCTCACGGTGAGGAGAAAGATTTAGCTTGTCTTTAACCATGCTGATGGACAGGGAATGAGAGAGGGGAAGTCGAGGCCTTGAGGGTAAATTGTTGGGTACCTCGCCGACGGCGGAGATCGATGGCGTTGACCGGAATCGACGGCGAACGGCGACGGCTCGGCTTAGGACCCATGCACAGTGATGGTGGCGCTCCGGTCATTGAGACAATGATGACCGACGAGAAGATTATAGTCGCATGCAAATGGGCAAGGAGTTGAACGTGGTGGGGTCACCTTGCTCCAATGGCATCGGCTTGCGGCGAGTTGGCAGGGCGACGGTGAACAATGAGTGTACCGGTCCTCGCGTGTAGGCGGCGCTCCGATGGCCGGTTGAGGAAGAGGACCAGCGGGGTGTCTTTGGCATGGCGTCGCGGAGCGGCATTGGCAGCTCAAGAAAAGAATTTAGAGCCTTCTAATAAAATAGATTTAGCTCTAGGAAAATGAGAATGAATTCTAGAAAAGTCCAGAAAATTCTCGGAGGAACCAAAACGTTAGGTAAACGCGTTTTTGAAAACTAAGCACTCATGAAACATGAAGATGCATCGGCATGAATGCAACACACAGAGAACAACTAATTTATTTTAAGAAACACACACAATTAATTTTCTTTCCAGCTAAATTCTCTGTTAAATAAATAAATGTTGGAAAATTTTTAAAATTGAGAGAAAATCGTTGTTTAATTATTCTCTAAATTCACATCCTGAAATTGGAGGATTTCAGGGTGTGACAAAACTACCCCCCTTAAAAGGAATCTCGTCCCGAGATTCGAAGAAAGAAGAAACAAGGAGGAAACAGATAAACAGGATTAGCGTTGAGCGAGACAAAATCTTAACTCTTCATCTTTTGTTGTTTTCTTCAATTTGCTTCCATTCTGGCCGGTGGTGATGATGATGATCTCTATTTGTCGACATTGGTGTTGCCTTCAGCTTGCTTCTCTATGATCTCCATCAAAACAACAAATAGAAAGGAGAAAGACAAGGAGTTGGAAGGTAAAAGAAGAACCCAGCTAGACAACTGATGTTATTGTAAGTATAAGACCCACAATACACCAACAATCAATACAAAGAATCAAATCAAACATGATCATAAAACAAACATCATCATTCAAGCATGGGAATCCACCACTCAGCACAACAAGAGCGATCTAAACGTTGTTAGTAAGGGAGAAAGGATTATCCTAAGCATGAGGTTTCTGTTTAGGAAAGGTTGAATAAATGAGGAAGCAAGGGAATAAAGAGTGAAATAGAAATTTAAATGAGTAAAAGAATGATTAAGATTAAGAATAAAAGAGAAGGATTATATAAATTGGATTCAGGATGACAATCATGGCAGATTCAGACTTTTGGAAAGACAGGAACATAGCTCTCTGTCCGAAAGTCCAAAAATCGTGAAAAATTACCAGAAAGTAGCCCATCAAAATCTGAATCCAGGAAAATTGGTTTCACCTCAAACCGAGACCTGTAGCTCCAGAATTAATTCAAAGAGTACAGTAAGGTCAGACGGTGACGCGAACAGATTTGAGAATGGTAAAATCTTTGACACAGGAGTGAATGATCAAGAGAGAGATGAAAATAGATAGACAATGATTAAAAATTTAGAAAGAACAAGACAAGGAAGGGTAATAAATAACAAGGGTTGAGACTCTGAATTAAATTATCAAGGATGAGATAAAAGACAACGAGAAGGTCAAGGATAGGATACATATAATTTTTGTAGTGAAATGAACCTTAGAAAACGACCATTGCTATCTAGGCTTACGTCCTACGGTCGATGCAGCTCTGATACCACTTTGTCACACCCGGTTCTGCAAAACAAAATCGAGTGCACACCGTATGTGTGCCAGGATCAAGTTTCACACATACGGCGAACAAAAAGTGTTTAATAGAGACAGTATCACGTAAAAGAAAATGAATCAGAGTATTACACAGCTCAAATCCTGGAAACGGAGGCTCCAACTCCACAAGCAGACGACCGGGGGTTGCGTACGCCTAGAGCAACGTCTTCAAAGAACTCCGCAGTAGCTTCCTTTTTCTGAGCAACATTGTTTATAGCAAGGGTGAGCACATGTCGTACTCAGCAAGTGTGGGGAAAGTATGAATGCAAGGCTTATTCAAGGAGAGGCTGAGGTTTAAAGCGATAAGCAATTTTAGTTGGTCAAACTTTTATTAGCACCGGATTACTAAGATATAAATATATACCAAACCACATTAACATAAACAGAGCGCCATAAGCACATGGCACAACGAGAACCACGATTTAAGTCCATCTTCAAGTTCAATTATCATGTGAGGGTCCAGGCCGCTCTTGACCGTGAGCACGGCTGTTATAACAGTTTTACACTCTGCAGAGGTTGTACACTTTCACCATAAGTCGCGTAAAAGTTCAAGAGAACTTTAGACCCAACCATGCTGTGCTGATCAGGCACGCATCACACTACCGAGGTGTGACTGCATAGGGACGCTACGAGGCCTTTACAAAGATTCCCTAGTAAGGATAGCTCGCTAAGGATTCATGATCAGCGTGATGTATAAACCTCTCCAATGGGCACACCTTAGCAAAGGCTTCCTCCCAAATAGGGGCCGGGTTATACACCAACTACAGTCTCCCCCTCTTGCCCCTTTCGGGTAAAGCTATCACAAACTAGAGTCTCTAATTATTTAGCCAAGACCAGAGCCCATTAGTCTTATGGTTGTACTGTTTTCCCGGGTGGTTCTCCATGTTCCGATTAAATCATATGATCTTGTAATTAACCATAGGTATATAGCATAAGTAAAGCATGTTTCTCATTATTGTTCATTAGAACCACCGTAACCCAAGTATAGCAACTAGCATAGCTACCCAACAAAAAGGTAAACCCAGGCAGACAAGGAATAATCATGAAAGACTAGGCAAACCTTAATAGGACCCATCAAATTAATGCAAGCACATGCAAAGGTGATTAAATATAGTTATTGGGATAAAATATCAAGAACACACTTGCCTTAATTCCAGAGAATAGTTGCTCAGATTATCTTCAGCTCTTCAAGCTCTCGACCCACGTTCCTTATACTCGAAGCAATCATCCAAGCAAAGCAAACATTCTAGAGCGAGCAAACAAAGACAACTAAGAACAATACACCAATCAAAATAAAATATTTTAAAGAGCGTACTAAACCATAGGGATCACTGCTATAGTCACATGAGCGCAAGAATCAAAAGGTTTCAAGGTAGGTCTTGCCCAACAAGAACGGTTTATGTAGTACATGTGAGATGATAACACAAGAATAAATTAGTAGAAACACATCACAAGTTAATGTATTCATTTTAATAGTTTGCTCTCATATTGCTGTGCAATGGCATAGTAATAATCTGATAGTTAAGTACTATACCATCGGAGCAATATAAAGCCAAATATTAAAACAATACTAATAATTTGGATAGTGTCCACATGTGCTCGTTCATGAAGTCGTTCCAGACATATATATATAACACATGAACAAGCTAGGAGAAAATCCAGTGGTATGAATTACAACTGCTGATCAGCTAGCACTGCGGTTGAATGAAAAGAATGCAAATCGAATAAATAATAAACGATTATGCATGGGGAACCAAATATTGGTGGAAAGGGATTACCATATGCAAGAATAAGCGCAGGACAGAGGTGATAATCTTGGCCGGCTTGATTGCAAGTCAGATCAGCACATGAAGGAGAAAGCAGCTCGGCGGCATGCTGACAGGGACACGACCTCGCCGGCGGGAACGCAGTGGCACGATGGTTCGTGTACGAGTTCAGGCAATGACGCAAGGCCAGTGTCCCATCAACACTCAGCGATCCATTAGAACTGGTCCATAAAACAAAGAGACTCATCAACGAGAATTTATTTAGGGCAAGATGAAGTTGATGATCAAGAAACATGGACAGCTATTAGCACGCCGTGGCCACCTGGCAGATGTGTTCATGACTTCACGGCTTCATGGCAGATTCTCCTGGCGGCGGCGGTGCCCCGCAGATCAACTTGTCGCAGCAGATCGCAGTGCTTGCAGTCGGCAGCGGCGTTCGATGATTAGATGAGGTCGGCGACAACTTCACGCTCTGCGGCGATCTTTCGACGACGATGCCGGGCGGACGAGAGCTCGGCCTTGCGAAGCTCGTGGCAATGACTCCTTGCTCCGGCGGCGGCGGCTCTGCGTGAGTCAAGGGGATGACGGCCGGCGGCTTTGCGAATGAGCTAGGGCACATGAGGAAACGGCAATAGATGTGAAAAGGAGAGATCAGGAAAGCTGTAGCTTTATGTTTATAGGCCACATGTACGTCGGGCTCGATCGATTCCTACTCGTGCGTGCTGTAGACCAAACCAGCTCCTTGGTGGAACAAACTCGGATCAGGCTTCAACTTGTGTTCGTCTGCAGCTTGGACACATATGAGTCGCTGACACATGAGGAACCAGCTTGCACCGAGAGGCAAAGATGAAACAGCAGAAACATTTATTGCTCAAGCAGGATCGGTGTAGGCATGACAATATGACATCGTCGTGATACTTAGGCAACAAAATAACGTTGAAAGAAAAAGTATTGATGCGGCAAAAGACCTCACGGTGAGGAGAAAGATTTAGCTTGTCTTTAACCATGCTGATGGACAGGGAATGAGAGAGGGGAAGTCGAGGCCTTGAGGGTAAATTGTTGGGTACCTCGCCGACGGCGGAGATCGATGGCGTTGACCGGAATCGACGGCGAACGGCGACGGCTCGGCTTAGGACCCATGCACAGTGATGGTGGCGCTCCGGTCATTGAGACAATGATGACCGACGAGAAGATTATAGTCGCATGCAAATGGGCAAGGAGTTGAACGTGGTGGGGTCACCTTGCTCCAATGGCATCGGCTTGCGGCGAGTTGGCAGGGCGACGGTGAACAATGAGTGTACCGGTCCTCGCGTGTAGGCGGCGCTCCGATGGCCGGTTGAGGAAGAGGACCAGCGGGGTGTCTTTGGCATGGCGTCGCGGAGCGGCATTGGCAGCTCAAGAAAAGAATTTAGAGCCTTCTAATAAAATAGATTTAGCTCTAGGAAAATGAGAATGAATTCTAGAAAAGTCCAGAAAATTCTCGGAGGAACCAAAACGTTAGGTAAACGCGTTTTTGAAAACTAAGCACTCATGAAACATGAAGATGCATCGGCATGAATGCAACACACAGAGAACAACTAATTTATTTTAAGAAACACACACAATTAATTTTCTTTCCAGCTAAATTCTCTGTTAAATAAATAAATGTTGGAAAATTTTTAAAATTGAGAGAAAATCGTTGTTTAATTATTCTCTAAATTCACATCCTGAAATTGGAGGATTTCAGGGTGTGACAATGGTCCTTGACCTTGCTCCACACCTTGGGCCACGAGGCCTTCCTGATCTCAGCCAGGACCTCCCTGTCCCACCACCTCGTCGCGAGCTGCTCGGCCTTCGCGACGGCCGCGGCCACCACGTCCTCGACGCCGCCGTCCACGACCGCGTCCACGATGCCTTGGCGCAGGGCCTCGGCCGCCGTCATCTTGTCCCCGCGCAGCAGTAGGTCCCTCCTCGCCGCCGCGTTGGGGACCTTCTCCCGGATCAGCTCGGCGAAGAAGTCAACGATCTTGATCCCGGCGTCGACCTCGCTCATGTAGAGGAACCCGCGGGAGCCGCGCATGACGACGGCGTCGTGCGCGAGCGCCAGCGCGCACCCGGTCGCCGCGGTGTGCCGCGTCACGGCCGCTACCGTGGGCACGGGCAGCGCGAGAAGGTCGGCGACGAGCGCGCGGAACCTGCCGTCCATGGTGGCGTGGAATAGAGGGCCTCTAGATGGAGTCGCCGCCGTCGGGTGGAGCCGGAGGAGTCGGGACAGACCGAGCGAGCGTTGGAGGAAGATGAAAAAGAGAGGTGGGGCCCAGTGTCGGGTCACGGGTGGAATAGAGGGCCTCCAGATCTATGAGCCTTTGACTAACATTTGGAGGCCTCCACTAAATAGGGGCTTGTTTAAAGGCCCGTCTAGAGTTGTTTTTTTTTCACTTGAAAGACTAAAATAGAGATAGAGTCCCATTTGAGAGCCAGGCTGGAGTTGCTTTTAGTGGGCTCTGTCATAGGCCTCTCAGCCTCTAAAATGGGAAGTCGTGGGGAGATCTCTCATAGGCCTTTTTCCGTCTCGGCTCTCAAAACTTCTTTTTGAAACGAAAGTGTCAGCTCTCAAATTTGTAGCGTGGGCTCTTTTTAGATGTTTCTGCTAGAGGCGCTATATCCATGTAAATAAAAACATGTGTTGGGCAATTTGGATGTCTAGAAAGAATATGATTTTTATTTGACAAGGGATCAGCACCATCTGACTTGCAGGTACTCTTCAGAGGAACACACTGGACCCGATTTTGGTCTTTGCTACAGAAGGTGGAGGATCGCCCTACAACGAGTACGGGTTGTAGGATGATTGAGTCCACGGCCATGGAGATCTTTGCCGCTCATGGTTGGAGTTTCAGGAATAGAATTGCCTTTTAATCCTTTCTTATGATGAAGACTGCGTGTTTTATTTATAGTTGGAACCTCCAGCATTTTATCTTCTTAATTTCTTGGCTTATCAGCAGTATAAGCTTGTAATAATGAACAACTATATGCATTGATTGATGCAGCGACTGATATATTAATATATATTTCCTTATTAAAAAAATGTAAATAAAAACATACAGTGCCTATCTCTGAATCTCTCTCCACGCGGCACCATCTAGTTTCCGGCTGCAGATAACGCAGCACTGCTTCTTCAGTAAAATTGCAGCAGGCACATATATGACGTGCATACTAACTTGAGAGCTCATGTCAGAATAACAAACAGAACATGCTTCAGACTTCAACTACCTCTTAATCGACGGATGAGTAAGGCCTAAGGCAGAATGAACACCCGTGCATTGCCATATTCATCATAGTCCTGTAAGCATTATTATGCCCTGTATGCATCAAATAGTCCTGTAACTCATGACTGGTAAAAACGTACGCTAGACGCAATCTATGCAGCCAGCCAAAAAGTCATGTCAGCATTATGCCCTCTCTCAGCTTTTCGGCTCACCATGATAATGACTACTGTAGCCGCGGTCGTTAAATACTGAAAGGTCTGCCGAATTTTTTAACCGAACCCATCTTGACTTCTTTTTCTGCAGCTTCGTTGGTTACGTGTGTGCTGCGTGCTGACCGTACCTGAGAAGATGCACAAGAGCCGCGACGATCACGAGATCGCTGATGGTCACTGTCTCGACTGTTGCAAGGTGATATATGGGCCCTCTCAATCACACAGAGTATTATTTTCCTCTTCTGGTAGCATATATAATATAATATTGTCACGTAAACAGGACAGCACCTTACAAATATTCCAGGTCTTCCTAGCGTCTTAATTTTTGTATTGTTAGCCACTTAGTCATTGCCAACTTTTTTTTTCACGGCAACACCCTAAGTAGGCCAAACACGTGAGTAAGTACTATCTCCGTTTTAAATTATAGATCGTTTTAAATTTTTTAGATTCGTCGCCTTTGTTATGCACCTAGATAAACACTTTATCTAGATTCATAGCAAAATTTATGAGCCTGAAAATGCCAAAATGGCCTATAATTTAGAACGGAGGAAGTACATTTTTAGGCTAGTCCCAATGGGAGTTTCATAGGTGTTTCATGCATATTAAATGAGGTGCCACATCAGCTATTTTGATGACATGGCAGTGTATTTACGAAGAAAGAGAGAAGGTGTTTCATCAGGATGAAATTGTGTATGCACTGTTTCCAAGACTATGAAACCTGATGAAACTTGCACTGGAGGCTAAAAAGTTTCATTTCATCCAACTATGTCTCACAATTAAATGTTTTGGCTAGCCTATGAAACCGTGACATGAAACATTGCATTGAGAGACCTTGTTTCATTCGTGAACTAAACAATGTTTTGATGACATGGCACTATTGAAAACCGCGCAATGAAACTATGCACTGGGATTAGCCTTATGTTTGTTCTGAACTGGCGGTACAACTACCAGTAAATCTGCCTCACTATGTGTTGTCATGTTTCTTGGCCATAATAGGTGCCCGGAAGATGCTCCTTCTACAAATGGCTTGCAGATTACAGGAACGTGCTGGTGGCAGGAAAGGAGCTACAGCTGATTGGAGACCACCATTGCGGCGGTGTTTGCAGTTCGCTTCAAGTTGCTGGTGACATGAAGATAAGATCCACCATCAGTTGGGTTGATGAAAGGAAGATCGACAAGCTGATAAATCTGGTGACGATCCTGGTGGTGATCAGTGTCGTCATCGTTATCGCCGTGTTCTTTGGTGTGATAGCGCTCCTTGTCAAACTTTGATTCCCAGGAGTAAGTGTAAACGTGCTGACAGATCCGTAAACGTTGTCGTCGGAATTGTTCTGTTTGACCAAGCACTGTGATTGGAGTGTTTTGCAATGTTAAGGAGTATTCCTATTTGAGCAATGGGATCGTTCTTGTCCTTCTCACATGTCTCGCAATTAATTGTTCAGAATTGTTATATGGCAATATATGAAAGTATTCAAACATTGATTCCCGGGAGTGTGTTAACTGCTGACAGGTCTGTACATATATTTGACAACCACAAGCACTGGCTTGGTACTGGACAAGTGGGGAAAACAAGATATAGTAGATAACCTTGAGCCGTCAGGATATGTTCCAACAGTAAAACCAACCCCTTTTGATGAAACTGTGCATAGTAAGGATATGTTCCTGGTAGGTACCAACGAGCAACTGAAAGTCTTTTTTCTAAGAAGGAAATTTATCAGTGGAAGCATTTTGTTGGAAACTTCCCTCATTCCTGAGTGAATTGAACTGATATGAAACTCCTATAAAATTCCCGTGTGTCCGCATGGTTGTGTGTGTTGATGCCTTGTAAGCTGACTTCTCTGGATTTGCCCTGTATGCCAATTGCCCACACCAAGGGAGCACGTGATTAATGTTGACAACCAAAATTGGCATTAATAGGTTCGATGGGCCATACCTTCCGCCACAAACCGCTCAGACTAGCTTTATTATAACTTTGTCAAAATGCACATTGGACCTCACTATTGCATATCTCCCAAGAGACTATCTAAGTGCATATATAAAATTTCCAATTTAGAGTTCGGACGAGAGAGTTAAGGATTTGGGAAGATCTGTACCTAAGAAGACCGGTCAAGCTGATTTCTTAAGTCGGCCAGGCAAGACTCCTAATGGGATAAGACCGCCTCACTCTATAAATATAAAATGATTCATGACCGATTGAGGTATCAAAGCAATCGAAAACACTTTTATTACCTTATAGTTCTAGATAAAATCTTAACTCAAATCAAGTAGCAGCGCAGATGTCAAAAACACCGGAGCAGACGATTTCGGGAAGGTAGATGCTCACATATTTATTGGAGTGTGTGAGAAAATGTCAAGCCCTAGACCAAAAGATATCGAAATACTAGCTCATAAATTTATTGGAGTGTTTAAGAAGATATCAAACCCAGTGTAAAGATATTGAGATATCTTTTTTTTAATTCCTCAATAAAAAAGATATCTCAACACTTGGTGTTGTAAAGATGTCTCAACACTAGTGTAGAATATTGCTTATAGATTGTGAGACTGCACAGATAGATCACAGATATGTTTGAATTGAAGTGGGTTGTTTTTATGTTTGGCAAAAAATTGAAGTGGGTTGTTCTAGCTTCTATATAAACACCATGCGAAATCAAGCAGAAGAGGCGTCCCTGTTCCTCATCATGGCGCTGGTTAGGATCAGCACGGCGAGGCTTGCGTACCTGACGGCTGCTCTGTTCTTGGTCCTGCCCATCGTGTCTTGCACCTCGCGAACCTGCCAAGCTGGAAACTGTACACCCATCTACTTCTCATTTACTTTGTGTTGATTTATTATTTTTCCGGATATGCTTGTTGACATTAATCAATTATAAATATAAATAACCAGCTAAACTTTTCATTTTGTGCTGGGTTGGCTTGTATGTGTGCAGGTATCGGCTCGGCTTGCGGGTCCCCACAGCGGCCACCGCGAGGGGTTCGGAAACGGCCATGCTTCGAGGCTCCACAATCAAGTAAATGTGCTCCTGCTTATTGCAAAGGTGTTTGTGCATCCCATGGCATTCCAAAGTGCACGGACGCCTTCTACGAAATTACTGTTGTTCCACATTTGTGCTGCTGTCCGCATTGGGTGCTTTTGTGAGGAATCCCGCATTGGGTGTTTGTATGATGAAACTCAATGAGCATGCTTTCTATTGTCTTATACTGTATCAATGTTTCACAAGTCAGAAACGTTTGCATGCAATGCAACTACAGCAACGAACACTACAGGAAAATGGGTAGAAGACCGAAGACGACAGGTCAACATTGACAATGTCAAGGTTTCAGGCACGGCGCCTATCAACAAAGACCTGTCACTAAAGATTTGTAAAACTGACGATACAGAGTGGCGTGCTGTAACGCCGCTTGTCACCTGCATTAACATGGCTTTGGATTGGGTTGTGTTGTGGGATTTCTTTGCCAAGCTAAGGCCCTGTTTAGATCCTCCAAAATATATAAAATTTATCTCTCGATTCGTGTGCCCTCTCTCACAATGCACGCCTCCCAATGCATAAACATCCTCGTAACGACCATAACGCAACAATACAACATAACACAATGCATTAACACAACACAATAACAACCATAACGCAAACAAGCAATCAAGAACCCAAGTTTAACATCCTTGTAGTCATATGCTGCCTGATGCCCTGACCAAATATTGCGTGACGGCTAAAGCAATCAAGCAAACATGAAGAACCACTACAGCAAATCACAGTATCAACACGAGCAACAATATCCACAATGACAGCAGAAAAGAACAGCAAGTGAAGTTGAAACATTCAAGTAATCCAGTTCCATCCACTTCAGCACAACAACGATATCTACAATGACTTGCACCGTGGAACGCCTAAAAGCTTCAGTAGCCGTAAGACAGCCTATGAGCTGAGCAAGAAAGCGTCACATTTGCCCTGTTCTTGAAGCAGAGACCATGTGGTTTGGTCTAACGATGGGGCATTAAACCATCTTTTGATCTATACTGGTCAACAACTCGATATTCTACAATCTCAACCAAGTTTTTTTTACAAGTTTGGTAGTGTCACTCCTTAGGCAACTGATCATGAGGCTGCGAGACAAAATATTTGGCATTCTCAGCAACCTCTGCTTCGAGCACAGCCTCAAGGACTAGGTCTGAGCCCGTTGGTCCACCTGCGGAGATTAAAAAAAGGAGATGAAATTGGGTATGTACTGATATGAAGTAATTTTGCTGTGTCTTAATAACTTCAACGAGGTAAGGAGATGTGATTTAAAAAGTAAAGAGAAACTAGGGATACTCCCAGTGTATTTCTGCAGAACTTTAGCTATATATTCAACTTTTACATTTTTGGTATTGTAAGATTATAATCAACCTACTGCATACTACTCCGTATCACTAATTATACATACATCAGTTCAGTCTTAGCTACAATTTTGATGGGATACATTTATTCTACATGGCAAAAATGTTAACAGAAACACATATAAAAGATATGTTAAAAATAAAAACAAGACATTATGCCAAGCAGGGTTAATGGAATTTTTTAATGCACCAAGCTAATTAGCACTCATTCAAGCTAACTCACAGAAGATTAACGCATTGTGAGTGGCAGTAGCAACAAGAAAAGGTTAGAACTTGCTAGAAGTTATAAACAACATTTGTTTATTATACATCCACCACAAGCATGACAGTCCTGCCCACCTCTCACCATCACATCATTCCAGTATTTCTGATAAAATCTGAACTCTTCAGAGCTAAGATTTAACATAAGCATGATTGGTTATATACCTGAGCGGCTTGGAAGTAATCCAGCACTTTCAGCTGATATTGGCAGCACATTTAGCAACCCATTGCTTTCCTTGAATTGTTCTTGGTAGTTCCCACTCAAGGAAGAACCCGTCTTAAGCCCTGGGGCTTCAGATAGCCGTGCATAGGTCATTGCTTGGCTGTGCAGATTTGTCAATCCTGTATCAACCGCTTTCATGTCCTACAGCAGGAAACAAATGGTTAACTAAACCAGCACTTGCATAGAAAATGAAGAGGTGATATAATCACACCTTGGATTTCAGTGACGTATGGTCATCAACCACACCAACTTTCCTAGCTTCAGCTGTGCATGCTGACATATTTGTAAAGGTCCAATTAGTCAAGTATTGGCAAACAGTCAGAGAGATATAACACTGATATTGAAGTAAAGAAAGAGACATCATGGTTACCGAAGTTCTGAGTGGAATCAGATCGCGTTTTAAGAAAGCTTTCCATTTCTTCACGAATTATATTTCGGATTTCATGACGAAATTCTTCTGGCTGCATGGTCATTATAAATTCTAGTAAGTACCAATCACAAAAGAAAACAGAAGTATCAAGTAAAAGGAATCAACATTCTAAATAGTGTAGTGGAAGCACTGCGATGAAAAGTTTTTATAGTAATGGCCATGATATTCACATATCAACCTAACTGCATTTGTCCTGAAGCAGTGGTACAGATTGTCTATCAGTAGACAGTTAGACACTACAGGCTAATATCTCCTGCATGCTAAGCAGTAAAGCACACTATTTAAAACAATTATGGAACATTTATTACGATGAAACTGCTTTCAATCTATTCAATCTAAACCATTAGTAGACAATCAAGTCACAGAACCATCATACCTTAGTTACAGAAACATCAGAGGCATCGGATGTACTTGCTTCCGCCATGCCTGCACATATGTGTATTATAAATGTTCTTGAAATCAAATAATGCACTGGGAAATATTAACCATGGCAAGGTGGACTTATTGCGAAGTAAGGTTATAATTACCAGTGTTATGCTGTCTCATGTTAAATTGGCCAGGAGAGAATCTAGACAAGTTCTGAACTTCATAACGAATTGAGTCTAACTGTGTCATTGCATCTTTAAGCTCCTTATGAACCTGAATAAAAGAGGAAGAGATATTAATGGTGCATATCGACAAATTACCATGTGGGCTTTACATACATATTGAACATCACAAACCATAAATCATCCAAGCTGTTGAAATTTTTATCACAAGTACAGCGGAGCAAGCATTTAACAAACAACATACGTATCACTAAGAGCATTATTAGTCAAAATAAGTAGTAGCAAAGATTTTCCCTTGCTACTAACAGCTAGTGGTGAGTTTCCTTGCTTACGCAGCTATTGGAATTTCTGTACAAAACTAAATTATGTGGAGATCAGCATAGACAATTCAAGGCTATAACTTTGGTAATGGTGTTCATCCAGTGTCCCACCTAAATTTAGTTAAATGTCCTAACTGGCCCAATTATGTGACCTATAACTAGTGAAATTGAAGTAAAAAATAGGGCATGCATTCCTTTTATTGTTGTATACAGCTCTGTCATCCATTGTACGGAATTGCGTGACTACAGGCCAATGAACATAATTGCATAATTCTACCAGGGTACTGTCCAATGGCTGGCAAACGATCTAACACACGATGCCTCAATCAACTTGTTTCAAGAAACCAGAAAGATATTTTTATGAAGGGAGCTCATCCATGGTAACTTTCTAAATCTTCTATACACCCAGAACCTCATTACATCATTGCAAACAAAGGAAATCAACCATTGAACAAGCAGGATATTGAAAGAGCTCTTAGCAATGTGGCTTGTGAAAGTGATCAGTCCTTTCTCAGACAAAATACTATTTCAGACACTCAGAAAACTTGCAGAAATGGATGCATTCCAATTTCAGCTTAAAATTCAGTAGCTTGCCAGAGTGGCAAAGGAGCATCATTATCCCAGAAGGTCAGTTAATCACTGGTGAATTCACTGCCTCCTCAACACGAACCTCACTGCCTTCTTACTAAGCGCTTCAAAGGAGAGTAGTCAAAAGATACCTGGGTGGCTGCAGACTGCCCCAGGATCTCGTCCAGCTGCCGGCGCGCCACGATGAGGCGCCCGACCGCCCTCCCGGTCATCCTCCCGGCCGTCCTCGCGATCTTCACCATGTCGCTGGGCTCTGAACAAGAACGAAGGAATCACGGATCAGACCCATACCATTAGCTCCCAAAACGCGCGAATCCCGCCCCCCAGAACGAACCATTTCCTCATCGGTCGCCCCGCATCACCAGTCGCCGCCGATTGGCCTGAGTCAGAACAGGATACGGCGGCGGGCGGAGATGGGTTACTTACTCATCATGACGGAGCAGGCCCCGAGGATGACCAGCAGCTGGCCGGTCGAGAACCCCAGCATCTTCGCACGGGCAGGCGGCCTCCGCGCGGGGATGGAGGGACGGCGGGGAGGAAGGGAGCCGCGCGCTGAGAGGACGACCGGGCCGGGACGCGATGCGGCGGTGGCTGTTCGGCGGCGGCGGCGGCGGCCGTGCGAGAAGAGTGGCGCGGGGTAGTGGGCCGGGCCTCGGTGAACCGTACCGGCGGGAATGTGGTGTGTTTGGGCCACGAGAGAAGAGCAGTAGTAGAAGCTGGACTAGGGCCCAATGGCGTTCACGAGAGATTTTGACTTTTGAGGAGTTCATGCTGTTCAGTAACTGAAGGTTTTTTTTCCTAAAAGAAAAGGTAAATGGAGCTTTCTATATCATTATCATCCAGATAAATAATAAAAAGGAAAAATGAAAATTTCATCCCGTAGTGTCAATGAAAGTGAAAGGAGGAGCAGTTCAATATAATTAAGCAGCCGGTGAAATGGCCAAAAGCCCGAGGCACATTTTGTTTTTAAGATGAATTTTGATGAGGCTTCTCAAGGTTCATTGGTACAACATCAGGTGCAGGTTTCTTCGAGCTCATCTCGTGCACGAAACTCCACGTCAGCATCTTGCATGTTGCGACAAGATGGATAGGCTAGCTTTCAGATTTCTTGGTCCATATCGTCACTTTTAGGACGTGTTTAAATGAGTGAAAATGGTTGAAAAATGGTGAAAACTTTTTGCATTGGGTCATGTACATAGAAAAAGAAATAAACTGACACGATTTTTTAAATGAAAACTTCTTACAAAGTTGAGAGAAATAAACGGGCCCTTAGATCAGTCCTCCCAGAGGCTTGAGAGGTCAGGCATCCGGGTTCTGGGGAGGATTGTAAGCAGCGCAGTTGCCAAGCAGATTAATGTCGGGGACTCGGGGAGAGCAGCTCATCATCCTGCACGACGGCCTAAACTTACCGGTTCAAAGGATTCACATGACGATAGGTTGTTTCTCGAGCCATCTATCTCCTCCTTTTTGGACGCTAACCTCTTCCAGGAGAGAGACGACTGGACGCTGCATGTGCGGTGGGACGCGCGTCCCCGCGCTTCCTGAGGCACGCCACCAAGTGCCCGCTGGATGGCTGCGCGTTTTCCCCAGGCGTGGGTCCCACAAAAGAGAACACACATAAACAATTCGTATCTCATGAACCGAGTGTCCAAATAAAATTCTGATTGCACCGTTGTATTTCTTTTGATGGGATCTTCAAAACTAGACCACACTTGCATATGTTTAGATAAAAAAAGAGTTAAATGCACCAGCGGCCCTTATACTTGTCTCGGGGTGCCACTTAGATCCATGAACTTGAAAAATCGACATGTGGCACCCGGTACTTGTGAAACTGTGTCACTTAGCTCCATACCCCTTCAAATATGAAAAAGAGTCCTCAAGTTTTAATCATCTTCTCCGTCTAAGTCCTCCGCATCTCCCTCTCCTCTCTCTCCCAGCGCCGCCACTGCCCCCGGCCGCTGCGCGGCTGCTGGTCGACCTGCGTGCTGCCGACGTTGCTCGCCCTCGACGCTCACGGACACCGACTTCCTCCTCGTGGCGGTGTACGGCACCGCGGAGGTAGCTTGATGCGCATACACAGGCGAGGAGGAGAGGTAGAGGGAGACCCAAAAGCTTTTCGTGTACGGGCTGAGACCCAAAAGCTTTTCGTGTACGGGCTCTCGCCGCTGCCAGCGACGACGCCACCGACGAGTAGGGGAACTGCTCCTCATGCTGCGGCGCCACGGACTTGCTCCGCTTCAGCCCTACGGCGGCGGCGGCAAGGGGTGCTCGGCGGCAGCGCGGCGGAAGGACGGCAGGGAGGAGGGGGAGCCCGAGGGTGACGGACTTAGACGAGGAGAGGGCCGTGAGCGACGAGCGAGGCTCCAACTTTTGGTTGCCCATCTCCTCAAGGTCGACGGACTCCACAAACCTGTAGTGCGCAAGGAGCGGACGTTCGCTAGCAAAATTCACCGATTACAGATTGCCCGAGCTCCATTCCTTCCACTAGTGTGCTCTCCTCTATACTTGTGCTTCCAATTGACAACTGATTAGCATGAATTTTTCACCGGATGTGCTCCAATTGTTGATTGCTTCACAACAACCGGTCACCACAGCCACCAACGACGCACATGAGCCAAGAGCAGCCACGGCAGCGTGGTCTTGGGTGCTGGCCCATGGCGGCGCTCAACCTCCCGGGCAAGGCTGCTCCGCCACGAGCCCAAGCCGTCGCCTAGTGTTGCCTGCCCCCGCACTGCCGTAGCACAGCTTGCCGGCGCACTGCCAGTCCATAATGACGGAGGTCCGAGCCGCTTCCCAGACGAACCCCACACTATCCCGGCCGTGCGCTACTTCGGCAAGCTGACGGAGGTCCAAGCCGCTTCCCAGACGAACCTCACACTATCCCGGCCGTGCGCTACTTCGGCAAGCTGGCCCCTGCTGGCTACTCGGAGGAGAGAGGAGAAGGAGATGAGGAGGACTTAAATGGAGAAGATGATTAAAACTTAAGGACTCTTTTGTATATTTTGAAGGGGCATGGACCTAAGTGGTACAGTTTGACAAGTACCGGATGCCAGATGTCGATTTTTCAAGTTCATGGACCTATGTGGCACCCTGAGACAAGTTTAAGGACTGCTGATGCATTTAACTCATAAAAAAAATATATGGAACATTTTTTTAAAAGAAGGAACATTTCATCCGATTTTGACAACGAGAACAAATCGCGTGACCATACGGAACAACAAAATCGTACAAGAGAAACATAAATTTTAACATGTGGAACAAATCATCTAAACTAATGAAACAGAAGTAACAAAATATTATATAAAAGGAACAAAAATATCATATAAATGGAACATAAATATTACTAAACTAACGAAATAAAAGTAACCTTTCATGTGCGTGAGGACCACCAGCAGAATGCAACCTTGCATGCAGTGCGCGCTGCTGCAGGAGCAGGACCAGCTAGCTTTACATGCATGCACGCTGACGCGGGGTCCACGGGTGAGGCTTTAAATGCTGCAGGCAAGTACAGGGGACGGAGGCTGCATGTTGCAATAATAAAAGGGGTGTGCGTGGGAGGTGTTCCTACCGCATGTGCGGTATATAGCAATTGCGTTCCAGGAGGCTAGAGAATAGAGGTGGCGAAGGGAGTTCAGAGTTGCCAAAAGTGAACGGGAAAAAAAATCAACGAGTCGCAAAGAAGTACCTAGATGTAGCAATCCTAAAAACAAATATGTTTTTATGTCAAGCCCATGCGTTGCAAATTCCAAACGGGTCTATGCTTGTGCTTCACAGCCCACGGCCTTATATATTTACCGCTATAGATTAACCACTATAGATCCTGCTTCACCACATGCGAATTGGCTTGTAGTCCAATGGTACACGGTCTAGTGGAATGCTACCCACTAGACCGTCCTGATGCTTGCACCTTTTCTTGAGATTTTTATGATTTATCGGCGTTATGCGTAGCGGTAAGCGACGTTCCCGTCTCCAACGAGGCGCCAATGATGACTTCGGGAATCTCCAAATCTGACATCAGATGCTCAGTCTTTCGAATGTGCTCATAGAGGTAGGGTTAGTGTACGTGTCTTCATAGGGGTGAGTGTGCGTGCGTGTTGTGAGCGTCTACGTTGTATTGTGTAATCCTTAAAAAAACTGCTTCATCACATGTCGATCTGATTCCTCATTTCTATTCACATCCCCAACTTCTACGCCGATCCATGAGCAAAGTGTTCACCAGGGCACTGCTAATTTACGGGCGCACCCTACAGACTGCCACGTGTGGGGTCCAACCCTGGTCACTTCACTATCTCACGTCCCTAAGCCGGGGCCTATGTCGTCAGGTGCGTCACTGCAAAAGTTTACATAATTTTTTTTAAAATAAAAATAAATAAATGTAGAACTTTTTAATGGGAAAGAAAAATATTTTTGAAAAGTTTGAAAAAACATATTAAAAAAATCAAAAAACTTTTGAAAAGGGAAAAAGAAAAATTTCTCAAAAGGGAAAAGAAACTATTTTCAAAAAAAATTAAAAGGAGTAGAGAAAAGATTTTTAAAAAATTGAAAAAAAGTTGTTACGTGTCGCTGTCATCCTCGGTCGCTGCCGCGCGGTTTGCCCCGTGGGCGCGTCGCTCGTTAGGGAGCGGGGCTCTCTTTTTTTTATTGGCCTGCCCGCAACAGCTCCGCCGTGGCCGTGGACGCTCACCGCGGTAGAGCTCGTCGGAGCACGGCAAGGCCCACCATCACCGCACACCGGTCGGGGGGCAGCATGAGGAGGAAGCGTGAGCTACTCCATCCACTCTCTTTTCCTCTCTCACCTCACCATCAATTTCTTTTGCCCCCAGGAACTTGGGAGCTCCTCGGCCGGGGACAGAGGCGGCGTGCACCGGCGGGCGTGGAGGTTGGGCGGTGGGGGTGGCGCATGAACCCTCGCCCGTCATATTAAGATCGGTGTTCATCATATAGGTGTTCTGCAGACGCCGCCTACGGCTTGCATAATTGCATTGCATGCAGTTACCAATAAGAAATGGCAAGACGGTGAAGGTGTTTTGCACGAATTTCAACAAAGTAGAAGATATGAAAGAAAAAAAATCGAAAGATAAATAGTTGTATATATATCGCTGGGAGGTTTGGCGCCCTCCCAGCGACTTGGCCACTGTAGCAATTTTTTTCTCTTTTTATTTTTTTCTTTTTTTAATTTCATCTCTAGAAAAATAAGTAGATCTATGGTACTAAAAGAATTTTTTTTCATACGAGCACTAGCACTATTTTGATTTTGTCTCAAGAAAAAATAAGTACTCTATGTCACTAAGACAAAGTGTGACCATCTAGAGTCGAAGCATCCTCACTTCCCACATGGTTCCAGACTTTCAACATTGAGCTTTGCATATGAGCATCGTGTGTGGCTGTGTGCTGTTCTTAAAAAAAATAGGTATATCCGTGTCGCAGAAAGAAAGCGAGCGCACTAAGAGTCGGTGCGTCCTCGCTTTTTCCGCGTTGTTTCAGGCTTCTGGCGTTGCACTGTTACGCAATTGTTCGGTCGTCGTGTATTAATATTTTGTATTGTTTGCAAATGAAATCGTGGCGCCCCTTGTGCATTATAGAGTCTTCATTGCCTCCACACGAAGTTGAGAACATGACACAAACATTGCGCTCTCTCTCAGCTACTCACCCAATTTCTCCCTCACGTGTCAACTCGGCCTTCTCTATTCTCCGCTCAAACCCCTGCTCGGAGCAGAGGTGGTGCCGCTGCCTTGGAAGGAGGCATCACCCTCGTGCTCATCAACTTCACGTGTGAAGTCTACTGCAACCGTTTTTGAGAGGATGCGTTTCGTAGACCGTAGTTCCTCATCTTAGGTTGTCCTCTCTGTTCTCTTTATCGCCGGCTAGCGGGCCATCAATGTCACTACAATGCGTCGTTCTGGTCCTCAATTCCCAGAAACTCTACCGCAGAGATAGAAAAGGCCCTCATAGGTGCGCACTTTGTGTTAACACCGCCACACTCTCTATGGTCGAGAGCATTTGTCTTGCCACAATCTCAACTTGCCGAGGGGTCACGCCAGAATGAACCATCACTATCCATGATTGCTACTCCATGCCTACCTTCTGTGCACATTACCTACTACACTCAGTAGCCTCAGGTTCTTTCATGTATGTTGCACCTATTCACCAAAACTAAATAATATAGAGAATCCAGCACCACCTATAGTAATGACAAGTGATTATATATATGTAATCCATAGTAGGCGCGGCGTTAGCGCGCATTTTTCCTAGTAGGATTCCGGCCTGGAAAGATTCAATCGCGTGAGCCTCACCACCTTGCACCTTTTCCTAAGTAATGCTCAATCTAATTAAATCAATCTCAGATCTGATTAAATCTTCCATCGTCAACATACACCTCCTGCCGCGACCCTTTCCGTTGCTTCAAGTGCCACCGTTCAGGCCATCGTCAACGCAGGTGCCCCTCGTCGCGGTTCGCTGTTGGAGCAAGGAGGCCTGGTCCGGCTTCACCACCATCCTCCCGTGCGCCGGCTGCGCCGCCGCGCCCGGTCGGACCGACTCTGAGGCGGCCAACCACTCCGCTGCCGCCTCCGCCCCCACGCTCTGCTTCGGCGACCATGTCGCGCCTCGGAGACCCGGCAACAAGACCTGAGGAGGACCACTGCATCATCCCGACATCGTACGCCATCGACGCCAGCCTCCACGATTGGGAAAGTACCGCAGCAATCTCTTGGGCTATCAGCGCCCCAACAGCTACGGGGACAAAGGAGATCGAGGAGGCCTTCTGTGAGGAGTTCCGCCTGCGTCGCGGAGATGTGGTCGTCACCAAGCACCACCCGGAATCGCCGCCGGGGACGCTCAGGTACAGCCAGGAGACCTTCCTCATCAAATTTCTGCATCGGCATGACTGCGAGAGGGCAGTCAATCAGGGATTTGTGAAACGGCACGGCATCGACATCCGCTTTGTCAAGTGGCGAAGCCTGCGCACTGCCAAGGGCATCTCCATGCTCTTCCGTGTCAAGCTTTGCCTCGACGGCGTTCCAAGACATGCCTGGGATGCAGACATCATTGAGCGCGTCATTGGTGGGCGTGTGCTCTGGAGAGCGTCGAGACCGACCTGATGTATCCTGCAGAGACTAAGGTAATTGATTTGTGGGCTTGGACTGCAAATCCAAGCCTAATCCCCAAGCGGGTCTGGCTGATTTTTACAAGCAGAGCAAAAGATTCGAAGCTTTCTTCTGTGCTAGTGAGGGAGACTCCAGCAGAGCACTGGCAACAGGGTCGCCAGTACCCAATCATCCTCCACCTGGAAGAAATCCATGACTACACGATGGCTACGGTGGATGAGCGCGGCGCTTTCTCTCCTGCCAAGCGCCGCCTCCCAGAGTGGCACCTCGGCGTCCTTGACGGTGAGCCGGCCCCTGCTCGAGCGGTGGAGGCGTTCCCAGACTCACACTGGGAACGCGACGGCAACGACATCAACAGGAGACGCCGCAACAGCAGGGAGGCCAGGGCCTCCCGTGGGCGCTACAACAACGACCACCCCGATTTCGAGCGCTACGGTGGGCGTCGCCATGACGATGATGACGATCATGACAGGCATGGTCGGTATGATCATGCGCGTCGAGGCTATGACAAGCATCCTGCAGGCAGTGGCGTCCACCGTGAGCGTGAGCGCTCGCCACGCCGTCGCGACTGGGGCTGTGGCTCCAGGAGTCATGGGCGCCAATGCTCGAGCGCTGAGGGCGTTGTGAAGGGCGTCATCCTATCTGATCCGCTTCCTCCTCAGGAAGACCTTCAAGCAACTGAGGGGGCTGCGCTGCAGGCCGTCTTCAAGCAACATGCGGCTGTCTTGCAGGAGGCCGGACAACGCCTCCTGGGGATGATGGGCATGGATGGCGCTCACAAGGCAGTGGCCACAGCGTGCTGGATGATGAACGACTACATCAACAAGGCTTGCGCGCTAGCAGAGAAGCTGGGGATCCTGGAGCCACACCCAGGTCATGTTCGCGGGAATGAAGCCTCGTCCGCAGCTCCAAACCCACCAAAAAATGTCCCTGTTAGCAAGGTATTTTCGCGTATCAGAGAGGTACTGCCGACAACAAATATACCTCAAGAAGACCCTTCGGCTGCAGCAATAGAACAAGCTTTACGCCAATTTGAGATTGCAGCTGCTGAATGTGGTCCTGATTGGGGCCCTCGACCTGCTTCACCTGTTTCCATGAACCAGGGAATAGAGGAACAGCTAACACAAGCTGTCAACACGGAGGCGCTGGAGCCGGAGGACATCGAGATGGTGGACGTGGCAGTAGAGGATGATGAGCAGAATCAAGCCGACGGCATGCCAGCAGTCACCGACTTCTTCGTCACCCCGCCACAGCCACTACTGCAGGTAGACACAAGCTGCATCGACAACGCTGCACCTCCATCCCCTACACCGCCAGTTCCAGCACGGCGCCGTCGTCGGACCTTCGACATGTCTGCGGTACGCCGTAGTGCACGACTGGCCAATGCTCCACGTATACCTGCCATTCAGAAAGCTCAGCGTAACCTGTGTCGCAAATTGGGACTGCTAGAAAATGAACTACTACCTGTTGAAGCTGCGCTACAAGAGTTTGTGGCTATGTTTAATGGCCCTTTACCGCAGGACATTGTCGCCGCCCTCTCGGAGATGTTCAACATCGGCAACGACAATGATGCCGATGAGCTTGACCAGGCCCTTGCCGGGCTAGTCAACGACGGGATCGCGGAGCTACAGGATGCCGTCCAAGCGATGCAGCAGCCTGCAGGTGTCGAGCCGGGGGAGGTTTAGAACTGCAATGATCCATCCTCCAAGCGATATCAACATAGCCATGTTAAATCGGCTAACCATTCTCTACCATATTGTGCCTCATCGTGTTGTTGTTGCTATGTCTTCAAACTCCGGCTGCCTCCAGTCAGCCTGTTGCCTGTCAGTTATTCGCAAACTCATTAGCGTTCCTGCAGCTGCTACTCCGGCACAAAGATCTGTTTCAGTTATGCTCTGCTTTGCGTTGAAGCTTCATCCTGCTACATGTATTGTGTTGCCGTCGATCACTCACAACTACCTTTGCTCACTCAGTATGTTTGCTTTCAATTTGAGTACTGCACAAGTGATCAAATGACAGGTTTTGATGTTGACATCCTCTGCTGGAACGTGAGGGGCCTCAATCGCCCGGCACGCCGTGATACTGTACATGAGACAATTGCCTCCACAATGTGCCATATAGCTTGCCTACAGGAGACGAAGTTGAGCAATGTTGATCAATTCACGGCGGCTTATCTTGGCGGCCATCGCCTAAACAATTTCGAGCACAAGCCTGCAGGGGGTTTAAGCGGCACTAGAGGAGGGATTTTACTCCTGTGGAATGACAATTACATTGACATGAGCGACATTACAACTGGCGAGTTCCACATCACAGCAACAGTTAACCTACGTGAACAACCAACTTCCTTCAAGCTGACCACGGTATATGGCCCATCGAGGCACTCTAGGAAACAGGCCTTCCTACAGGAACTAACAAGCATAAAGCCTTCTGATGGCACCCCGTGGCTACTACTAGGAGATTTTAACCTCATATACAAAGCTAGTGACAAGAACAACCGCAAGCTTAATCATCGACTAATGGGCCAGTTCCGAAATTGTCTGGAAGGATGCGAACTGAGGGAGATAAATATGCATAACCGCAAATTCACATGGAGTAACGAAAGAAGACACCCAACAATGGCCAAACTTGATCGAGTGTTCTGCAATGAGGAATGGGAATTTATTTTCAATAATCATGGACTTCAGGCTCTGTCCACTTCCTTGTCCGATCATTGCCCAATTTTGTTGTCCAACCAGCGTGGTCCACGACGGCCTCGCTCTTTCAAGTTTGAAAATTTCTGGACCAAGCTCCCAAAGTTCTGTGAGGTCGTCGCGGCAGCTTGGAATAAACCTTCAGAGCACTGGGAGCCCTTCCATAAGCTATACCACAAACTGGGGGAAACAGCTAAGGCTCTAAGACAGTGGAGCAACTCTCTCATCTCTGATGCACGGCTACAACTCCAGATGGCACTTGAGGTCATTATGAGACTGGATGTGGCACAAGAGCACCGGCAACTTACAGAGCAGGAAGCACGACTAAGGAAAAGACTCAAGAGCAGAGTGCTTGGGTTGGCAGCTATTGAAAGAGCTCGCAGGAAGCAGGCCTCCAGAATTACTAATCTAAAGTTGGGTGATGCAAACACAAAATTTTTCCACCGACGAGCAAACGCCAGGAGAAGGAAGAATCACATCCAACAGCTTAAAAAGGGACAAGGCTGGGCTGTCACACACAAGGAAAAAGCAACAATTATCCAAGAACATTTCAGCAATATGCTTGGCTACCCACCTGCACGGGAAGCAGAATTAAACTGGGATGCAATTGGCATCACACAACATGACCTGACCGTGCTAGATGAGCCATTCACGGAAGAAGAACTTATAAATGCAATAAATCAGTTACCATCAGACAAGGCTCCGGGCCCGGATGGCTACACGGGGGCTTTTTACAAATCGTGCTGGGACATAATAAAAGGAGATCTGGTGGCAGCAGCAAATGCTTTTCATTCCCTGAGATGCAATAGCCTACCAATAATCAATTCAGCTAACATCGTTTTACTACCAAAGAAGGAGGGGGCTGTTGAGATTACAGACTTTCGGCCAATCAGCTTAATCCATTCTTTTGTGAAGATCATCACAAAGGCTCTTGCATTGCGTCTTGCCCCCCACATGAAAGATATCGTCTCAACGGCCCAGAGTGCTTTCATCAAAAAGCGAAGCATACATGACAACTTCTTATCAGTACGCAACACAGCCAGGCGACTGCACAGAAACCGAATTCCAGCCCTCTTCTTCAAATTAGACATTGCGAAAGCATTCGATTCTGTACGGTGGGACTACATGCTTAGTTTGATGCAGCGGCTAGGGTTCCCGCCAAGATGGCGAGACATGATAGCCTCCCTCCTCGCAACCTCATCTTCGCGTGTGCTACTAAATGGCGTGCCAAACAGCCCCATTCGCCATGGCCGCGGTCTGCGTCAGGGTGATCCACTATCGCCTCTATTATTTGTCATTGCCATTGACCCGTTGCAGAAACTGCTCAACATGGCAACACAAAAAGGAATACTGAGCAAATTAAGGGGACGAGCGCCGAGCATCAGGATCTCCCTATATGCAGATGATGCTGCATTATTCATAGCACCAAGAAAGCACGAAGTCACTGCCCTCGCCAAGCTTCTCACTTTATTTGGACAGGCCACTGGACTCAACACCAATTTTCAGAAATCAACAGTTGTCCCGATTCGTTGCCTGATGAGAGACGTTGAAGACACACTAGCGGACCTACCGGCTAAGAGGACCCACTTCCCAATCAAATATCTAGGCCTTCCACTCTCAACTGGAAGATTGCACAGGGTTGATTTTCAGCCCCTGGTGGACAAAACAGTTGCAAAGTTCAACAGTTGGAATGGTCGAAACTTGAACCACGCTGGCAGACTGACCTTGGTTAAATCGGTGCTCACTTCACAAGTAGTATACTATGCAACGTCCCTAGAAATTCCCAAGGCAATCCTCAAGGAAGTTGATGCTAAGCGCAAACAGTTCCTTTGGGCGGGTACAGAAAGGCTCACAGGAGGAAAATGCAAGGTGAATTGGACACGAGCTGCGAGATCAAGAAAGAATGGAGGGCTAGGAATTCTACACCTTGGAAAATTCACTCGAGCTCTTCGTTTACGGTGGCTTTGGAGAGAATGGAGCCCGGAAGGTAAACCTTGGGTGGGAAAGGAGATCCCTTGCAACAACACTGATCGACTTTTATTTGCAGCAGCAACCAAAATTTCGATTGGCAATGGAGAAAAAATTTCCTTCTGGAATAGTTCTTGGTTGCAAGGACAGCGACCAAGAGACATGGCGCCATCGGTTTTTAGAATCTCAAGAAAAAAGAACAGATCAATGAGCTGCGCTTTAAGTGGCAACAATTGGATCAAAGACCTTGAACTAAGGCACCCGTCCTTCTCAGCACAGCTATTCACTGAATACGTGCAGCTCTGGAGGGCGGTGCAACAGGTCAACCTAGTGCCGGAACAAGAAGATGAAATTACTTGGAAGCTAAGTGAGACAGGGCAATACTCAGCGAGTTCAGCATATCATGCACAGTTTTATGGGGCAGCTGCTACAAATTTCAATGAGCTAATTTGGTCGGCATGGGCACCACCAAAGTGTAAACTCTTTAGTTGGCTTGCAATCCAAAGTCGGATATGGACGGACGACAGGCTGAGCAGGAGAGGATGGCCACATAATTCCCTATGTGTGCTATGTCGTCAAGTGCCAGAGACAGGTGAACACACCTTCTTCCAATGTAGGTACACCAAACGTATTTGGGCGGACCTATCGACCTGGCTTGGGGTGCCAGAACTTCATCCCACATACTGGGAGCATTCTGATTCACTACAAATTTGGTGGGAAGCTAGGGCAAGGACGCCAGGACTAGCGCGCAAGGGTTTGAGCTCTTTGATAATTTTGACATGTTGGGAGGTGTGGAAACAGCGCAACGCCCGCATTTTTGATAGGACTGGAACACCACCTACAACGATCGTAACAAGGATCAAGGATGAGGCAAAGACCTGGGTTCTAGCCGGGGCAAAGCACCTGGCCCGTCTGTTGTGTAGAGTATAATTTTACTTGAACATCTTGGGGCTCCTTCTGCTTCACCTCTTGATAGTCTGTAAATACTTTGGCCGTCGGCCTTCTTCTTCTTTTTAATATAATAGGCAGCTCTCCTGCCGGTTCGTTTCAAAAAAAAAAAAAAATCTTCCATACCTACTAGCGTGTAGCGCGTATACCTGCAGATTGCACCTTGGAAAGCTCAATCGGCCTCCGCAGTGCTCGCGGCGCACGACGGCACGAGGCGCCCGTGCTCCCCACTGATCGCCTCCCCGACGACTTCGAACCACGGGGGCGTCGGCCCTACGGCTTTCCGCGCCCCCCCCCCCCCCCCCCCCCCCCCCGCCGCTCCCGGCCGGCGGACATCCCCGTCGACAACGCCGCCGCCGTCTTCTTCGTCATCTCTTCTCCGCCATCGCCGGGGTTGTTCGTTGGCGCCGCCACTGCGCTGGCCGGGTTCCACCACGTCCGCGCATCATGGAGCTCCGAGAGCCTGCCCGCGCGCGGCGGCATCCTCCGGGTTCGTCGTCTGGACGGGTACGTACGTAATGTTTTGCACAAAGCAAATCGTTCATAGCACCACCAGCAACAATCTGGCAAGCCTTCAGGTATCATATCTCTCTGCCATAAGCCCCTCAGGGTCAATCGATGGAAGACATGCTCAAAAGTATTTTTTTTTCTTGCATATTACATTATTAATTGTCATATATAGGATCATAAGTGTAAAGCGTGCTCAATATGAACATGTAGCAAAAGCTTCAGCTCAATATAGGATTTAGCATTAAGGGTCTGATATCCAACTTAATTATAAGTTGCATCATGCTCATCCAATTTAATTTATTATCAGTTGCATCCGAGATCTGCGTCAGGTGAATGATCGAAGCATTCTAAGCCAGTCTCAATGGGAGTTTCATGAGCATTAATTTCTATGTCACGAGATTATTAAATGAGAGAGTTTCATGGGATAAGATGGGCATAGTTACCTAGTTCTCAGACTAGAAAATCGTGTCCATGAAACCCCACTGAGACCGGCCTAATTAACTACGCTAGTTTCTAGTTGCGGTGCATTCTAGATAAAAAGAGGGGGCCTTGGCGTTTTTGCCCACGTGGCCCTCTTTTTTTTTTCACTTTGTGCCACACAAGGTACATCTCTATTGATTATTGTCGTGACCACAACATTTTAGACTTGTATATATCATATATGTCTGTGGTGGTATCGCGACCTGTCGCTACCTTTTTGCTTGTCGTCGTTCAGTTTATTTATGTGGCAACTCTAGCATATATCCAATAGCAAGCAGTACTTGTTCAATTCGCTCATTCTTCAAAGACAAAGGTCTGCTACTTTGCAGCTAATACAATCTACAAATGACACTACTTAACCCTTTTTATGCTCCTGGTGCCACATTTTTACAAATCTTCTTTTTTTTAGATTAAGGAGTTTCCGGCCTCCACACCTCCAAAGAGAGTGCTTACAGCCACATGGGTACAGAACAACACAGCTCTAGGCTGCACACACCAACGTTTAAATACCAAAAAGAAATAGTGAGAGTAACACACTCTCGATCACAATTCCACCTGACAGCAAAAATTTTACAAATCTTCTGGAGAGAAGAAGCACCAGATCATTCGTTCCACTAGCTTATCCATGACTCTTTTCAGCCATTTTGCAACACCTTTTGGACAGAAAAACAATGTATGCAGACACCCCCATCGCCAATGCCAAGAAGTAAGCAGAGGTTCCCACTGTCCTGCAGCTCCCGGCAGCATATGCACCCATCAAGCCAAATAAGTTCAATATAATGGCTGTCTGCACAGCCAAGATGGCCGGTTTTGCTTTGCGTACACACTTGATCAGAAGTAAGACAATAACCACTAGAGATGCCACGAAGGATGTCAAATTGCAGTAGAAGAAAGCCTTGTAACGACGTGGATAGCTGCTCAGAAGAACTGGGTCACCAGCCATATGGTCAGTTTGGCCATCATCCCAAAGGCCGCCAGGTGGGTTCATGGTGGCTTCGTAAGTGACAGCCGCTGCGAATGAAGCGAGCAGCAACAAGTATTTGGGAAACTTTTCACCCGAGAGATCTCGTGGCCCTCCAACAGCGGTTGTATGGTGCAATATGACACTGGATTCTTCCTCCAGTAAGTTGATCAGGGATAGAAGTCTCAGCCGGAGATGCTGAACCCACTTTGGTTCACTAAGATAACTTGCTGATGCGTGATGCCGAGGTCAACTGCAAATAGCAGGACGAAGAAAAATACAGATGACGACACCTTCCTGCAGCTTGCGGTCCCAAACGCAATCATAAGCCCAGTTTGGCCAATGTTGACGCACCTCATGAGCGTGTGGGACTGTTTTCCTGTTGCCGAAAGCCTTCTGTTCACTAATTGTATGATCAGGTGTAGAGATAAAAGGAATACTGCTGTGATGCCGTAAAAGAAATCCGGGTCGCTGAGCACTGTATTGCCGACAATATGGCCTGTCTTGTTTTCTTGCCAGAAGCCGCCTGGGGGACTCATGCCTGACTGGTAGCTTACGCCTGTTGAAAGAATGTTAACGAGCAGCATAAGCCTGCGAGTCTTTTCTAGTTTCCATTTCTGGTCCGCATCTTCCTCCTCAGTCTGCAACTCAAACAACTTGGGCACAAACTTCTCCAGCTTCTCCTTCACCATTTCCCTCCATGTAGCATGATTTGGGAAGATTTGTAACATGAACATCAGAACATGGATGCTAACGTAGAGGAACACTGAAACAAGGAGGACAGAGGCATACACGGATTTGAATGCTTTCCTGTCAATTCCAGCCGCATAGGCACCAATCAGCCCAAGAAGGTCCATGGTCATGGCAACCCGCAATGCACGGTACTTTATTCCTTGAGCGCTGAATATGTTGCTGAGTAGGATAAGAATAACAAGGGACGCGACAAAGGCTGTGGTATTGCAGATGAAGAAAACCAGATATCTCTGAGGATATGTGATGTGAAGGATTGGGTCACCAGCGAGGTAGTAATGCAAACCATTAGTAGCATTTGTTTGCCAGAAGCCACCCGGCGGGTTTAGTCCCGCTTGGTATGTGACGCTCGCAGCAACAATCCCAAACAGAAGCAGGCACATGCGAGACTTTTGGAGAAGCTGATCGGCAGTAAGTGTTTTTGGATCATATGCTGCATGAACATGTTGATCTTGAGAGTCACTTTGGTCCCTGTTTCAGAAATTTTTGCATTGTTTCTTGGACACTGTGGACCCAATAATTCTCCACAGGCCTGCACAGTAACACCGGAACCTGGAGGCTGATGTAGAGGATAATAGCAGCCATCAATGCAATGACGTAGATGGGAATCTTGATGCTTCGGGGGGCCCCAAAGGAGACAGCACCCATGAGGCCAATCAAAGCCGCAGCCGTGCACACCCAGAGCGCGCACGACTGGAAGCCATAGCATGTCGCAGTCTTGCTCATGAGGTGCATGATGATGACCAGAGACGCCACGAAGGCTGTGCTGTTGAAGTAAAAGAACTCCATGAAGCGGCTCGGGTTGTGAGCGAGGAGCATAGGGTCCCCGGCAAGGTGGTGGTCGTTCCCCAGCTGGCTGTCCGACAATAAGAACCCGCCCGGCGTCCTCAGCCCGACCTGGTACGTCACCGTCACCACCAGGGTCGCGAAAATCAGCAGGTCCTTGCGCGCGCTCTCCACGGTCTGCGGCAATTGAGGCACCACGCTCCTGCCGACGTCACGTGTTCTCAATACGTGCAGCGCGAAGACCAGGACGTAGGAGGATGCTATGATGGCGACAAGAGGCACGTATGCCGACATGACCATGTCCCTGCAGCTGCCGGCAGCGTAGGCCCCCATGAGGCCGAGCTGGTCGACTACCATGGCAGATTGGAGCGTGCGGAGCCACCAGCGGTGGCGGCTGAGCGATTGGACAAGAAGGAGGGTGACCGCGATGATGGAGGCAGCACAGGCAGTAACGTTGGAGCAGAAGAAGACCATGTAGCGGAGGGGGTACGTGACCTGGAGCACGGGGTCACCGGCGAGGTGGGCACCGTCATTGTCCAGCCAGAGCCCGCCCGGGGGGCTCATCGCCGCCAAGTATGTGGAGCTGGCATCGAGTGTGGCCAGTAGCAGCACGTACTTGCGGATCTTCCGGAAGGAGCTGACCACCATGGGAGTTGTGGCCGGTGCTGGAGCTGGCTCAATCTTCCCCACTACGTGGTAGGTCTCAGGAATAATAATGCTGTAAGAGGGGCACGAGTCTGTTCTGATCCCGACCTGCATGAGATGGTAGGAGTGGAAATGGATACTCAGTTATTCGAGTTATTCGTATCCGCACCCACGCTATAACTTTAATATGGGATCCCAAGCCCAATACAACAAATAGGTCCAACATTGCCTATGGGATGGGGCTGGATCCAAGATGTGACGGCTACATAACGCAACACCGTACCCCCACTTCAGTTTTTACCACCATTAGTTTGTGTTAAGTATTGGCATGAAAGTAACATTGAGTATTGACGCTCATTAATGACACTTTAATTTTTACCTCCATTTGTGTTAAATATTAGCATGAAAGTAACATCATTATCATCGTCATACTTCATACTCAGGCTATATCCCCATTTAGTTTGTGTGTTGGAGTAGTATATCATGTGTTTAAGAAAAACGACCCAATTTCAGGCATTTACATTCAAGGTCAAACCCAACGAAAATCCAAGAAACAATGAAGAACAGAAGGCCAGGACTTTGGGAAATTCGAAGGGCGCAAGCAAAAAGAACCTAGGCTAGGACAAGCCTTGTGCATTTGGCCCAGACTTCCACAGGAGTAATAGAACCTCCAAGGTCCATATTTCCTACATCCTAAGTTTGATTGACGAATTTGGTGTGATGATCTCTCAAAAATATATAGAACTTTTGTATAGACACATTAGAGATTTAAATCCCAGAGAAGACCTTGGTTGATCAGCCCAAAGAGCCTAGGCGATAGCCGATAGGCCTGACTCATTTTTTTCACCAAATGTGTCCATAAGACTTAGGGGTGGAGTAGACATCAGCTTGGTGTCAAAACAAAGAAAATGGGAGCATAAGGAAAATCAGCCGATGGGCCTATCACCGCCTAGACCGATCGGCCTAACCCTTTCCATCCTTAGGTTGACCTGCCATTTGAACTATTGTCTCCTCATGGTATAAATACACCTCTCATCGATGCCCCCATTCATCCATCCATAGAGAGCTAACAGTCATGCAGTTGTCCGGAAGTTATCTTAGGCTAAAGCTCTAGTTGGCATGATCACCCTATGAGGAAACATGCACACTGAAGTTCTAGAGTAACTAGGAACGTAATCACATAAAGCACACATGTCATGATCAAATAGCACTTAGGTCTAATTCAATAGATAGAGTATATCAAATAGCATTTAGTCTACATTGGTTTTTAGAACTAAAAATCATCTCTGATTTGCAAAAAATAGCTCGTCAATTGCATTGACTATGATTTTGTTTTCAAAATCATAGTTGATTTTTTTATTTTTGGGAACATTAAAGCCACGGCCAAGCATTGATCTTTTTTTAGCCATAGATTTTTGTGTTTTGCTTTGCTCTCTCACGTCGGTAAAAAAAACATGTGTGCTCTCTATTTGTGTTCTCTGCAGGATCCATGAAAAGTATTATGAGCAAAGCGAAGAGGATGTTCAAGAGTACAGCAAGTAAGTCCTCAGTCAAAGGATCAGCACCAAACCACTCTTCAAGTTGATCCAGCGACATGATAATGAAGAACAATTGCTAGGTGAAGAAGAAGACAACTACTCCCTCCATATTGTTTTACTTGTCGCCAGCAGTTCAACGGAAAACGGTTCAGAATATTTGACGCTGCAGTTCGTGTCATACGTGACCTCCCACTTTTAGTCTTGGGACTCTGCCTTCCCTCCGCCGCTGATCTTCCGCCTCCGCAGCAGGAGCATAGCGGTGGCCAGCGAGAGGATGAAGAAACGAAGGGTAAAAGAGTAAATTCGTTTCTTCATTAATTTTGTCGAACATGTCCGAAACGTCATTTATAACGATACGGAGGGAATAGTTAATAAGGAATACAGATGAATCTTGGTCTGCATCTCTTTCTCTCAATTTTCTTGTGCTCAAGTTGTGTGCGTGCAGCATTTTGTTAGCTTGTTTTTCATTTCTGGCATATGTGAGAAATAAAAATTGCTAGAGCTTAATGTCATATGGTTAGTTTTGATGATGTTATTTATGCCTTATGTAATGTGATGGATATTGCCATTTTCTTAATTATTGTATTTGATTATGCATAACTTAATAAATGGTCTCTTACATTGATTTGAAATTAGTTAAATGCCAACCAATTTTAGTGTAGGTTAAATGACTTTTATAAGGATCCATATATTTTTGTTCTTTCTTATTCATTATTGAAGATATGTTTTTATTTTCATAAATAAATTCTTTATGTCAATTACTTTGTTGATAATTGTTTCAATAGCTTTATCCTATCCAAAGCCATATTTTTTGCTTTCATGATTAACTTTAAAATTGAAATTTATATTTACGATACTTAAAAGTTGGTCTTTTGCTTCATGTTAACTTTGATTTGCTAGCCATTTTCTGCCCACACATTGTGAATTTTTTACACTAAAAATTTCACAAACCGTATCGGGCATCCTACCACAAAACCAAGATCTATTTTTGTGATTGTCCTCTTTGACCACAACTCACTAACATGAGTATGATTCTAATTTTCGAAGATCATTTCTGTGGTTTCTTTTAGTAAAAATGCATTTTGCAGTAGTGTGGGTAGATGCATAAGATGTTTTTCCTATAGCCCCATTGGTAGTTATGCATGTTTATACCATGCATATACATAAACACTACGCATTGACAATACTCGTACATTTAATTCAAGCAAAGATTCAAGTGCATGCCCTCCCTTTTGGCCTACCTGAATTTATTGAACTTACTGTTGGTCGTATGGTGAGTACTGACTTACTCCATCCGTCCCAAAATAGGAGTTGGGCATGTGAATTAAGAAGGGATGAAAAAGTAAAGAGCACACAACACGAGGAGAGATAGAGATAGAGTTGTATTAGAAAGCGAGAATAACACTTTTTATGGGACAAATTTTGAACTCTAAAACAATATACTTTTGGGGCAGAAGGAGTACCTCACAGTTACAGCTGGTCTCTGGTGGTACCACATGTGTAGCTTTCTGCAGCTCGGTAGAACCCTTCTGAATAATGAAAGCTTCACTTCGTTAAAAATAAAGCTATGGACAAGCTCTAATTTATTAAAATTATGCTTTTGTATGTGGGAATAAAGCTAGTATGCGCCAAGTGCCATCAGTAAAACTTACATGTACGAATGAAGCACAGATATCAGTTTCTATGAAACCATATATACATTCAATTTCATCTAGGGTCTCAAGTATACGCTGTGTAATTGGTCTCTTCTCTGGGTCAGAGTCCATGCACTGTGTACCTATCTTAGCGCATACTCTTATCTGTTCCAACCATGTGTCTCCCTGTGGCGTTTTGAGCCTAGTTTTCCAACCCTCAAGTACCTGTGGAATTTAAATCATGATTTAGGGTTTAAGACGAAATAGAAAATTAATGTGTCATACACACTCAGTTGTTGATGTGCAAACAATCAATAATTTAGAGTTATATATACGACATCAAACTAGCAAAAATTGTCAGTAAGGCACACAAATTCGATATATGTTATGTAACTACATATTGCCACAATAAGGAGAATAATGGCATAGACTTTCTATATCTGCAAATATCAGCTTCAGTGAAGATTTTTAAGTTGAGTATAGTGCATCCAGCATACGTAAAGTTGCATCAGTGTTTCACTTTGGTCTAACAAGTTTCAAATATAGCAACATGACACATAAAGTTGTATCATTATTTTAATTGGGGCCAACAAGTTGCGAATGTTGCAATACAACACATGAAGTTACAAAATATATTTTCCAAAAACAATTCAAAATAGGGTGACATACAATTCAAAACACGGTTCATTGGCCTTCTAAAAGAAAATCACTATCCAAGCACCAACACCAGAGGTAGGCCTACAGCATGATGAGGAGGTTCAGAAATTATGGCATTAAAATGTTAGCATGCCACATTTGAAAAATACTCCCTGTTGGTGTACTGTGTCCGTATTTGGCGTATATGCACATAGCGAATAACTTAATATATGGTGGGGACAACGTTAGCAACTAATATGGACCAAAGTGAAACAATGTCACAACTTATGTATGATAGATGCACTTTACACTTTTAAGTTTATGCCTCCATGTTTCATATACTTTTCTAATTAGCACTATGTCACTTAAGGAACACTTAAGCTTATTTCCAATTAGCAACTTTTTGGCATTATATGGTACTAGGAAAAAAATATTTTTAATTATTTTTACAATCAATTTGTAATTTGAATTATTAGTTGCCATCATAATTCACACTTAAACTTAAGTTAATGTATATAAACATGAAACAAGTTTGTCATTCAAGTCAGTGTGATAATCCATTATTTGGAAAAATCAGAGAAAATCAGGGAAATGTACAAACAATCTCATTAACCATGAAAGAAAAGGGCATGCAGCATTTTCTTTGTTGGGATCATATTATAAAATACCAATTAATTATGGCTATTACAATTATTGAATAATTGAAATTATAATTTCAGGTTGCTGATGTTATAATTGTTTAGCAAAATACATTTATTGGGTCTATAGTTGTACAGTGTCACACGACCATATATATTGCTTGCGCTAATCAGCTAGATAGTTTCTGCATCAAGAACTCATCTGGAATATAATGGTCGGGAAGACTGTTCTTACATTCTCAACCCCAGCATACCCCTTCTCTCCTGTCAAGATCTCTAAGATTATGACACCAAGACTATATATGTCTAACTTGAACGTGATTACTCCGCTAAAGAATTCTGGTGCCATATATCCCCTGAAAGGAAAATTTTGTGCTGTGAGAAATTTGCAAGTAAATGCAATGAAATCCAAAGAAAAACTATTATGGTTTGAAGATGATTACTAGCTTACAGAGTTCCAATCAGTTTTGAAGTTATAGCCCTACTTTGTTTTTCTTCAAAGCACCTTGAGAGACCCAAATCAGCAATTTTTGGCACCATATTCTCATTCAACAGTATATTTCCAGGTTTGAGGTCTAAATGAAGAATACCATTCTTGTGAAGATAATGTAAACCCTCACAAACTCCCTTTATTATTTGATACCGTGTTTTCCATTCAAGTCCCTGAGAGGCACCTGCATGGTGAGAGGTGAGGTGGAGGCATGATTACTAGGGTGGATGGTAAGTAACTCCTAAATTTCTCTATGCTAGGAAGTAAAGTTCCTGAAGAAAAAAAAACGTATGTGGATTTTTCCCATAAAATAGAATGCAAAGTAACATACAGCTGATATACTGATCAAGGCTCCCATTCGGCAGAAACTCAAAGCAGAGCAACCTTTGCCGTACCTCTGCCATGACATTCTTAGACTTGAGCTTCGACCATTTCCCTTGTGTATCAGCACAGTATCCTAAGAATCTTACTACATTTTTATGCTTCACCCTCATCAAACTATCAACCTCTTGGGTGAATTTCTTCTCATCGACCTCAATATTCAACAGTTTCTTCACAGCGATTGTCCCATTCTGAAGTAGTCCCTGCAGTCACAACGTGGCCTTGTCAACATGAATAACCAAATGAGAATTGCTATTGTACTTCAAAATAATAACTCTGGGCCGCCCATTCAGTTGAGAGATACTCAAACCTTGTAAACAATTGCAAAGCCACCACTTCCAATTTTCTGATCATCAGAGAAATTATTTGTGATGGCTTTTAGAAGTGATAGTGGTATGTTTAGTCGGCTCAATACTTGCATCAAGGAGCATGCTCTCCAAGAGAATTCGTGCACTGGCTTCGCAGTCCATTTGTAATCAACATTTAACTGTACCAATCAAACGAGACCACCAATTAATTATGAGGCCCGTTGATTGTTAAGTAACCAGGAAACACAAAATCTAACTACTAATGGAGTATGGTACATGGAAAAAGGAATCTGCAGAGTGGGTCTAACTACTAGATCGACGATTGGGGCAAACCGCCAACCGGAAACGCAATAACAGTGTCTCCAGGAGAGGAACTGCGACCCTTGGATTTAAATTATTTCTTCATACGAGGTTTTAATTAAAAAGATCAGGAAACTAACCCCCTATTTTGCACCAACTCTCACCTTAGAAGCCAGGTTCCCGGAACATTGGGAACGTGGAACAGGTACGTAGGACGTGGAACATCATTTTGTAAAACTATGGTACGAAAGGGGTATACCTATTCCGTATGTTCCTAATAGAGATGGAACACGTTCCAAGTGCGACCGGAACGATGTTCCCGGAACGTTGTTTCGGAACGAGGAACGTGTCATGTATTTAGTGAGCTTTTACTGGAGCCGTAAGCTGCTAGGTTTAGTGTTGATGTGAATGTGACTCTTCAATGATCAAAGTGCTTATTAATAACAAGTGCCCAGCCCAAAATAACGCTTGGAATTTCTACAAACATGGTTTGGACCTTGATCTTCTTCGAACCGTCTCCATGTCCCTAACCGCGTCGGAACACGTTCCATAGGGTTTGGGGACGACGTTCCCGGCCGTCCCCGTTCCTCGTTCCGGAACGAAGTTCCCGGAACGCGGAACACGACCACGTTTCACGTTCCAGGCTTCTAAGACTCTCACCACTTCATTCCAAACATCAAGCATAATAGTCTGTGATGAAGCTGCTTTCCTACCTTCTGATTCTGAGTTTAGACAGTAGTAAATCCGGTAATTTAACGCATACATATACTGAATAAAGGCACGAGCTGGTAAGATCTGTTGTGAAATTAGCATAGTTTCTCTCTCAAAAAGAAGAGGAAAATAACACACATAAGTGGAGATCGAAATATCAGGTGATCTAGATGCATAGTCAAGTATTCAAGGTAACCACCGGGTAAGATTCTAAAAAGTATTCAAGCAAACACAAATCCGCCCGATTCTTGCATATCAGTCGGGGCGTAGGGCTCAGTGGAGTGCGTAAATGTTGGGAAAACTGACGATCACTAACCTGGAAGAAGATCGGAGACCTGCACGAAAGCTGCGGCTGCTAGCTCCTGGGGCGCCTTCCATAAGGGATGGGATCGGTTTCGTCGTTGATGCTACGAGAGCGAGTCACGGGTTATGCTGAGATAAATTAAATTTCTCTATGCTCCGAGCGCACTACTCTATGCTCCCCACTTACTCTCCTCGCCTCTACTCTATGGCCTCCACTTCTCTTTTTTTATTTTCTCCTTTTGCTTTTTCATTCCTTTCATATTTTATTGCAAAGAAATCTATTTTATTTTTTGTCCGTAGCTACCTCCCCACGCGCGAGCTTCTTCCTGGGCGCGAAACCACCAGCGCGCTGCGCGCCAAAAATAAAATAGAGCCCGCCCCGTCCGTCGCCGATGTTTTGGCGAATGGCCGTGTAGGCCATTCTAATTAGTTGGGCCGTGTGGCTGACGGTGACTGTTTTCCGAAGAGCGCGTTGGGTCAAAATTATTTCGATTTGTTGGGCTGTGTTCGCGCATGATTTTGCTGAATCAAATTCATGGAACATGTGCCATTGGCTGACTCAACCGTGGAACATGTGCCATTGGCTGAATCAGATCATTGTGCATTGGTGGTCAAGCTGCACAAACCGGAACGTGTGCTCTCAAGACGAAGAAGACGGAAGAGGCGGATGTTTCGGTATGAGAACATGTGGCAGCGCCATGACGACTATGTGGGTTTTCTGCAGGAGGCATGGGATCCAGGGCACGGAGTGGCTGATCTTGACTCGGTAGCTGCATCACTATCGAAGATGCAATCACTACTCGAGAATGTGCTATCTGCACCGGTTGAAAACCCCCCTTTAGCACCGGTTTCTCAACCGGTGCAGATCTTTCGGTGCTACCTTTTAAGCACCGGGTTAAATATCCGGTGCTAAATACTGCCTTTAGCACCGGTTGTAAACACAACCCGGTGTTAAAGATTTTTGCACATAAAAAATAAATATTCTTTTACTCCTCATCCCGCCACATCTTTTTCTCCCATGTTCTTTAAGAACAGAAAGAAGGGAGATGAACCGTGGGAAGAAAAATAAAAGAAAAAAGAAAGACATAAGATTCTAACATTTAACTCAAAATTATATTCTAACATTTAACTCAAAATTATATTCTAACATTTAACTCAAAATTACAACATTCAAGATCCAACAAAGAGAAAATTTAGAATGGAAAGAATATTTAATACAGAAATAGAAAATTACAAGATTCATGTCTCGATTTTTCCTTCACAAAAAGCTAGCGGCTGAAGATTTTGCATTTGCACCTGGCTACCTGCTCCCTGGCCGCCACCCGCGCCCGCTGCCCGGCGCCTAGGCACGCGAGCGCACGCGCCGCCCGCGCAGCCACCGCGTGCGCGTGCTGCCTGGCCGCCTGCGCTCGCTGCCTGGCCGCCGCCCGCGCCCGCTGCCCGGCGCCTGCGCACGCGCGCGCATGCACCGCCCGCGCACACGCCCCTAGTGCAGCCCGCGCGTGCATGCTGCCTGGCCGCCTGCCGCTTGCGCCGCTGCCTTCTCGCTTGCGCCTCGCCGCCTGCCTACGCACTGCCCCCGTGCCGCCCTCCTGCTCGCCGCTGCGTAGAGGAGGAGAAACACAGTGAGAAGAGGAGAAGGAAAGGAAAAGAGCTTGAAGTAAAAGTGATAAGGACGGGAGGAAGAGAAGTGATAAGGTTGGGAGAGAAATAGAAGGACGGAGATCCGGTGCAGTGGCCACTACCACTGCACGTTAAGCACTGCACGCATTATCAGCCGTCCATTTTGATGATCAACGGTCCAGAATCGGTGCTACAGTGATGAACAGGGACAAACAGTACCCGGATGAACAGTGTTGAACAGTGTTGCTGCAGTAGTGAACAGTGTCTCTCCTCACAGCCGGCTACTGCTTAACGTGCAGTGGTAGTGGCCACTGCACGGGATCTGTGTCCGAGGAGGAATCATACCTGCGCCTTGCTGCCTGCCTTTCTCTGTCCGATAAAGCATTTAACACCGGGTGGTGGCGGCACCCGGTGCTAAAGCCCACCATCAGCACCGGGTGTGTCCACTAACCGGTGCTAATATGCCCGAGCACATTTAGCACCGGTTGGTGGCTGCGTCCGATGCTGATGGGTGGGCTTTAACACTGGGTGTTACCACCACCCGATGGTAAAACCTCTCCACATCTCTATCCAGCTCTAAAACCTTTAGGCCCTGTGCTAAAGCCTTATTAGCACCGGGTTCAAAAATGGCCCTTGTTCATGTGTTTCGCGGATAGCTCATTCTCTTGTAGTGAATTATCCTTCAATACGTGGGATAGAGAGGTCTTTGGTTCAGTTAAACGAAAGATTGCCAAGCTAGCTAAAAGAGGAACTGGAAACGGAGAGAACTAGTACCCTGCACCGGGGTCCGACGGATCGTGAAAAAGCGTTGAACCAACTGTCGAAGACCCTAGCACGGGAGGAAATTATGGAACGCCAAAGATCCCGAGTTGACTGGCTGCGCGATGGTGACCAGAATACCGGGTTTTTCCAAGCCAAAGCCAAAGCAAGGGCACGCTCAAATAGGATCAGGGTCTTGAAAAATCCAGAGGGTGTCTTGGTCCATAAGAAGAACAACTTGAGGAGATGGCGAATGACTTCTACCAGAACCTGTTCACGGCGCAAGCTGACCTAGAACCGGGACTTGTGTGCCAACACGTTCCTAGGAAGGTCACACGAGAGATGTGTGAACTACTACTAGAGCAGCCTTTTATGCCGGAAGAGATAGAGAAAGCCCTTTTTCAAATGGGACCGAGCAAAGCTCCAGGGCCCGATGGTTTTACTGTCGGTTTCTTTCAGCGACACTGGACACTAGTAAGGGCCCGTTCGGTTCTGCTGGTTTGGCCCGTTCCTGGTCTTGTTTCCGGAGGAACGGAATGGGCCCGTTTTCGGTTCTGGCCCATAAAAAAAACGTGTTCGTTTCCAGCGGATCCAGCGGACCGGAAACCAAAACAGCCCAAAACCATTCTCCGCCCAGTTGAAGGGCCCCAGAAACGAAACCCTACCTCACCCCTCCGGGATTTAAATCCAACCGAGACGACGCGACGGCGGCGCGGGGAGAGACGGGGCGAGTCCGACAGCGGCGCGAGGTAGAAGGGTGGCGACGCGCCACGTCCCTGACGGCGACGGCGTCCGCCTCTGCCGCGTTCTCGCCGGTAAGTCCTCGTCTTCTCCTCTTCTCCCCCTCTCATCCTCGGTTCTTGATGCCTGTGCTCGATCGGTTCTTGATGCCTGTGCTCGATCTGTGGCTGTGCCTGTGCTCGATCTGTGATCTGGGTGGGTGGGTGGGGGAGGCGACGTGCCGGCGGTGTTGATGGGTTGACTAATCTGGGTGGGGGCAGATTCCTGTTCTGGTTTCGTGATGGTGGTGGTGTCTGAAGAAAGATGTCCTGGACGAGTCTATGGAGTTCGTGATGCTTCTGTGAGGACGAGAACCTGAAGATTTTTGCTGTGTTTGAGTCCTTTGTTCCTGATGCGCTTGATCTATGCGTATGTGTGGGTGAGACGCCGTTGGATGCACGCGATCTGTGAGTATGTGTGGGTGAGACGCCGCTCGATCTGTGCAAGTTTGTGTGATTTGGCGGATCTGTGTGCTTGCTCGATATGTCCTTTGATTTGCCTCTCAAGAGTGGAGAAAAGTTGTTTGTATGTGTGGGTGAGACGTCGCTCATCCATCTCTCTGTCATGACTATAGCAGATTAGCTACAATTTTCAAGTTGTTTGTGCCTTTTTATTTGATTCCTTCAGATTTTTTAATTGTTTGTATATGTAGATAGTATGAGAATTTATTTGTCAAGTTGGACTCTAGGAAGACTTGGCTGTTTTTTCTTATGAGAATGATCCCTTAAGAAAAGCCAGTCAAGTTTGGATAACCACTAGTGTGATAAACTTAGAGAGGAAGTAGTCTAGCTAGTTGTTAGTATTTTCAATTACATGCACATGCTTGCCATCTTTTTTTATCATGGTACTGAATCATTAGGCCATCGGGCATTCATGAAGATACACATATTCTCTATTGTGAATTTTATTTGAAGACGATCTGCAGTTCACATCACTAAGTGGGTGTTCTCTCACATTTGACTATGCATTTCTCAATAATGCAACATGAGAGCATTCAGTTCAATTGCTGGTTTCATTGATTGTATAATTGTGTTGGACTTGGACCTAACCAATTTAGTATTTTAGTCTCACTAGACTTTAGATAAAAATCTACCTAGTCCAAGTGTTGGTCTAGTCCTTGAGAGAAGCTTGAATTTTATTGGGAGTCGTCTGGAACTTGTTAACAGAAATTTGATCTATACATTGTGTAGAGAATCATTGCGGAAACGGTTAATAGAAGTATAGGTATCAAAAGCCATGCCCATCTCTAGATAATTGGAGAGAGGAGTGCATTGTAGTTAGTGTGTTAAGTATGTTTTTAGTCAGTATACATGAGAAACTAGTACCAGCTAGAATCGCCCCCTTTTTATTTTTCCCATTTCTTTTTTTCTTTTCTAGCTTATTTTAGTCAGTATACATGAGAAACTAGTACCAGCTGGGAGTTGTTGTTGCTGGAGATTGACTAGCTTATTTTAGTCAAGAGGTGATGCTGGTGACCGGCTTCCCTTCTTGTAAATCGATAGCAGGTAGCAGCTGCATTCAGGATAGCAGGTAGCCATGGTTTTGCTTTTTCTTGCAGGATGTGTCTTTCTGTTTCAGTAGTGCCCAATTAACTGTCCAACTTGTAAATCGTCAACGTCCTAGTCGATAAAATGTTGCCAGAACTGCTTTGTCTAAGAGTTGAAAGTTGGGTCCTGGTCAATAAAATGTTGCCTAGGACAGGTGCTTACTATACTGAACTGATAGGGACATTACTATTAATTTTCAGTCTTTAACAAACATACTCAAATTTCAACTGACCTGGGAACAAAGTGTCTTACTTTTAATGATTATATGTACCCTTTGAAACATGTATTTTTAATGATTATATGTACCCTTTCAAACATACTCAAATTTCAACTGAGCTGAGAACAAAGTGTTACAGTATTTGGTAGCATGTTATCTGTCAGTAACATAACCTAGTTATCTGTCACTTGTTCATCATACATTCTGTTTTCTACTTAATCTCTTATTTTTTTAGATGTTGGAACTAACTTCATCCCTTATTTACTAAATAGATCTCTCCAGCACCTATTCGAGTTAGAGAAGGTGAAGCTCCCCCTTCTTGGGACCCGTTACAACTCCAAAAGGTATGTCTTATTACAGTTTTTAACAATGCACGCAATACATGCAATACTGTTTTAAGGCCAATTCTCAGTTAGCTGTAAAACACCTATAGTTCTTTTTTGTACCTGTGAGCTACTGTATTTCTATTTTTCTGTAAGTGCCCAGACCATTGCACACAATTAGATATCCACAACATCAATTTAGAGATCATTACTGTTGGAAAGTTTCTAGTATGGAAAAAATAGGGGCTATTAGCACTAGACTCAACTCTTTAGTTGCTCCTTTACATTCACTGATCCTAACCTCACCATAATTCTGGTAATGTAATCTGAATGGTAGCACTGTATTTGAAGTTTAGGAGGCTAACCTGATGAATTACAGTTTGTTACTTGTCTTCAGGGTTCCATCAGGCTGACGGTGTTGTGGAGGCGGCTCAGGTGGAGGGTGTCTCTGAATATTCTTATTTCAGCTCTGTGATTTTTTAGCTCAGAAAAACCATGTTCTAATGTTCATTATTGCTGGCCATGGAGCAAAAAAAAACTGTAACTTGTGCTTTTAAAGTGTGAACCTAGAACAGATTGGTCTTGCTTTGATCCATGTGGAAGTCATATTTTTCCTTGTGAAATTTGTCCAGTTTGTTTGCTGAAAGATTGGTCCTGAGGTGCGTTCTGTCCTGTGCAACCGAACACAGTTTTCTAGAAGCTGGAACTGTTTTCTGGATAGGATTAGAAACCAGGCTGGATTGAGTGAAGGTACCGGATTCACTGAATCCTGGCCCTAAACGGTTCCCGGACAGAAACTAACACTTTGGAAACGAACGAGGCCTAAAGGAATCGGTCATCGCTGCAGCCCTGGGTTTTCACATTGGTGGCGAGATGAGCAGTGTTGTAAACCAAACTGTGTTGGTTTTGATCCCAAAGGTGGCCAATCCACAGGAACTAACACAGTTTCGGCCTATTTCTCTTTGCAATGTCTTGTACAAAATTTGTTCCAAGGCAATGGCGAACAGGCTGAGGTTAGTACTTGATGATATTATCTCTGAAGAACAAAGTGCTTTTGTACCGGGTCGTCTAATAACAGATAATGTACTCATTGCCTACGAATGTGTACACTACCTGAGAAAGAAGAAAGGAAAGAATGGCGCCTGTGCTGTGATCCTAGAACAAAAGACCGGACCGGACCATCGGTTCAACCGGAAAAACCGTGAACCGGCGGCTTCACCGGTCTGGTTCAGCTAAAAGATCGGCCTATAGAAAAAACCGGTGCTAACAGGCCTATTCTGTGTGTTATTGGGCTAGAAATCGGCCCAGTATAGCAATTCGGAGGCCCAAAGCGCATAACAAAGGGAAATCTGGTGTAAAACATGCAAAAATGGGGATTCGAACCCAGCCCTGCTTGTTCAGAGCCGCCTACGCTAGCCATCTCAGCTAGATTTTCTTTGTACACAGGTGAGTATACACTAAATATGTACATTATCGAACCGCGGTCCGACCAGTGAACCACTGGTCGGACCAGTGAACCAACGAACCGGCAGCCCCACCGGTTCGATGACCGGTCCGGCTTTTTGTTCTATGGCTGTGAAGCTTGATATGGCAAAGGCTTATGACAGGGTTGAATGGAGTAGGTTTCCCTGCGAGATGGTGTGAGCTCATCATGAAATGTGTTACTAATGTCTCCTTCTCGGTGCGAGTCAATTGAGCGCTCTCCTCGCCTTTCACTCCGACAAGGGCATCAGGCAGGAGGATCTGATTTCCCCATACTTGTTCTTGTTGTGTGCTGAGGGCCTTACTTCTATGCTCAAATCATGTGGTCACCTGCACATCTCAAGAGGCACGGGTAGGCATTCATATATGCGCCATGGATTTCATATTAGGCATTCATGCGCCATGGATTTCATACCTTTTGTTTGCTGATGATAGTATGGTTTTTATGCAAGCAGACAGGAGTGCTGATAGGTTGGCTGCAATTTTGGATGACTACCATAGAGGCTCTGGGCAGATGGTGAATAAACAAAAATCTGAGGTGTTCTTTAGCTCTAATTGCGATGAAGAGATGAAGCAAACTGTTCGATCGTCCCTTTTGATTGAGACAGAAGCTTTGGAGGAGAAATACTTGGGATTGCCGACTGCAGTAGGCCGTGTAGCTGATAGCACGTTCAACTACTCTGCAGATAGAATCAGAAGCTTTATCCATGGCTGGGGCGCAAATAACATGAGCTACTAATGACATCATATATACAGTAAAAGTGTTTTTTCAGAATTCTGTGCAAAAATAAAGGAAAATTTCACAAACATATTGGTTGTTGGGCTGACTGTTTGTTTTCTGTAGGCAATGTTTGCACGGGAAAAGAGTGCATGAAACCAATACAGTAATATTACCTACTTAACACGTTTAGAAATTAAATTCATGTTACAAGACTGCTTCGTAGAAGCTAATAACCAATACGGAATGCAGGGTAACCAAGACTGTACCTATTAGTCTATTACATTCAAAGTAACGAGAGACCATTTGTTCATGGACTGCTTTATGGGCCGTATGTTTGTGGACTGTTTTATGAAGTATGTTTCACTTGAGTTGACTTTTTTTTTTGCCGAATTCCTTTGGCCGCTGGCAGGAAAAAAAAATAAAGGGAAACAATCGCGTCTGATATTTTGGCGTACATATAAAAAGAAATAAATTACCAATACACATCTAAAGTTATTTCAGAAAATTGCTATCGCACTAATATTAACAAGACCATGGCGCAATGGAGACTCGTGGAAGTGGGCCGGGCCGTAGAAGGAGAAGCTGTGAAGTGGGCTAGGGCGCAGTGGCGTTTGAGACTTGAGAGGGGGCCTTTTTCCGATAGGAAGAAGTAAATGAATCTTTTCAGCATTAAAATAAAAGATTGAAGCTTCTAAACGGAGGTACGGAAGAACCATACTCAAATGCAAATTATATTTTTCATCCCTCTTTGTTAAGTGGAAGTGAAAGGAGAACAAGGGAAGTCCGCAGTTCAGTATAAGCAGCTGGTGAAATGGCCAAAGCCCAAGGCACAATTTTTTTTTATAATGAACTGTGATGAGGCTTTTAGCCTGTCTTTTTACAGGGGAGTACCAATTTTCACAATTTAGGCCTTGTTTAGTTTCAAAATCCAAAATCCAAAATGAATGTTTAGACACATGTTTGGCGTACTAAATGTAGGTAAAAACAAATTGCATTATATAGATGGACTGGAATTTGCGAGACGAATCCAATGAGTCTAATCAGGCCGTGATTATACACTAAATTGCTACAGTAATGCTACAGTAACATGTGCTGATGATAGATTAATTATGTTCATTAGGTTCGTCTCGCGAATTTCAAACGTAATCTGCAATTAGTTTTTTAATTAGTCTATGTTTAATACTTCAAATGTGAAAAGATTCCCTTTCAAAATTTTTTCACCGTGGAACTAAACACGGCCTTACTCTCTTGGAGTCTCGGTAATTGCTACATCATGTTTTTTTGTGAGGAAAGACTATTTTATAAAAAATACTCATAAATGAAATTACACTAATCCTAAAACACATACATATGAACACAGTTACTTGCCCAGCCCACACAGCGTGAACACCTAGCTTTGTTCTTTTTTTTGCTTAAGCTGTTCTAGTTGTTCATGGACTGATGAAGACAAAGAAGATAATACAGAGGAAGAAGAAGAAGATTAATTAGGGAGATCTCTTGATTCACTACACGAATTTTGTTCAGAATTCATCCAACGCAGAAATATTTCCTGAGTTACTTGAAATTTGTTCCGAAATAACTTGAATTTTTCCTTAATCATTTCGTAAATTGAGCACTTTTAACTCCAAAATTGCTCAAGTTTCATTTGAAAATTCATCTGGATTATTGTTTCTAATTCTCTTAAACTTGTTCCATTTTCTAGGGGCTTAAAGTCGTTCATTCTTGACTAAAAACAGTAACATTTTCACCTAAAACTTTATATATATGTTCGTGGGAATATTTTCCTAATTCACTTGCAAATTATTTGTCCTTGATTCATATGAAAATGCTTATGGACTCACATGAAAACTGCTCTTCAATCGTTGTCAATTTACCGATTTACTTTGATGCTTGGATGTATAGGTGGGCGTAGTTTGACTGTTTGAAAGATGTAAACCGTACGTACTGTAGAGCCAGTTGCAGTTATACATTGCCATACCATAGGTGCGATTGTTTGTTCAATCTAACAATACTTAGAATAAATTTGAACTCGGGATCACTAGTCAATAATAGATCACATCTAGGATCATATAAGCTAATGCGGAAAAACAAAGGTAGTTCGGCTTATACTAGCGGCAGTGGTGTCCATGGTGGTGGTTGGCGTTGGTGTGGACGTGACGGAGTCGACGGTGAGGGCATGGTCCGGAATGTAGCGGAGGCGCTCCTTCAACTTCTTCGGTGAGTAGCAGTGGCCTTCAGGACGCCAGCGGCACTGCCCCTGGTGACGAGCTCGAGCTTCTGAGTCTTCCAGCGCCCTTAACGATCGGTGATGGTGGAAATATGATTTAGGTAAACCCTTAGATTGAGAGCACCTCGGGGGTCTCTCTGTTTTCTCTTATATAGGTGGCGCTGTGAACTTGGGACCGAGTCCGTGGGTTCTTAGGGTTGCCTCCCGATCAAGGCAACAGACTCAATCGGTTGGATCGATCCCGAGATTGACGGGAATAGAAACTCCCCCTTTTCCTCTTGGTCTTGTTGGTTGACCGAGGTCAAACCAAAATATCCAACATTCTCCCCCATGACCGAAGGTCAAACAACTTATTCTTAACTTAACTAAACTTAACTTAAACTAAAGTCCATCCTTAGTAAATCAGCAAGTACCAGACCAATGTGTCGTCAACAACACAACGGCACACTGGGACAACATTACCCATAGCCTCACTAAGAAACTTTGTCAGAACTCTTACTTGAGGAAAATTTTAATGGCCCTGAACAAGGACCTGATCAAGGCTATCAACCAATCCCATACCTAGGACATGTTTCTGAAAGAGGGATGGTGGTAGACCTTTTGTGAGTGGATCCACAATATTGGCCTTAGTACTAATATGCTCAATATTGAGCGTGCGGTCCCCGTCAGTTTATCGTTAGCGCAAAAGAATAATGCGTCCTGATTATCACAGTGCATTGTGATAGGTCTCGAGATACTATCAACAACTCTTAAAGACAGAATGAAACTTTGAAGCCACACGACCTGTCCTGTTGCATCATAGCATGACACAAACTCAGCTTGCATCGTAGATGCAGCAGTCACACCTTGCTTACCACTTCTCCATGAAATTGCTCCCCTTGCTAGCGTGTAGACATATCCAAAAGTGGATTTTCTATCTTCTTCATCACCAGCAAAGTCAACATTAGTGTAACGTACACCCTGAAGGTTGTTTGATCTCTTATATGTGAGCATGTAATCTTTAGTGCCTTGGCAATATCTTAACGCCTTCTTGACACCTACCAGTAAGCCCATCCGGGATTTGACTGATATCGACTGAAAACTCCGGTTGCAAATGCCAAGTATGGACGCGTACAGACTTGCGCATACATCAGGCTTCCGACAGCTGATGCATAAGAAACATTCTGCATTCTTTCTCTTTCTAAATTATTCTTAGGGCATTGATCTTCATTAAACTTATTGCCCTTCTGAATTGGAACAGGTGAAGTGTTGCTCTTATCCATATTATATCTCTTAAGCAATTTTTCAATATAAGCTTTTTGTGATAATCCTAGTACTCTTTGGGTTGTGTCTCGGTGTATCTCAATGCCCAACATATAGGAGGCATCACCAAGATCCTTCATATCGAAGTGGGGTGATAGAAAGTTCTCAGTTTCATACAACATGTTCTTATCGTTGCAAGCTAATACTAGGTCATCCACATACAGTACTAGAATTATAAGTTTTCCACCCTTAGCTTTGACATAGATACAACTATCCACATCATTTTCCTTAAATCCGAATCTCTTAATAACCTCGTCGAATTTAAGGTTCCACTGTTTGGACACTTGCTTAAGTCCATAAATGGATTTCTTTAATCTGCATCCCGTATGTTCCATGCCCTTTATAGCAAAACCTTCCGGTTATGCCATATAAATTGTGTCATCTAAACTTCCATTAAGGAACGCAGTCTTAACATCCATCTGATGCAGCTCCATATCAAGATGAGCTACCAGTGTCATGACAATTCTAAAAGAATCTTTGGTAGACACGGGAGAAAAGGTTTCATTATAATCAATCCCTTCTTTCTGTGTAAACCCTTTTGCTACAAGTCTAGCTTTGAATCGTTCGATGTTCTCTTTGGAATCATGTTTGGTTTTGTAGACCCACTTACAACCTACTGTTTTGACTCAATTAGGAATTTCTACTAAATCCAAACCTTATTAGAACTCATAGACTTTAACTCATCTTTCATGGCTTCAATCCATTTAGTGAAATTCTCACTAGACATCGCTTGTCTGAAGTTTGAAGGGTCATTTATTTTCCCGACGTCATATAAGTCCTCACTTAAATATAACTCATAACAATCAGGAATAGCTCGTTTCCTTTCCCGTTGGGGTCTTCGTAATGGCTCATTCACAGCTGGTTGAGGAGCGGGTTGAGGCACTTCTTCTAGCGCTTCTTGCACCTGAGCGTCAGCTACTAGCTCCACGTTCTCCTACTGAACAACCTGAACAGCAGGTGGCACGGTGGCACTCATCTGAGTAGGAGGAATAACTGGTGGTACAAACTGATATACCTCCGTAGGCTCTTGAATCTCTGGGTTGGGAAGCTCAACCCGTAGTTCTTCGAGACTTATATCCCTCTTTGGAAAGCTTTCACTAATACCTGAGTCCTCTAGGAACACAGCCTGTCTGGTCTCAACAAACTTAGTGAATCGACCAGGACAGTAAAATCGGTACCCCTTAGACTTTTCTGGGTATCCAATAAAGTGACAGCTCACCGTCTTAGAGTCTAATTTCTTTTGCTACGGATCAAATAATTTAGCCTGAGTAGGGCAACTCCATACTTTAAAATAACTGAGTGATGGTTTCCTCCCAATCCACAGCTCAAAAGGTGTCTTGGGAACTGATGTACTTGGAACCCGATTAAGTATATGAGCAGTTGTCTTTAATTCTTCCATCCACAGCTCCACAGGCAAGCTAGAATAACTAAGCATGCTCTGTACCATATCCATTAGTGTACGGTTGCGTCGCTCAGCAACTCCATTTTAGTGTGGTTCACCTGGCACTAGAGTATTGGGCTCTAATACCATTTTCTTCTAAGAACTTAGCAAATGGTCCCTTAATTTGAACGTATTGATCATGTTTCCAATAATATTCACCTCCTTTATTTGATCTTACTATTTTAATAGAGGCGTTATGCTATTTCTCAACTTCTTCTTTATAAATCTTAAAAATTTCTAAAGATCTGAATGCTTGCGAATGGGATAAATATGTCCATAGCGGGAATAGTCATCAGTAAATGTTATAAATAAATCATAACCATCTACTGATGTTACCGAGAGAGGTCCATAGATGTCTATGTTAATTATTTCTAAAACGCCCGTACTCCTAATAGCTCCTTTCTTAATAGTCTTAGCGTATTTTCCCTTAATTCAGTCGATGCACTGCTCTGAATCTGAAAAGTCTAATTCATGAAGAATCTAATCATCGCGCTTGCGCTTATGTGATACATAATTAATATGCATCACATAATCACCAAGAGAGAGCATGTAGAGTTTGCCTTGCCGGATAGCAAGACCGACATTTATTGAATTGAACTTAATGACACACTGATTGTTTCCAAACTCACAAAAATGTCCTGAATCGTCTAATGCTGAAAGTGAAATCAAGTTTCTCTTTAAACTAGAAACATAAAGAACTTCTTCTAATCTAAGTTGGAAGCCACCCGACAACTCTAAGTAGAAGCTTCCAACGCCTTCGACTTCAACGAAGTTCCTATCAACCACTCTTAGGCTTCGCTCTCCACTTTTTATAGTTCGGATCGTATGGAATACTTGTAATGAATTAGAAATGCGCACTGTGGCACCTGAGTCAATCCACCAAGTATTAGGGGAAAAATATGCTAATAATAATTAATCAATAAATGAAACAACATCAAACTTATACTTACCATTTTCCTTTAGCCATTCCTTAAAACCTGGACAAGCCTTCTGAAGATGCTTAGGAGAATCACAGAAGGAGCACAACATATTTTCATTGTTAGAGTTGTTCTTCTTGAACTTGTTGTTGTTGTTGTTGGGACCAACCTTCTTGTTCCAACCTTTCTTGTTCTTCTTCCGGCCTTGCTTACTACTTCCTGACTCAGCCCGATTCTTAGGAGGATTATTGATGTTTAGGTTCCTAATCATGTTCACCACATCCTTCATCTTCTCAGTCTTAAGTCTTTCTTCCTCCTCAACACAGTAGCTGATTAACTCACTGATAGACCAGGTGGTCTTGTTTGTATTACAATTGATCTTAAATGCAGCATACTGTTGTGGCAGTGAGGTCATAATGAAGTGGACAAGAAACCCATCAGAAATCTCCATCTTCATTTCCTTAAACCTGTTAGCCATGGCACACATACCAAGGATGTGCTCTCTTATGCCATTCTGACCAATGTACTGAGAAGCTACTAACTTCATGATAAGAGTGCTTGCATAAGTCTTAGAGGAGCTCTTAAAATTCTCCTCAATCTTTGCCAATAAGGCCTTAGCACTCAAATCTGCACCATGTGCATCCATAGTAGGGATAGCGCCCTTAATTCCAGCACTAATGGTCTGAAGCATGACCATGATCGCCATACGGTCAGACCTTTCCCACTTATCATAGGCAACTGAAACCCGTCCAGCAGCAGGAGTTGCAGGCTTATCCTCCCTTAATGCAATGTCGAGGTCATTCCAAGCCAAGCAAGTCATGACCTTCCCCTTCCAATCTGGGAAATTCGCTCCATTGAGCGGCTCGATGTGTTTCAGGAAAGAGGCCACAGCGTTGACGTTACTCACTGAAAATCAGCAACAAAACTTAGGTTAGTGAACATATATAATGAAATGCAAAATTAAAGCATGATAATAACCCTACGTTGGTCTGATTAAAATCACACAAAAATAACAACTTGCATCACTGTTGGGGAAAACAAGTAAAATTTTATCTTAAGACTCATGATTAAAACAACTTGGTAAGTATTAACCATAAGTTTACTCTAAATAAATTTCTCGTTGGTTCCATTAATTTAGAGGTATCTCAAAATATAGTGGTGGATCAAACTTAAAATTCAGTGACATAAAAAGAACATCAACCACTAAACTTAAAATAGACTTATGCAATAAATAACACATCTTAATAATGAAAAGAATGTGTGCTGAAAATGGAAAAGAGAAACTTAAACTCGTAATAAAGAAGAAATTCATTTCAGCACACAAAATAAAGCGGCCTAGCAGCGGCTCGCGAAACACACAGCGCGCGAACTCAGCGCGCGACGGCCCAGCTCGACGCGTCTCATCTAACGGCCGAATGCGCAGCACGACGCACAGCCCAGCTAAGCCCAGCACAGCGCGCGCTTAACCTAACGCGCGCCGCGTCTCGGCCGTCCGTCCGATCGGACGGCTCACGGCGGCCGAGGCGGGAGGGAGGGAAACCCTAATTCATTTCCTCCCTCCCCGAGTTGCAGCTCCTCAGCATCGCCGCACGTCTTTCTTTCTCCCCCATTTCCGGTGAGATAGGGCCAAGACCTAGAGGATCCAAGCCTGGCGCATCCGTGCACCACCGTGCCGGAGCTCCACGGGCCTCCTCTGCGGTGCCGCATGCGTATCGTGCGCTGTCCGTCGAGGGGCTCCGCCAGGGTTCCACGGCCGGTGGCGGCACGGATCTGACGCGCCTCCACTTGGTGCAACGCGTGTGCTCAAGGAGCACGACACATGCGCACACTGAGGCAGCGAGCTGCGCCGCATCTTACTGATGGTGCGGTCGCGAGCAGGCGCCTCGGTCTCGCCGGAGCTGAAGGCGGTGGTCGCGTGCGCATCAACTTACGCTGCGCGTGGCCGCCATGGCTAAGGTAAGCCACTGACTTAGCTTAGGGTTAGGATCTTAGATCTAGGGTTTGGGTGGGGATTTGCGGGGTTTCTTGGGTTTGGATCTGAGTTTTGCAATCCCCTCCTAATCTCTACTGATTTGGCTCTAACAACATGAACTTCAGAACTTGTGCGAAAAACGGTAGAGCCTAGTAGCATCCGAAACCCTAACCCTTAGAAGTTAGGCTAAAACATGAAAAACAACTAAAACTTTGAACTTTAACATGAAAAACACCTAGAAAACGTCACTGAGCTAACAATCTAGGCATGATTCATCTCTGACTTACAAGAAAACAACTAAAACTTGATCTAAAACATGGCTATTAGGCATGAACTTCACTGACTAACATAAAACTTCAACTAAAACATGAGTAGATCATCATCTACACCTTCCCCGGAATCAAACCGAACCAAAGCTTATGATCTAAGGCTAGGAGGATCTAAAATGACTAGGCGTAGGCATCTGATACCAATTGTTAGTTCAATCTAACAATACTTAGAATAAACTTGAACTCAGGATCACTCGTCAATAATAGATCACATCTAGGATCATAAGCTAATGCAGAAAAACAAAGGTAGTTCGGCTTATATCGGCGAGTGGTGTCCATGGCGTCGGTTGGGGTTGGTGTGGACGTGATGGAGTCAACGGTGAGGGCGCGGTCCGAGATGTAGCGGAGGCGCTCCGTTCAGCGTCTTCGGTGGGCAGCAGTGGCCTTCAGGACGCCAGCAGCACTGCCCTTGGCGACGAGCTCGAGCTTCGAGTCTTCCTGCGCCCTTAACGATCGGTGATGGTGGAAACAGGATTTAGGTAAACCCTTAGATTGAGAGCACCTCGGGGGTCTCTTTGTTTTCTCTTATATATGTGGCACTGTAGACTCAGGGCTGAGTCCGTAGGTTCTTAGGGTTGCCTCCCGATCAAGGCTACAGACTCAATCGGTTGGATCGATCCCGAGATTGACGGGAACAGAAACTCTCTCTTTCCCTCTCGGTCTTGTTGGTTGACCGAGGTCAAACCAAAATATCCAACAGCGACGCGTACTGCAATTGTGCCTAGAGAGTTGACATTTGATTAGAATGCAAGTTGAGCCCCCATTCAGAAGTTGGCATCCAGCATTCAAAAATTCGAATGCATTTTGACTTGAAATTTCAATCTTGATCTCTTTACTTTGGGCCTGCAACTCAACATTGCACAAAGTGGTTAACAAACAGATTTTCTTTTCTTGCTGTTTTCTGAGGATGAAGTTAATGGGCCAATGACGACGGATGAACGATGGAACATCAAAAGGCAGAAAAGTGGTATGATCTCTCAACGAACTGTAAAACATGAAAGTGCTACTTATATTATGCTATCATTATAATATGGTGTTGTAGCTATTGCATATTCCTGCAGTAGTCAGTCGATGAATGATGATTATTTTGCATGATTGGTCATGTCAAAGTAGTGATGAGCAGGGCCGGTCCTTATAATCTAGAGGCCATGCATATAGAAAATAAAATTGTAGGCTTGGTTTACTTTTAAAACTATAGTTTTTATTTATCCAATGCTCCAAAAAAAATACTTTACATCCAAACAAGACATATATTTTTTCCAAGAAAAATAATACTTTATTGAATACTCGGAATGGACCTACAAATCCTTCCAAAGCACACACAGGTGCTTGTCCATATCGCACAGCACAAATACCTTCTACTTGTTCAAATTTGTATAAGCAACATGTAGGTTATGTATTATAAAAGCATTTCTCTCTTGGTGCATCTGAAAAGGCATAACTCTTGATGTTGTTAAACTATACGAGTTTCTAGAATTCGGTAGCAATGTTTGGGTTACAATAAAATTAGAATATAACAACTAATATAAAACGAAGGAAGTATTATCTTTGCCAGCTACGTGAGCAAGGAAATGGACCTGTTTAGTTCCATAGTAAAAAGTTTTCACTCATCATATCAAAGAAAATCTTACATACATAGAGTATTAATTTTAGACGAAAAAATAACCCATTACATAATGGGCTGTAAATTGCGAAATGAATCTAATGAGCCTATTTAATCCATGTTTTGCAACAGGGTGATGCTAAAATAACCATCCGCTAATCATAGATTAATTATTCTCTAATTACAGTTGTTAGATTTGTCTCGCAATTTTGCAGGCGAGATCTATAATTAATTTTATTATTAATCTATGTTTACTACTTCTAAATGGTAAATATTATTTTGCAAAACTTTTTGTAAAAAAGTTTCATCCAACTAAACATGCCCATAATATTATTGCATCCACCTTAATGTTGCAAGTGTTCAATCATAATAACAAATAATTGATCAGAACCCCGCATGGAAAACATATACTACCTTCGTCCACAAAAGAATGCAATTTTCACTTTTTGATGAGTCAAACTATATGAACTTTGACTAAAGTTATATAAAGTATTGCTAATATTCATGATATAAAATAAGTACCATTAAATTAGTTATATAATATACTCTCTATGTCCCAAAATAAGTGTTTGTAGAAAATTATGGATACATTACTAGTCGTGAGAAACGGCCATATTACTCCTAATTACTCATGCATTGGAACTAGAAAAGTAGTATCATTTAAACATTTTATTGCCTCTATGCGCTTCTTAGGTTCGTCTAATTCTAAAGTAAATATGTGCTAATGACGAATTAATTAGGCTTATTACGTTGTCTCGCGATTTACAGGCGAGTTTTGTAATTAGTTTTTCAATTAACATATGTTTAATATTCAAAAGTGAAATGATTCCATTTCAAAATCTTTACAGAATGGAACTAAACACTCCCTTATTATAATTTGAGCTAGTTTGACCGGCATGAACCTCATAATTGCATTCTTTTGTGGATGAACGGAGCGTGCATGAACGATGGTCATAGAGAAAATGATTATAAAAAGAGCTACTCCCTACATAAAAAACGCATTTCTCGCTTCCCGAGAAGGTTTAGTATCTCAAGTTTAACCATAGATAAAAAATATCAATATTTATGATATCAAATATATATCATTATGTTAATTACAAAATATATTTTTATAATAAATTTGTTTAGAACCATAAATATAAATACAACTTATTAAAAACTTGATTAAATGTGAAATCACCTTAACTGGACAGAGGTACGTAGTAGTATGTATAAATGAAAACCCGGCTCCATGGAAAAGCATAGGAACAAAAGGCAGGTCGTAAAAGACGTAGACTAGAAAGAGCTGCTGGGCTGCTAACTGTGCACTCTTAAACGCAATGCTACACACGGCTGCACCCGATTGGCGTTCGTGGAGCTGAGCCAGCACGGCATTTCACTATTAACGTTGAGCGGTTCGTCTTGACAGCAGATCTGACACGCCGAAGCCACGAGAAAGAAACACCCTGTGCAGATGACCGTCTGATCGCCAAGGTTCTTCCAATCGGACGGTGCCCACGTCGTCATGCGCACAGGGTCCTTCATGTCTGCTTGTATTACCTTATTCTCGTCGCAGGCTGACTGATTTAATACACTGGACTTTGAAGCATGACTCCACTGTGTGTATTAAATCAGTGGACTTCCAAGTGGAGTCTTCACGGCGGCCGTCCATGGATCCAGTCTTCACGGCGGCAGTTCCAGACCGAGCTATAAAATCGGCGCCATGTGTCCTGCTTTTCACATTCAATTAACACTGCATACCATCAATCAGGGATTTTTTTTTCCTTATTGGCATATATCAACCTTTAACTCTTTCCGGTACCAACCACAGCGACCGGTACTAACCCGTCCTGTGACCGGTACTAAAGGTCAATTTTTCTATAGTGTTCTTCCTCCTCTGTGGACATGGAGCGTGCATCCTTGGTGGGTGGCGCTATGGCCTCCCTGGCGGTGAAACTCAACTCCATCCTCATGCCCAAGTACGAGCTCATGGCCAGCGCGAGGGCCGACGTCCTCTTCCTCCACGCTGAGCTCGAGAGCATGCACGCATTCCTCGAGAAGCTCTCCATGGTGCGTGACCCGGACGCCCAGGTCAAGGCCTGGACGAAGGAGGTGAGGGAGCTCGCCTATGACACCGAGGACGCCATGGATGAGTTCATGCGCCGTGTGGATGCCTCCCATGGCGCCGCCACTCCTAACCATGGGTTGGGAACCCTCCGAGGGTTGGCGAGCCGGGCCAAGCGGCTCGTGAGCACTGTGTGGACGCACCTCCGCCTCGCCAACGAGCTCAAGGTCCTCAAGGCTCGCGCCGTCGAGGTCAGCGAGCGGCGGTCGAGATACAAGTACGGCGAGGACATATGGGGTTCGAGGGATCATATAGCCACCGATCCCCGGATCAACGTCCTATACGCAGACGTGCCAGATCTGATCGGCATTGACGTACCCATGAGTGAAATCTTGGAGTGGTTGATAGGTGGAGCAACCACTCTCAAGGTTATGTCGATCGCCGGGTTTGGCGGTTTGGGCAAGACGACTCTCGCCATGGAGGTGTTTCGGAGGGTTGGAGGGCAGTTCACCTGCCGCGCTTTCGCAGCTGTGTCGCAGAAGCTAGACATGACGAAGCTCTTGAAGGACTTGCTGTCACAGGTCGCGCAAGGTGAGGCTGACGGCATGGACACCTGGGAGGAGGGCCAGCTCATCCGCAAGCTGAGGGAGTGCTTACTGAACAGAAGGTATATGCAAGATCCAGTTTCTTTAGTAAAATGCATTGGTAATCATGAAACTTTTTCGAAGATAGAAATATACATGAATAAAGAGGTTTGGGCTCTAGTGAATCACCTAATAAGTTTAGGACACCCTGGATCAAGTTTAGGAGCTGCTCATATATTTACTCTTTCTTTTATTAAATGGAGTACTATGTTTTCTTATTCGCTTAAACTTTTGGGTTAGTTAGTACAAACTCGGTAGGATATGGAGAATTCAAGACCAGGATTCAAGGGAAAAAAATAATTGCAGCTCATTTCTAAGTCCACAAAAAAAGTCTCGTGGGACCTTGACGGGAGATGAGTGACTGTTGGGTGAATGTGAATCTGTCAGAGCTCAAAATTTCAACTCCTCGTCAAAATCTCATGGGCTCATGGCACCTTGACGTGAGATAACTTTTGAGTGAATTGGTCGGAGCGTCAACAAAACACTATATATAGCTTAGCACCCAAACGAGCTGGCCTACATGCAAAAATGGATGCCTGGGAAATAAAATTTAAACATATCACCATGGTCTTGTGATTAAGGGGCTGCCTGGTCCCCTGCCACACCTCGCCACGCTACAGTGCCGTGGCGAGTGTGGCGCTGGGAATCGGCGCCACACTACTGTGGCGTGGCATGCGGTGGCCGGGAGCCAAGCACGCCCTAAAGGCACCATAATAATTCTTCCATCAAAAAATTGAGAACAAAGATAAAATAGTAAAAGTTAACTGATTATTCTAGAAAAGATTGGAGAACTTTTGTATCCTTATCCGTTTGATGAATTATTAGAAAACCTAGCAAGGCACCATATCTTGTTCTTTTTTTATATATATATTCTGACACTTATATGTCTTACTGTACTAATTAAGTAGTCTCGCTAACAATATTATTCCTCCCAGTTTTATTATATCATAATTAGTATCTCTTATACTATGCCTGTATCTTAATTTTATCTTTTTTAGATATGAATCAAATTATACAAAAAATATATATTTTTTGCATTAGCTAATAATGCTATCAAGTATGGGCTCCCGCAAACAGCTCTTTGCTCTTATATTACTTTTCTGTGACCATTCCAAGAAGTCACAAAAATCACAACTTAAACTTGGCAAATATTGGGATTGTAGAACAAATACGATTGTATTTTTATATCTTACAATCTGGGTTATTCATCTATTGAAACTTACTTAATGATAGAACATTAGAATAGGAATGCGTGAATATGAAATCTATGCATTCAGATTAATTAATGATTAATAATATATTATTAATCCCCTAGGTTATTCGAAAGATATGCTCAATCCCAATTTGCATGTCACACTGAATGTATTGAGTAAAGGAATAACCAAATTGGTTTACTTATTTTGTTTTGGTAATTAAAGAAGGTAGTTTTCCATCATCTGCTATTTGAATCTGGCTGAATATTTCATACAGGTACCTCATTATAATAGACGACGTTTGGAGCAAATCAGCATGGGAAAAAGTTAGATGTGCTTTACCTGAAAATAACCACAACAGCAGGATCCTAACAACAACACGAATCGAGTCGGTAGCAAAGTCTTGTTGCCCTGACCCAGATGATCGTATATACAGAATCGAACCACTTAATGAATCTGATTCAAAGGTCTTATTTTTCAAGAGAATATTTGGCGACAAGGAAGGTTGTCCTCCCCAACTTTTTGAAGTTTCCAATCAGATCCTGAAGAAATGTTGCGGCTCACCATTAGCTATAATCAGCATTGCTAGCTTGTTAGCTAGCAAGCCTGTCATGTTGAAGGAACAGTGGGAAAAATTACTGATCTCTATAGGTTCTGCATTAGAAAAGAATCCTGATCTAGAGGGCATGAAGCAAATACTTTCCCTCAGCTATTATGACCTTCCCTATCACCTGAAAATATGTTTGCTGTACCTCAGTATATATCCTGAGGACTTCAAGATTGAAAGGGATAGTCTGATTCAGCAATGGATAGCGGAAGGATTCGTTGGCAGAGAAAGAGGTCTAAGTGTGGAGGAAGTTGCAGAAGGTTACTTCAACGAACTCATCAATAGAAGCATGGTCCAACCAATGGATATAAACTGTGACGGTAGGGCTCATGCTTGCCGGGTTCATGATGTGATGCTTGAGCTTATAATATCAAAGGCAATTGAAGAGAATTTTGTCACTTTGATTGGTAGTCATCCAGTTCCAACCTTATTTGTACAAGGCAATGTTCGCCGATTATCTATCCAGTGTGACTCAGAAATTTCCAAACTACAAGGGGAAATGAACTTAAATCATGCTAGAACACTGACCTCATTTGTACAGGCCACTCTTGTACCCTCTTTGTCTGAGTTTAGAGTCCTGCGAGTGTTAAATCTTGAGGGCTGTCAAGGATTCAGCGAAAATCACCTGAAAGATATCAACTGTTTGTTTCATTTGAAGTATTTGAGCCTCCGTAGAACATGGATTTCAAACCTTCCACCACAAATAGGAGACCTGCAAACTTTGGAAACATTAGACATAAGAGAAACAAATATAGAAGAGTTACCTGGAATGATCACTGGGCTTGTCCAACTGAAGTATATACTCAGTGGTGGCCATACATGGGGGAAAATAAAGCTACCTGATGGCATAGGAAGCATGACATCCCTAAAAGCCATATTAGGTTTCGACATTTGTCGCAGTTCGGCAAGTGCAGTACGAGAACTTGGTAATCTTAAAAGTTTGATGGAGCTGGCAATCAACTGGACAGATTTTACTTCTGGAAATGTGAAGCACCAAGAGGCTCTCATGAGAACCCTGGGAAAACTGGGCACAAGCAACCTTCAATCATTTGCAGTTTGCAGTCGCAACTTCGGTTCCCTTGAGTTCCTTGATTCTTGGTCCCCTCCACCCAATCACCTTCAGAAGTTTCGATTATCAGCGTATTACTTCCTCCCAAGAGTACCAAGGTGGATGGGATCAGTCTGCAACCTCATTGATTTAAACATTAACATTGCAGAACTAACAGATGAAGACATGCTAATACTCAGAGAGTTGCCTTCCCTACTTCGTCTTGACTTATGGTTGAAATCACCTCAGAAGGATGATAGGATTGTTGTCAATGGAGTAGGATTCCCATACTTGAAAGAGCTCTTCTTCAGTTGTGAAGAAACTTGCTTGATATTTGAACCTGCAGCTTTGCCAAAGCTCGAGAGGCTACACACAACAGTCCATGCAATCAGAGCAAAACCATATTGTCACCACTTTGGCATAGAGCACCTTAAATCTCTCAAGCAAATCAACATCCAAGTTTTCTGTTATGGCACCAGTGTGTCTGATATCAAGGATGTTGAACTTGCAATTTCTACTGCTGTGAAGTACCATCCTAACCATCCTAGGATATATATCGAAAAACGTGGCATGGATTCAAACTTAGAGGAAACAAAAAAGAGAGAGCATTCAGACGACAAGAATGTGGAAGATCATGTAAGCAAAGAGGACATCAATCGTACAAACAACAAGAGAAGGAAACTACAAATTGAAGAACATCATCCGTCAAGTGTGCAATGATTTCTCAGCAACTGTAAATTTCATTGAAAAATATACAGCTAAGGCAGGCTGATATATTAACACTATGGCTCTGTTTCATTAAAAGCACAAGTTATAGTCTGAAATTAGCAAACTGAGAATAACAACAGGAAGAATAACAAAGAGCATGTCATTCATTTATGAATCATGACAACAGTTACCAAACAGATATGCACACATCTGTCTTCTTCACAGAAATGAACATTAACTGAGTGCAGATTACAAATGGCATGAACATAATCTTGCAGCCAAAATATTGGAACCTACACACCACAGCCGACAGCTATGTACAAAGACGTCGATCACATCTTTCACAATTAATTTTTGACAGACAAATCCTTAGTCACTACCAGTTTTCTTTAACGATCTTTGCTTTCTCAAATATGAACTTCCCTTCCTTGTATCTCTGCGACTCCTCATAAGCTCTCTCGTATTTCCAACCCAGTACTTCGCGGCAATCACGGCAGTAGATATCAGCAACCGTGTGAAGGCCAGTCATGAGCTGCCTATCCTCTTTAGGCCCCACAGATATGTTCATAGCATGAGAAAACAGAAATGCACGGCCATTCCTTCCCTAGAACAGTCAGAAGTGAAAGGGAGAGATAGTATCATCCTCCAAAACAAAAAAAAGAATACAAGCTATATTCAACTATAACTCATCCTTCAGCTAAATGAATTCCAACCATTTTCTCTACAAACAACTAGACTGGTGTTAACACACATTCATGGTATGCCAAATCTAGCACCCCAATCTTTGCTAACAGGTCACCTAACTGAAACTTGGACAAAACTTCGATTAACAGATTGCCTTCACCACCACTAGAAATGACAGAAACTTGGATTAACAGAAACCATGAAACACAAATCTCTGCACTTATTACTCTGCACAGAGAAGAATTTGGGTGTCACTAGGAATGCAGCGACCAAAGAAACTCTGTTCAAACTGTAAATTTGAGTGTTCCTAGGATTAATGCAGCAAATAAACAGGCTTTTAGTTGCTGATGAGCTTCTCCAGTTCTGCTGCAGCCAAACCACTAGTGTTCTCATGAATTGACTAATTAAGGGAACTCTTTACTTCTTAACTGATGACAATTATAGGATGCCATAAACAAATCAGTCCAACACTGTACTGTAGAACTAGGCCCCGTATCATAAGAAATCTGAAATCCCCAAGAACTCCCCTCTTCTGTCACCTGAAAGGCCTTGGAGATGATGTCGTCGTGGAGGCAGACATGGTTCCGGCAATGGCAGCAGCTGTACACCCGCGGCCCCACCAGCTCCGCCATCGTCGACCCCTCCCCTTCCCTACAACCAATCTACAAATTCAGGAATCAAGAACAGATGGTACATCACGAATCAAGAACAACAAAAGGGTGCCATTTCCCCCCAAAACAGAAGACGAAGCCCCCAAATCCGTGATGAATAAACAAAGGACAGAGCCGGGATTCGGCATTTCGGGAGGTACCTGCGACTGAATCTAGCTGGGCAGGGAGGCAAAGGAAGGAAGAACAGCACCGAAAAGACGGTGAGAGTGGCCACGAAGTAGGGGGGAGAAAGAGACGGCGAACAAAAGCAAAACCAGCACGAAAACAGGCGGCGCCGACGACTGGGAAATCCCCAAGAGAAACGGCGGGATTTAACCAGATGGATGGAACAGAGGTAAATTTGACTCTTCTGTCAAGAATTATATGGCCCGAGGTTGGCGCAATCAGGATGAGAATATCCTAATCGAACTGCACCTGCAGTAGCTCCGGTTGACATGTGGGTCAGCATAGCGCAGACCCCACACGTGCAGTACGGCGCCAAATCCTCGTCCGTCCTAATCCTACGCGACAGGAGCAGAGGAGGAACAGTAATGACTGTTGAGCTTGGGGTGGTGGGAAAGGGATCGGGATGGATTCCGAGTAGGAAAGGGGGAGTGGTGATGGAGAAGTTTGATTACAATAATGAGTGCGGTTAGTTGGGTCGAGTGGGTGGCGGGTGGATTAGGAAGTGCTTAGTCCAGTACGTCTGTCTAATTTTACGCTATGTTCGTCGGTAGAACTGGACTGAAAAGTGTATTGATTTTGGTTGACTCTGAGCTAATTCAACAGTGTTCTGTGAAGGAAATAATCTGGAGGGCTAGGCTGATAAGCCAAGCGAACAATAGTAAGTTATTGGATTAATTAGGGATCAACGGGAAGATAATAAACTGATAGAGGGAATCAAGCAGTGGATTAGACTAGATTGTTGTTGTATCCTTAGAACGACATATAGGGGAATGTCCAATCTCAGGCAAGAAAAACTATTTAGGATACAATCTAGTCTAAGGGATGTCCATATGGCTTAAAAACCATGGGGCTCTTTTTGGGGAAAAGAGCTTTTTCTTGGTGAGAGGCTGATTTTTTTTGTGAATTTATATGTAGAAAAAATTGTTATTAAGACCAAAATTTGTTAAAGCATCCTAAAGTTTTCTTTCAAAATTAACAGTATTGTTTTTGGATACTGATTTGTTTTACTATATATCGACCATTGTTATCTTAGAAACACATTTCAACTCCAAACATGTGTAGTTCATCATCATTTCTTGAAAGCGCAGTTTTATCAACATTTGGACAAAGGTTGCAACTTTTTAATTTTTTAATAATGTAATACTACGTATATATGGATGGATGGGTGGAGTAGCTCGTGGTCTGATGGCACGTGCTAAATACCATGGAGGCCTCCTTGCCTCACTACAAACAGCAGTCGATCTTTTATCCTGATTGTCAAGCAAGAGTACACATTTCCACTGTTACCACAAAGATTCTAATCTAGGTCATTTTAGGATTAGAAATATAAACTAAAAAAAACTCTATAGCTCTAGGCAAGCTACAATTTTGTTCCCTAGTTCAGAACAGGGGCGTGCATTCAATTGCTGGCTTCCTCCATTCCTCCTCTCGCCTGCTCTCCCCCGAAGCAGCAAAGCCAGCCTGTTTCCCCCAGCACCCGCAGCCATCTCCTCCTCTCCCCAATCCGGCAATCCCCCACTATGAATCTGATTCCCAAAGAAGCCGCCGCTCCCAATCCCTCCTAACTCTGCTCCACACATCTCCGTCAGCAATGGGAGCGGGTCGAGATGGGTTCTTGGGAGCGGCGGGAAGGGCATCTTCGCCGCCGCCGCCTTCTTGCTCGTTTCTTGGATCCGCCACCACCAGCAGCTCCGGCGGAGCGCAGATGCTGAGCTTCTCCAGTGGCGCAGCAGGTGAGATGTGGCAAGGAAAAGATAGATCTTTTCGCCCCTTTTCCTTTTTTTTTATTTTTTCCGTGGCGAAGATACTGTTGCATCTGTGAGGTATTGCGGCTATGCGTGCTCTCTGAGCTGAGCCCGGCTTTAATTGATTGCTTGCTCATGGGTCACGCCATGGCTATGGCGCCCTCCTGCAAAAGCCCCTGCCTTTGGGGTCTTGTCGCGAGCAAAAGGGAGCGCATGTCCATTATTCCCCTCCCTTTTGCTTTTGCAAACCCAGGCAGGATGTGTCCTGTCCCCAAAGATGCAATCTTTATCCTCCTTGCACATACCTCATCTGCCAATAAAGCTAATGAGCCCACTGATTGGCGTGCTGCTTCCTTAAATCTTGCATGTGTTGGAACTAGGGAGCCATTGGTCACGGGCACCGTTTCCTGCAGTCCCTCCTACTGTACCTGCGCCCTGTTACCTCACTGTTTCAGTGTTTGTTCTTGTTACTGATGATGTTCTTGTGAATGAAGGGTTAGGCCTGAGCTCGGGGGCTAGCAAGATGCAGGGGGTGTTGTCGAGGGTGAGGGGGCCATTCACTCCAACGCAGTGGATGGAGCTCGAGCACCAGGCCCTGATCTACAAGCACTTGGCTGTTAATGCTCCCGTGCCGTCCAGCTTGCTTCTTCCCATTAGAAGAAGTGTCAATCCATGGAGTGCTGTTGGCTCCAGCTCATGTAAATATCCATCTCCCTCACCTGTATTTTTGCCAATAGCTTAAGGTAGGAGTTGTGAAATGGTTGCTTAAAAATGCATGGAAGTAGCAAGTAAGATGTGCATCTGATTGTGGTTTTCCTGTTAGTTCAGTGCTCTGTTTTGTCATTCTAGATATGAAATATTGCTCTTGCCAAATGATTCCATCATGGTTTAGTTATATTTTCTATTGTCTTTCTTGGGATAAGATAGTGTTTTCATCGATTTGTTTCTTCAGTCGCAACAAGAAATTTGCAAGATAAGAATACTGACCTGATAACTTAAAATTCATAGAAGTAAAATGGTCATCTTGTTTTAGTTTACTGTTAGTATAGGTCTCTGTTATGTCATTCAGATATGAAAGATTGCCTTGCATAGGGATTCTGTCAAGTAAGGTCTTAGTCATAATGTTTAGTTGTCTTTCTTGGGATAGGATTTTGTTGTCATCAGTTTGTATGTTTGTTTCTTCAGGTACAAAGAAAAATGTTACAAATCTAGGCATATAATGATCTAAATGTCGTTACTGTGCTGCTTATCTGATGCTCATTTGGCAATATTTTTCTGCCACCAATGTTATGCTCTGATGCTATATGATTTTAGATCTATAAAACATTTACTGCCATTGGGATTCCATTACCTTCAACAGGATGCCCAAAAGTAGTATGTCTTCGGCATTTTAGCTGCAAACGAAGTCAATTGGGTGATATGAAATTCTGAATATAATGCGACATTAACTTAAATTTTTGGGTGGTTTCTGTCATTCTCATGTGTTATGGGTATTGCTTCTTACAGTAGGATGGACACCGTTTCGTCCTAGTTCTGGTGATGCTGAACCAGGAAGATGCCGTCGTACTGACGGCAAGAAGTGGCGGTGCTCGAGAGATGCTATTGATGACCAAAAGTACTGCGAGCGTCACATAAAACGCAATTGCCATCGTTCAAGAAAGCATGTGGAAAGCCGAAAGGCAACAACCACCGTTGCAGAACCATCCATGGCTGTTTCTGGTGGACCATCATTGCACAGCTATGCTGTGCCTTGGCAGCAGCAGGTGAAAAGCTCAGCTGCTAATGTGACCGACCCTTTCTCGAGAGAATCTAACAGGTGAAATTACCTCATCCTCGTGATTTTTTGGCTAGTCTCATATCTGCTTATAGGATTTTCAAACAAGTGTTTGTGAAAATAAATGGCAGTTATGGTTGATACATGTGGCAAATTAGTGTTTAGGATTCAGGATTTGACAGGGTATTTGAACTTTCTACACAATCATTAATAATTAGATCAGTTTAACCTCAGTTTCTTTTATTGCAACAATAATTTCTTGCTTCCTTTTACGAAATTCATTTTTATTCCTATGCTCACACAAACAACCATGCTACCTTGTATATCTAAAAAGCCAAAATGACTTGCAGTTCGGAACAAAGGGAGTAGGTGTAAGGTATTTTGAGGATAGCTGAATTTGAGTATTTAGGGCAACAGTGCAACTTTAATGAAATATTGCAGTTGAGACTGAAAGAATAGTGAAACGATGTTTTGTTCCACAGACTAATGTATATAGACTCTGCTTTGCAGGAAGTTGCTGGAGAAACAGAATGTACACAACCAGTTATCAGTATCCACTCCCATGGATTCGTTTGACTTCACATCCTCAGGTTCTTCCAAGAACCGTGACATATCACCGGTGGAGTTGCAGCATGATCATGATCAGGCATACATTGTACACGGAGTAGGCAGTTCAGCAGAAAATGGTACCGAGTTGCAGGAAAGTCTCTTACTAGTCTCCAGGGAAACACTTGATGATGGGCCTCTTGGCGAGGTTTTCAAAAGCAAGAGCTGCCAATCAGCATATGCAGACATCTTAAGTGATCCATGGACTGTGACCCGTGATTTGCATTCCCCAACTGGAATTCTACAATTGTCTAATAGCAACACAGTGCCAGTAGAGAACCACATAAGTAGCAATGGCTATCTTATGGAAACAATGGTGAATTCTCAGACTGTCCCAACATTCCTTTAAGTGCTTATCAGGACCGTTGTCTTGTTGGAACCATAAATAACTGAAACTGTGTTCATCGCACAAGTTTGCTGATAGTAGGTTTCCAGTCTTGTCTTCTCCGGTTTTAGTAGTTACATGTTAAAGTTATGTTGCCTTTTCTTTTTGGTTCAGGTGGGCGCACTATTAATTTGTTTTCTTTGCCCTGTAAAGAATTTTAATTCCAATCTGTGATTGGGTATTTATGTTGATTGCCTAACATGGAGGTATTATGCAATTCTGATTTCCCATGTAGCATCATTCTTGTAATTGCACATGTAATGTATTTTTCTTGAATTGTCGAAGTGCAGCACTTTTTGCTGAGCCTTTTCAAATGCTACTTCTTGCGCTTGGAACAAATTTAGCTTGAACTTGTTTATTGAACTGTGAATGCGAACGGAATCTGTCATCCTCATATAATCTGTCATTTATTCCAGAACAGTGCAAGATGCACCTATGCACACTGGGTGTTACAACAAGAAGTTGTAACGATAGCAAATGATATGAAAGAAGCAGAAACCGTATCTTAGTAGGGATTACGTGCACTAATTCATACAGCTTGTCATATCACTTTCTTGAATACTTCAAGCTTATCGCATCACTTCGTTGGCTTGCTGTATCGCAAACAGAAGGATTTGAGCCTGTCAAGGCCATCATGGAGAGAAGATGGTGCAATAGCGAAGGTGATCCGGAGCCAATTCTTGTATCCCACAGCACATCCTGGAAAATTAGTTCTAACTGTAAGTCTTTTATGTTCAGTTTCGTGTCATGTATGGATGTATCTGTGAGAATTGTACCTGGCAAAACCACCACCAATTCTTCCTCTGCAAGCCGGCAGCAGAAATCCATATCATCTGTGATGTCTTGCAGGCAAGACAGATCAAGTTTCACCTGTAGCAAGCCAATGAAACTTCACACCCCTATTAGCAAATGCTCATTTTGCCCTGCCACATGGAACATAACGAGTATCATACTCACTGACCATTACAAACATTGAACCCTCAGGTTTGCTGGGGCAAGTGATGCAACTGATTCCCTTCAGCTTCTCCCAGCATATATCCGCGGTTTGTCTTAGAATCTCGACAGTTTTGTCAAAGAATTCTTGCTTTGTGTTTTCAATGAGTTGTGGAATTGCTCCCTGACAAGCATAAATTATGTCAGAATGGTTGCAGACCGTTGCACTTATCCTATACTCTAGTCTTTCTTCGGTGACCCCTAAAAGAAAAGAGAAAAATGACAGGGCAGTTTCAGTCACCTGGACAAAAGTTGGAGGATCACAGGAGATGTCAAGGTAACTCTTGATGCTGTCCACTACCTGAAAGTGTGAAAATGATGATTAAGCATTATTCGAGTACATTTCTACGGTTCAGGCTTTACACAATTCCAAAATCTGAAGCATGTCTCTGCTCCGGAATGCACTCTGTTTATGCAACTGCTGAACCTTGGTTTTGCGAAATATGCCATTAGGGTCATTGGTTACTATCCAGCCAAGTCTCCATCCAGGCACCACCCATCTCTTTGATATGGATCCAAGAGTGAGCACGGGCGCCACCGAGCCAAACACGCCCATCGGTACAAATTCCTTCCCCCCAAACGTCAAGTGTGCATACACCTCATCCGCAATCACAAAGATGCCAAGCTTCCTCGCCGTCTCCGCAACCTAGAGAAGAAAACCATTGACATGTACAGAAGCCAAACATTCAGGAGAAGAATTTTCCCCAAATTTCTCATGAATTTGAGACACATGACCATTCATGAACTAGCACTTGCCTTGCCCAAATGCTCATGGGTGTAGACATTGCCACAAGGGTTCCCTGGGTTGACGATGACCATGGCGACCGTGTTCCTGTCAGCAAGAGCCTGCAGGCTATCCAGGTCGACCTCCCAGCCTCTCTCTGGGACAAGGTCGAAGTACCGGACCTCCATGCCGTTGAAGACGGCGCGCGCATGGTAGAACAGGTAGCCTGGCCTTGGGAGCAGGATGTTGGCGCCATGGCGAGCTAGCGCGGAGCAGACGACCTCGATCGCTTGGGCGCAGCCGCTCGTGAGGTAGACGTCGTCGGCTGATAGCTCGTATGGCAGGTCGCGTGACAAGTACTGCGATATGGACCTGAAATTCATCATATTTTGAAGCAAGCTGTTAAGCTACTATTGTAAGGTAAACGTAAGTGTAAAATTCACAAACTAAACGCACCAATATGCATGTGAGCTTAATAGTCACAAACCTACAAGATTGTATGCCGCCCATTTCACAAACCTGGTACCATCATTTTAGGCTCTCTTTTCATAAAACTGCAAAATTTTACTACTACACTTTCTTGAACAAGCAGGCCGACACATCAATGTCAGTTCACCAAATTTGACATGTGGGCCTTGTTGATCATGAACGCTTCATTTACATGTGGGCCAAAATTGACCCATGAAAGAGGAACGATCACACATATAGCTGTAGTTTTGTGAGAACGTAGCCCAAGATAGTGCTGTTTGCGAAATATAGGCACAGGCATATGTTTGTAAAACACTGAAACATCATGGATTTTCATTTTTCTTAAAAATCAAAAAGATGGATTTGCATATACTACATGATATGGTTTGCGCTAAGAAATGATCGGAGAGAAGAAGCTAGCTTCCTGTGTCTGACCTCCGTGCCGGCTCGATGCCGACGCAGGCGGCGTAGGAGTTGTGGTCCCCGGACCGGAGCGCGCCGGCGACGGCGTCCACGGCTTCCGGCGCCGTCCGGAAGCACGGGAACGCCGACGGATCGCCGTGCCCCAGGGGGATCACCGACCGCGCGGCGCCGTCCTCCACCATCCCGGCCTTGACCCTGCCCAGCACGCCGCGCACCGAGAGCGCCGTCAGGCCGAGGAGGCCTTCGTTCGGAGCGAAGTTCCATGCGGCCACGGCGGCGGCGGCTTCTTCTCCGTTGCCGGTTGCGCCGCCGTTCTCCATCGGAGACGTACTGGCGGCGGCTCTGTGCTTTTTCTTTGTGGCGACGGAGGAGAGTGGGGAGGAAGAGGAGGTGATGAAGTGCGTGCGATTGCGTTAAGGTCTACTTAATTATAGTTGTGGTGAAGACTTTTAGTCAATAATTTCTTTTAAAATAAATCATTTGTAAAAACATTTTCAATTGGAAATGACATGGCATATATATTGCCTATTGGCCCCCTCATGTTGTGATAGTGCATTTATATTAGCCACACTACTACAGCCTACAGCCTTGGCTGAAAAGATCGATTTTAGGAAAATATGGCTAGGAGGTACTTTATTATTTTGAAAAAATAAAAGAAGAAGAAGAAGAAAGGCTCACTAAGTGGCATGTGAGTATAGCTATTTTCCCATGTGTTTTTTTATACGGTATTGTTATTTTTAGATCGAGTTGCTAAAGGTTAGTCAGAGATCAGATGATGAAGGGGCATTTTCTGTAGTTACTTAATTTCTCATTTCATGGGCTAACTATGTATATTAATTTATTTTTATGATTAGTGAGCTCAATTTACATGTAGTTTCGTAGGGTAAGGCCGAATGGGGTGATGCACTGATGTGGCACTGGGACATATGGTGTGCTACTGATCAGATGTGTGATGAATAGTGTTGGCCTGTTTTGCCGCCGACCGGAGGTGGGCTGAGTCTTTGTTGTAGTGGAGTTTTAATGTTTTATACGTGTGGCTAATTTATGTAATTTACTATTTTATATAGGGAAAAGTCCATTTTTGATCATCCAACTCTTGCCTCAGTTTGGTTTTGGCCATCGAACTCCAAAACCGGGTATATGCAGTTTATTCAACTAGAGCCAATTGGATGGATCCACTAATGGGCCTACAAAGTGGAAGCCCATTAGCACGGCCCATTAGCACTAGAGGGACTACACCATCTATTAGTCCCGTATTGCTAATGGACGTAAATGATCACGTCTATAAAGCACGGCTTGTTGCAAAAGGTTTTCGATAAGTTCAAGGAGTTGACTACGACGAGACATTTTCTCCAGTAGCGATGCTTAAATCTATTCGGATCATTCTAGCAATAGCTGCGTATTTCGATTATGAGATATTGCAGATGGATGTCAAAACAGCTTTCCTAAATGGAAACCTTGATGAGGATGTGTATATGATATAGCCTGAAGGTTTTGTCGATCCGACAAATGCTGGAAAAATATGCGAGCTTCAGAAATCCATTTATGGATTAAAGCAAGCATCTCGGAGTTGGAATATTCGTTTTGATGAGATAGTCAAAGGGTTTAGTTTTCATCAAAATGTAGAAGAGCCTTGTGTTTACAAGAAAGAAAGTGGGAGCTCTGTTGTATTTCTAATCTTATATGTGGATGACATATTATTGATTGGGAATGACATGCCTATGCTGGAATCCGTAAAAACTTCACTGAGAAATAGTTTTTCTATGAAAGACTTAGGAGAAGCATCACATGTTCTGGGCATAAAATCTATAGAGATAGATCAAGTAGGCTTATAGGATTAAGCCAAGATACTTATATTGACAAGGTGCTGAAACGGTTTAGCATGGAGCAATCCAAGAAGGGGTTCTTACCTATGTCACATGGTGTACACCTCAGCAAGAATCAGCAGCTGATGAGCGAGAGCGCATGAATAAGATACCGTATGTTTCGGCAATTGGGTCTATCATGTATGCCATGATAAGTACTCGTCCAGATGTCTCATTTGCTCTAAGTATGACGAGCAGACACCAGTCTGATCCAGGTGAGAGTCACTGGACAGCGGTGAAAAGTATTCTTAAGTACTTCAGAAGGACTAAAGTTATGTTCCTAGTCTATGGAGGTGAGGAGGAGCCCGTTGTAAATGGTTACACCGACACCAGCTTCCAAACTGATCCAAATGATTCACAGTCTCAATCAGGATTCGTATTTACTTTAAATGGTGGCGCTGTGAGTTAGAAGAGTTCCAAGCAGGAGTTGTGGCCGATTCTACAACAGAAGCCGAGTACATCGCAGCCGCTAAAGCTGCAAAGGAAGTTGTTTGGATGAGAAAATTTCTCATTGAGCTTGGTGTGTTTCCGAGTGTGTCTAGCCCATTGAATCTCTATTGCGACAACAATGGGGCTATTGCGCAGGCTAAGGAGCCAAGAAATCACTCGAAGAACGAACATGTACTGCGAAAGTTTCACCTCATTCGGGAGATCGTTAGACGAGGTGATATCAAGATATGCAAAATACATACGGATCTAAATGTTGCCGATCCTTTGACAAAGGCTCTTTCACAGCCTAAGCATGAGGCGCACATGAGAGCTATGGGTATTAGATATCTTCTATATTAGCTCTAGTGCAAGTGAGAGTCATAATTCATTGTATCCATGATAAAGCACTAAGTGTTCATTGAATATCCATGAAAGGCAACTTGTAGTTGATCGACAATTATGTGAATTGTTTGTGAAACTCTTTACTTGTATGCTTATTCTAAAGTTATCCCTGGTCGGAGTTCATGCTAGAACACACATGAACATTAGACTAGCACATGTATTAGTTGATGACTATGTTTCACAAGTCATGAACATGGAGATGTAAAACTAATAATGTGAGCACATGTATGACATGGGCTGGATTGACCCAACGTGAGATATTGTAATATTGTTCACTGTTTCACAACGTGTATGCTTTGTCTTAAGACCTGAGATTGTCGCATGTACTCAAGATGTGAATTGACTTACTTAGGAGCTATCAAACGCTACGCCGTAATTGGGTAGTTATAAAGGTAGTTTTCGGGTTTTTTAGGAAGCATGCTGTGAGACATGGTCAATCAAGATGGAATTTGCCCCTCTCTATGTAAGAGAGATATCTTTGGGCCCCTCGAGTGATCGATCAAGAAATGCATGGTCGTGCTAGGATAATTGTTAACCTCTTGAAGGATCCGACTCACAGGTTCGAGAAACAGAGGTCGGCTTGGAGAAGCTAGACCAAATATCGTGAGGCAAAGGGAATAGCTTGTACATGACGTTGTGGTGGGTCGTCTGAAATGATCTTTGCGTGCGCATAGGAGTCGACACGTCTTGCTAGAGACCGCTATCAATTATTAGTTGAGTAGGAGTACTCAAACCATGTCTATGTGTGCGTGAACCCATAGGGTCACACACTTAAGGGGTTTGGAACATTGAAAAGCTTGACTAAGAGATTGTCTCTAGTGCAAGTGGGAGACTGTTGGATATATGCCCTAGAGCCAATTGGATTGGATCCACTAATAGGCCTACAAAGTCCATTAGCATAGACCATTAGCACTAGAGGGACTACACCATCTATTAGTCCCGTATTGCTAATGAACGAAGGGATGGGAGGTCTTCCTCCTCGTATATACGTGGGAGGGGCAAGGGGGGTGCTCCAAGCAAGTTGTGCCGCCCCAAGCCCTAGCCGCCGCTCCTTGGCCGCCACCTTCTCCTCTCCTGCCGCGCGCCCCCCGGTGCTGGCACACCAGCGCTCAGCGTTCCATCCTCGTACGTGTGGATACCTCGGAGGTGCTGCGCTTGGAGCACTAGGACGAACTGCACGTGCTGCAGGACTAGACGAACGGTCGCAACTTCACGGCGCTGCTACCTCGACGCGCTTCTCTACACCGAGATGGTTCCGCTGCATCTGCACGTCTAGTGGTAACGATCTGAGAACTATAACTGCAGTTGTTTCTGGTTTCGAGGTACACGATTTTGTATTGTGCTCGCGTAGCCTCCCCGAATCCCTTCATTATCCTCGTTTTCAAAGGATTGGAAAAGATACATGACTCCTCTCCGTAATATATAACTCACATGTATTTTTACCTTCTCCATATCGGCAAAATGCTAAATTTTCGAGAAAAAAAATGCTGAGGTGGAGTCTTGATTCGACTCGGTTACACCCTCATGTCAGTGGATGGATGCATGGGAGGACAGTGACTGATTTCACCTTATATAAAGACACAATGTTTAATTTCTGCAATGTTGAAACCATTTAATTTCTGGAGATAGATAAGTCATGATGGTATCTAATAATAGGGTTGAAAAACTTTGGACATTTCAAATCAGATATATCAATGGAGATTCCTCTGACCTACTTGAAAACTTGGAAGACTAGCTCACGTATCTAAAGTGACGCGAGGCAAGCGAACAAAACGCATTCGCCCATGACAGTGTTGTGTGATGGCGACGATCATGTTGGTCTTTTCTGAACGTGCATCAGCACTGACGCTAGCTAGCTTGCCTGTCAAATCCGCACCGGCCGATTTTTGTTTGAAAGCTAAACCGTATACCTCAGTACTGGTTTATATCCAAAATTGCGCGGTACACGAGTTGATTTGCGGTGCCTTCACTTGCTACTACAACTCATACACAGCATAGTATTTTAATTAATGTTGTTTCTTTGAAACCAAATTATGTTATTATTTATAACTATTATGTCTGTGACAGTGAGCCCAAACATCTGAATCCGTTGGATGGTACATTGGTACTACCTTTTTTTTCTTGTAAATCTCATACACACGGTGCCAATCGTTCTACCTTAGATAGATCCCACGCTTATACTCAGGGTGAAGCCAGCCTTTTGGCTCGCCGGTGTCAGCATGGTCATCTACCGGTATCATTAGTGTTGCAAATAGTGTTTGAATAGTGCATGTTCGCTTTATTCGCTGCGTTATGCTGAAAAGTCTGTCGATTTTGATTGGTGTTAGCACTAATTCAATAGTGTTATGCAAGGGAGAAAAATCTGTTGCGTTGCGCTGACCCGTCGGTGTCAGCTGACACCTGACACCGACAACAAGCCGTAGCTCCGCCACTGTACTCAGCCTTGCTGGGACTGACGTACGGCTCTCCTCTACGAAAGTAGCATCACGTTTCATTTTGCAGGTGCTTCTGGTTTAGGACTCTTCACCTGAGCTTACTAAATAAAAGGAAAGGAAGCCTTCAGATTATCTTTTTGATAGGCTTCTATCTTATCGCTAAGAGCCGGGATGGATATGGTTGTCTAGACATCCGAATTACTCGTATTCAAATGGATGTATTTGGATCCATTTTTTTAGAATTTTCTCTATCCAATTTATGATTTGTATCCAATAAAAATGTGAAACATCCAACATTATCATTATTTGTGAAGAATAAAGTACCTGATGAAACCATTTAAAACTTATTTTTATGACTAATTATTAATGATAAATATGTTAATTTTAATAGTACTAATAAAGTAATGATGTCCCATTGAAACTATTAAAAATTGTTTATGTTACATCGGAGTTAGCTCCTCCTGCATTTTTCTGATTTTGATTTCATACATAATCGATTCGAACCATCCCTAATCACGGGGTAGTTGGTAGGTTCCACGACACTGCGGCAACTCTCAAGGATTTTCTTGTTACTTTGGCTGTCATGCCGAGATACAGCATACGATCTGTGGCAGTTGGCAAAAACAAAGAACGACAAACAAATAACCCAACAGATGCCGAGATGGCTACCACCGGAGTGGGGTGGATCAAATGTAATACAGATGCTGCATATAGGGCAGAGGACCACACTGGAGCTACAGCTGTGATCCTCCGCGACCATGAAGGACTCTGTTTGGGAGGAAGTGCAAAATGGTATGATTCTTGTCTTGATCCGCTCTCAATGGAGGCTCAAGCTTGTGTAGATGGTCTGATTGTTGCATGGAACCATGGTGTCTCGAAGGTTATCCTAGAAACAGATTGTCTTGAGCTAGTGAATTTGTGGCACAGGAAGGAGTTTCAGCATGCACAGGTGGCTCCGATTCTAAATCGTTTGGTTTCTTTGAGCCAAGACTTTGAAGTGTTAGTGTTAAATTTGTTTCTAGATCTTGTAATAGATTAGCACATGAAGGTGCAAAACAAGTGTCGCGTGAGTTGCCAGTGGTCGTGTGGCAATCTGAATTGCCACTGGTGCTTCGAGACATTCAGAGCTCTGATTGTAATCCAGACCATGGCTAATCAATGAAACTCCGTTGATGCTAAAAAAAAAAGCCACAAATATTTTTATTTTCTAAAATATGCGCCGAGATTAACTTTAGTCGTGACTCGTGAGAGAACCTAGAGATGCCCAGGAAGGACACACAAAATCCCAAGTGGGCTGTTAGTTTCTTCACCAGCAGAGACGTAAAACTTCTCATCCTCCATGGGCTTCATGTCGCGTAGGGCGGCGCGTCCGAGATTTGATTACAGGCAGCCCACTTCTCCAACAGGCTGCTACGGGCCTCCTTGTGTTCTTCTCTCTCTCTCTCTTTCCTTTGACAATTATTAGGCCCACCGCACACTTTGCGTTGGTATTCTTTTCACGTCTAAAAAAATTACGTCTCACAATATGTAAAGAGGTTGCGCATAAATAATTTGTTCTGCAGCCTATTTGCCAGTCATGAGTACATTTTAAGTCAACACCCATGAAGACTCAGCATCGGGATGCGACATTGTATTCGTCCAGTGAAATGATGAAAATGCCAATTTCACCTAACTGTGGTATATATCAAATAATTTTGCACCTTATTATTTGGAGGGGAAATCATTAACTTCCAAATCCATATATGATCCAAAAACTATTATTCGGATTTGCGTATCCACTACAGAGATATCTTAGCAGTATATATAATTGAATTGTCGCATATCCATCGAGGCCAACACAAACTTTATAAATATCAAACAATAAACTGGCCTCTCTCGTGGCATACACACGCAGCACAACCGAACACATATAGCCATGCAGTTTAGCAAGAACCTAGTGGTCGCTGGCTTCACCTTGGCCTTGCTCATCGCGTCATCGTATCATCGTGGTCCCAGGAGTCGTCACCGCGTCATCATACGGTGAGTTCCCCTGCCGGAGAACATCCTGCTCAAAGTTTAATTTCTGCTTGTGAGACACGAATGGTTGTAACTAGCTAATGCTTATAATTGCAGCAGGCGGAAGAGCACTCTGCGACGAGAGGACGGGGATCAGGTGCAGGTCCGATGCGAGCTGCGTGGCCATCTGCAGGCTGACGGCTAAAGCCGACTACATCGATGCCCACTGCTCCAAGGGCGAACATGCCGTACCCGGGCTATGCGTATGCATCCAGCTGTGCGGCGACAAGAAATCGCCGCCGCCGTCGGAGGACGAGCATCTGATGGAGAAGCCGGCGGCAGTGAAGCGAGGACTCACTACTGGAGAATGACGCATCTGCACCGGTTGGGAAACCCCCTTCGGCACCGGTTTTCCAACCGGTGCAGATATTCTGGTGCTAAAGGGTTACAGGTCGAATACCCGGTGCTAAAGGCCCCATTTAGCACTGGTTCTAGCCACAAACCGGTGCTAAAGGGGCCGCGCACGTGGCGCCTGCGCGAGCCCCTTTAGCACTGATTTGTCTCACCAACCGGTGCTAATAATCAAGAGTTATTTTTTTCTTTTTCAGCGCATATATATATTTGTTTGTATACGTATTTTGTCTACGTATTTGTTATCACTGATGTAAGTATTCGTATAGGCCGGGTTCGTATATATAAAAATAAAAATACACAAACCATTTTCACAAACGGGCTATCACAACCGGTTTTGAGAAAACCGGTTGTCATAGGGCTATCACAACATCACAGCCGGTTTTCTAAAAAACCGGTTGTGATAGTCGGCCGGCATATCACAACCGGTTTTTCTTACAAACCGGTTGTGATGCTCACCATCACAACCAGTTTAGCATCACAACGGGTTCTTTACTAAACACATTTTTAAATGGCTAAACGAAATCAAATTTTGTGAACGATCTCGGATGAACTTTTGACCAAAATGAAAGTTGTAGATCTTAAAAGTTATGAAACATTGTAGTTCACCACTTTTTTATTTGAAGTCATCTTGTCAACCGAATCTAAGTTTGAATTTTTCAAATTTGAAAACTCAAATTTTGTAAACTACCTCGGATGAACTTTTGACCAAAACGAAAGTTGTAGATCTTGAAAAGTTATGAAACATTGCAGTTCATCACTTTTTTATTTGAAGTCATTTAGAGCCTCAAATAAGCAATTTACACTCGGAAAAGTTTAATATGAGGGGAATCAAAATGGGATATGGACACAAAGACTTGAGTGGTGCAGTGGTAGAGGAGGCTACGCGCGAAGTGGAGGGCGTGTTGGCGCTAAAATCAGGCCAACACACGAACGCGTTAGATCACGCGGCACGCCGAGGAGCTTGCTGCAGCACCTCTGCGCAGGGGTGGTCACACCGGTTCTGGAGACCGGTTGGACCGGGTTTCGCCGGACAGCCCGGCGAGAAACCAACGAACGCTCGCCCGGGAGGGACCCCGTCGGGGCAAGCGCACCTTGGGTTGTTCTAGGGTCGGCAGGCCACCTAGAACGCCCTCAATCGCCGTAGAGACGAAGGAAGAACAGCAAGTATGAGGTTGGAAAAGTTTAGGGCAAAGAGAAAAGTAAAAAGATAAAAGTATTTGAATGATTCGATTGGGATACCCTCAATCGGCCGTGGCCCTTCATATTTATAGGGAGGGGAGGTCTTGTCCCATTAGGAGTCGAAACCCTTACAAATTTCGTGCTAAAATACAACTCAACTCGGATTACACAGACCAAAACCGGTCTAACCACCCCTGGAACCCGGTCTAACCGCCCCTGGCAGGTGCAGATCTTCCCGAGGTCATATCTCCTTCATCCGGACTCCAAATTAAGCGATCCACATATGCATTTTGATCAGCTCGACGAGACGAAGATGATGATGCAGTCCAATTTGCATTTTGAGCATTTTAACCAGACCAGTCTAACCGGTATTCCATAGCGGTCTAACCGCTATTCCCTAGACCTGTCAAATTTGGGTGCGAACAGGTTCGAACTCCACCGGCCACGTAGCACGCGATTTTTCCATTAAAATAAAATGTTTTGCTATTTTATTTTGGTTTATTTTCGATTTAGACAAAAGCCGGTTGTGATGGGGGTCATCGCAGCCGATTTTTGAAAACCGGTTGTGATAGGGGGGACTATTACAGCCGCTTTATCACATCCGCCTCCGAAAACCGGCTGTGATGGCCTTTAAAAACCAGTTGTGAAGGCCAGTTCTGTAGTAGTGATATTACATTATAGTGCCAAAAGAGTTAAGTTTATAGTACAACTTAAGATCCATGCATGCATTAAGATCTACGACTATGACCGACAGAGGAACTAGGACGAGCTGAGGAACTACGAAGAGCGGAAGAGGAACGAAGGCTTGAGTTGTTCGGATAATCTCATGAATCTGGATAATGAAATTCTCCGCCTTCATTGACGATCTCGTTCCAAATAAATCCCACAAGTTGTTCTGAAACTGCGTCGATCTTATGCTGCTCGAGATTTTTATCCGAGATGCTCATCATCTACAATTTGCAATCAATTAAAATTAAAATATAATAATGGTGCACTTGAATTAGAAATGTGTAAATATTAATTGCGTACCATAATATCATGGTTAGTAAATGTTTTTTAATCCAGCTGTGCATGTACTCGCAGACGTAGTATCCACATAAATTATTGTCTGGCCCCTGTTGTGGACACTATTGACGAAAACAAAGTTAAATATAATTCTTTTAGTTGATTAGCAAAGACGTGTATGTACCAATTGCATGCGTACCGGGAATTCTGTATGCCATATAAGGCTTGGGTATTCAAATCCAGGGTGCTTTTCACGAATTTCATTCCACATCCTGCGATTACATCATCACGTTGTTAGTCTCAAATTCTAAAGTAAATTTGAATTGGTGAAAAGTATATATGTACGACCTTACAAACATGTCAATGATTTCTTGATACTCTTCTCGTGGTTTCCTCAATGAATCAAAAACGTTCACCACACCTCTATCAGGATTCAGTACTATGAGGATCCAGTGAAAGCTACAGGGATACATATAAGTGTCATAGTATAGTGAGTAATGAAGAAAATAAAATGGAGTACATAGTGTTTGCACTCACCCGTAGTTGTATGGCAACAATATGGAGTCCATCCAATTTTGTTTATCTACAAACTTGAATAAGTTCTGATATGTCCCCTCTGGATCTGATAGAATCATGTCTTTGTTTATCTTTGACGGGTCCATGAAACCAACGTCACAAACGCACTCCCTTCGACATCTTTGAATCTCCATTCTTCATGTCAGTCATAGCTTTTGTTTACATGAATATAAAGAAATGATTAGAACAAATCACTTACAAAACCCAGGCTTGAATCAAAGACAAGTCCATGGCGTCCTTATGGTACAGTTCGTAGATATCTTTGAACTCCAACCAAACTGTCAGTTCGCCATTGAAAAATCTTCGTCTTTTACGCGAGACCCGAACATCTTCCGTCCTTTTGCCGCTTGAACCATGTACCATTCATGAATAAATACATCTTTGTTTGCAGTTTCTTAACTTTTTCTGGCTCGATGAAAGGCTTGCCAAGCTCAAAAGGCCACCTAGTAACTTTAGATTTGGGTGGGGATCGTTGCCTAGTGACTTCCGCTCTAGTCATACCGGTCTCTCTCATTAGTCGTTGCACGTTCAATTCGTATTCATCTGGCAACTTAGGCAATCCCCGCTGAGGTTGTTCGCCAAGCTGAGGAACCGGTTTGGACTTAGACGGTGGCGGCTTAGATTGCTTGCCTGGCTGCACCGCAGTAGAAGGTTTGGACTTGGATGGTGTATGCTTAGATTGCTTGCCTGGCTGCTGCGCAGTAGAAGGTTTCGACTTAGACGGTGTCGGCTTAGATTGCTTGCCTGGCTGCTGCAACATAGAAGCTTTGGACTTCGCCAACCGCTCATCCTGCTCAGCTTTCTTCATTTTCTGATAAGATTTTAATAGTGAGCGGTCATAGTTAGATATTGCAGCCTTTTTCTATTCTGCCCTGCTCAAATTACGAATAAAAGTGGCTGCCTTGACCGGGTCAACTTCAAGCTCCTTCTCAGGCTCTTTCTTCTTGTGGAAATGCGCGTATATCTCTGCGGCGACCGTCTCGTCAAGTTCCTCTTCCGTCTTCTCATAAGCTAATTTCTTCTTTGCTGGAACTTTCTTTTCCTTAGTTGGCTGCTTCTTCTGTACTGGGGGAGTTCTTGGCGCAGTCTTCCTTTTGGGTGGTGGCCTCTTTTGCTTAGCCGGGGGAGACCAATCTTGTTTCGCCGGATGATCATGAGCCGCCAGGAGACCAAGGATCATCAGCCGGCGGATCATGAGCCGGTGGAGACCAAGGATTATGAGCCGGCGCCGTATCACGAGTCGGAGGATCATCAGCCGGCAGATTATCACGAGCCGGCGGATCATCAGTCGGCGGATCATGAGCTGTCGAGGTTGTTGTTTGCACACCAGGTATGATGATGTCACGCTTGCTCCATAGAATGATGCTGTGACAACACTCTCCAAGTAGGGTTTCCCCATCACCTTCGGGGATGTCAAGCTCCAAGCTGTTGTAGTCCGAAACAACTTGTTCAACCTCAACTGGTGCGTAGCCATATGGAATCTCCTTAGAGTGGACTGTTTGTCCTTCTTCCAATGGTTTAACCATACCCTATGCGACCTAATATATTGAAGGGGAATAAAGTCAAATATTGAGTGTGTCAAATAAATAAATATTCTCAACTAAATATTGTAAGAAGTCAAATAAATAAATATTCTACATCAACTAAATAAAATTCCCCATGTAAATATTCTAAGTCAAATAAATAAATATTCTTCATCAAATAAATAAATATTTTATGTCAAGTAAATAAATATTCGCAACTAAATTTAAGTCATTGTTAGACGTACCACCACTGATATGTTCTTCAATGTTGCATGAAGCTCGCAAGCGGTGCGCCGAGTTATTTCATCCACAGGGTAACGAGCCAGTTCTGATTGAGCTGCGGGAATGTCAGTGGAAGCGTGACTGCTCTGTTGTTGCGGAGGGGTAACCAAAGCATTAGGATCTTCTGTTCCTCTAGCTTGTGTCATCTGAATAAGTGCCAGCTTCATTCGCTGATCCATCTCTACCTCCATTTCCTGTATCCGTGCGCCCTGAGCGGCTACAATTTCCTCTAGCTCCCTCATCCTGTTCTCTTGTTCGGTCTTCTTTTGCTTACAGCTCCTATAGGAGGAACTGTCCTCCTTGAAAGCATACTTCCAAGAAACAGAAGTTCCTACTCCACGCGTTCTTCTAGGATGCTCCTTGTTTCCTAAGGCTCATGTTAGCTCATCTCTGTCTCTGTCAGGAATGAATTCTCAGGCCTCAGCTTTCTTTATGATTTCAAGGAGGCGGTGAGCTAGTTCTAGCAAGTCGTCGACGAAAACCAAAGATCCGTCTATAGGACTCAGAGTGCCTCCATGACCATAATACCAATGATTTGATCGTAATGGCCTGTCATGCGTCGCTGGATGAATGCCTCTAGCATACAAATCTTCTTCCATCCTGTCTCATTTGTCGACGCTGCCATTATAACTCGCCTGAACCCATTCGATGGTTGTACTTCTTTTTTTCGGCATTGCCCGTGTTCCTTGCGGATATCTCTGATCCTTCTGTAGACTGTTTTTACTCCACGAACGCATCCCAATGATGACGTCTTATGGTAGGGTGATCGTCAAAATCAGGAATTTCTCCTGTCTTGATATATTTCTTCCACAATTTTGTCGTGTAATCTTGAAATTGAGTTGTAATCTTTTTCAGCGTCCAATTCCTCAATTTGTCTTCACGATCTGAAGGAAATCTGAATATTTCTTTTACATCAGATCGGAGCATTTCTTTCTCCGTATTAGCCAGAACATACGGTTCTCTAGGGTCTGTGGATCTCCATTTTCTGATGCTAATGGGAACGCGTTCACGAACAATAACCCCACACTGAGAGACGAATCTTCTGGCAATTTCTTTGGGCTCACTTGGCTCGCCATCATCCTCCACTCTGGTGATGTGCAATTTCACTTCCTTCAGCCTCTTAGTCGTACTTCTTTTTCCAGGACCTTTCTTAGCGCCAGTTGTCGTCGTAGATGGCTAGAATAATTAGATTGTATATATTAGTTACAATATTAGGTTAAGATAATGTATACAATGTTTATGAAAAATATTAGCACCTAACTAGACCTAACTAGACGTGGGCTCATTGTTACCACGTTGACCCACAGTAGGTTGCGCCTGGTCGAAATTATCGCCACCAGAAATACCAAGTATTTCTTCCATGCTAGGTTGCGCATCAGTGTTTCCACGCAAACCAAATTGAGCTGCTAAGAATTCATACGATCGTCATCTTCAAAAACAAATATTCTTAAGTCAACTAAATAATTATTCTACGTCAAATATTCTAAGCCAATTAAATATTGTAAGTCAAATAAAAAATTCAAGTCAAATAATTATTCTACGTCAAATTTTCTAAGCCAATTAAATATTGTAAGTCAAATAAATAAATTTAAGTCAAATACATATTCTACGTCAAATAAAAGCAAGTCAACAAATTATTCAACATTAAATAATTATTGAACGCTAAAAAAGTATTCTACGTCAAATAAATAATTATTCTATGTCAAATAATAGTTGTCGAACGTAATATAAATAATTATTCTACGTCGAATAAATAATTATTCTATGTCAAATAAATAATTATTCAACGTCACAGAAATATTCTACATCAAATAATTATTCTATCTCAAAGAAATATTGTACGTCAAATAATTATCCTACGACATATAAAGAAATATTCTACGTCAAATAATTATTCTACATGAAATATTCTAAGACAATTAAATATTATAAGTCAAATAAATAAATTTAAGTCAAATACATATTCTACGTCAAATAAATGTTCTACGTCAAATAACTATTCTACGTCAAATTATCACTTTAATCATTAACCCTAACTATGAAATTAATACATGCAGCTGTCGGGGTTCTTCATGCACGTCCGAAAGGCTTACGTGCGGCCGGCTTTAGACGAGCCCGCATTCGCGTGGCAATCGGCGGCGGTCGCGAGGTCGCATGCGGCCGGGTTCAGACGAACAGCCGTTTGCAGGCGGATCGCTAGCGACGAGCTCGATCGCGTTCGTCGGGCCGGTGGACGTGAGGCGACGGGCGGCCGGGCGCGTCAGGGCTGGTGGCGGCCGAACGGCGCGCGGGCGGCACGGCGGTAGGGCGCGTAGGGGAAGGGGGCGCCGCGGCCGGGCGTTGAGGGCGGCGGCCGGCGGCGTACGTCGGAGAAAAGGGCGCCGGCCCGCCGGGGCGCTGGTACTTGAAGCAGCTCGGGCGTCGGGGGCGGCGGCCGGCGGTGCGCGTCGGCGGGAGGCCGGCCGGGGCGCTGGTGCTGGTGGCCGAACGACGCGTCAGGGGCGGCGGCACGGCGGGGGGCATCGGGGTGGCGTCGCGTCGGGGGCGTCAGGGGCCGGCGGCCGGACGGCGGCGTGGGGGGTCGAGGACGATGCGACAACGGTGGAGTGCGGCGCCGGGGCTGGAGACGGCGGCGCGGAGCGAGCTCGCCGAGGAAGGGGGGCTGGCGACAGGGTAGAATGGCGCGCGTCGGGGTCAGGAAGGTAGCGTCGGGGTCGGGGAAGGGTCGACGACGGTCGCGGTGGGCGGAGACGGCCGGTTGAGCGGCGGCGGCGGCGGGGTCGAGGGGGAGACGAAGCGCAGTTCGGGATGGAGGGAGAAGACGAAGACGGCAGCGGCTGCCGAAAGATTTCTAAGTGTTAGATATACGTAGGATTGGCCTTTAGCACCGGATCTAGCCATGACCCGGTGCTATGGGACCTTTAGCACCGGTGTAGCCAAGGTCCGGTGCTAAAGGTTTAGAGTTAGCACCGGGTGCAGTAAGGATCCGGTGCTAAATGTCCGCCGCCGGCGCCAAACGAAAGAGGGGCACCTTTAGCACCGGGCCTTAGATCAGCTCGGTGCTAAAGGTGCCCTAGTTTCGTTTGGTGCCACTTTTTTGGCGCAATTTTATATTTAGCACCGGGTTTTGCAAATACCCGGTGCTAAATTCAATATATTTTTTATATATTAAATTAAACAGAAAATATAGTTAAATATTACATTATTAGGTTCTAATTAATACATTATTAGCCACATCTGTTTAGGTTAAAATAAAATATTGAGCATAAAAAGTTTAATATATTTGTTATATATGTAATAAAACATAAATAATAGTTAAAATATTAAGGGCACTGTAGGTTATAATAAAAATAATATTGGTCTTATTTATTTAGGTTATAATTACTACATTATTAGCCACATCTGTTTAGGTTAAAAATAAAATTTTGAGCATAAAAAATTGCAAAAGACACTAAGGAGATATATTAACTTTAAGATAATATTACAAATTACATCATAGTGCAATTAAATTATACAACATCATTGTTTACTTGAACACAAACAAACTTTCTCCTTACAATGTCCCTTGATTGTGATCGTGACGTAGATAGGGTGTCTCCTCTGCTGCTAACAGGATGTTGGGTCAGCAGCCACCTAGAATGGAGGCCAACCGTCGAGCATATCATAATCTTCATCTGTCTTATCCTCAACTCTTACGATTTTTCTTTTTTCAGGAAGAACTATATGACGCTTTGTCTCGTCTTTTGATGGGTCCGATTGCTTGCTCGTCCCTTTCTTTGGTTTGCTAGCCATGTCTTTTATATAAAAAACTTGTGTCACATCTTTGGCTAGGACAAACGGTTCGTCCAGAAACCCAATCTTGTTTAGGTCCACTATAGTCATCCCATACTCATCAATTGTAACTCGTCCTGTAGTCAGTTTCATCCACTGACACTTAAACAGGGGATCTTCAAAGGTCCATATTCCAGTTTCCATATCTCCTCTATGACGCCATAATATGAGTTCTTATTGCCATTGATGTCGGTCGCATCGATCCGGACACCACTATTTTGGTTGGTACTCTTCTTGTCTTGAGCTCTTGTATAAAATGTATACCCATTTATTTCGTAGCCTTGGAATTTTAAGATCGTGGTCGATGGACCCCTAGCATGAAAGGCTAGTTGCGCATCAATACCCACAACACCCATCAAACATTCTCGCAACCAATCTGCGAAACTACTATTGTGCTGATGTTGAATAAAGGTCGCAGTCTTTCTTGGATTTTCTTCGTACAGAATCTTCATGTGCTCCTCGATGTACGGAGCAACTAAGGCTGACTGCTGTAGAATTGTGAGATGTGCTTTACGAAATGTCAGCATGTCTCTGATTACCATCGTCTTTCTTCCTAGTGTGCCCTTTCCACCAAGTCTCCCCTCATGATATGATTCAGGCACCCCAATCGGCTTGAGGTCTTCGATAAACTCAACACAGATTTCAATCACCTCCTCTATTTCGTATCCCTTAGCAATGCATCCTTCTGGACGAACACGATTACGTACATACTTCTTCAGGACAGCAAAGTATCTCTCAAAAGGGAACATGTTATGAAGAAATACCGGGCCCGAGTATACGAATCTCTTTGACGACGTGAACCAATAGATGTATCATAATATTGAAGAAAGATGGTGGAAATATGGTGGAAATATCATCTCAAAGCTGACAAGACATTGGACCACGTCGTTCTGTAGCCTATCCAACTCTTCAGGATTTATCACCTTCTGAGAAATTGCATTAAGGAATGCACATAGCTTCACAATCGCTTTCTGCACATTAACTGGTAGCACACGCCTCAATATGACGGGAAGCAGTTAGGTCATCAACACATGACAGTCGTGAGACTTAAGGTTTGTGAACTTCTTATCTTTCATGTTAATTATTCCTTTATTATTGGTGGAATAGCCAGACGGGACCTTGATACTGTTCAAGCATTCAAACATACTTGCCTTCTCCTCTTTGCTGAGAGTGAAGCTGGCGGGATGCAGGTACTTGCGTCCTTTCTCTTTGTTTTCTTGATGTAGATCATTTTGTAGATTCAAACATTTCAGCTCCTGCCGTGCTTCTAGTGTATCTTTTGGCTTCCCATAAGTACCAAGGAAGCTGATCAAGTTCACACAAAGATTCTTCGTCAGATGCATCACATCATTTGCGTTGCGGACCTCTAACAATTTCCAATAAGGAAGCTCCCAAAATAGGGACTTTTCTTCCACATCGCGGCACGTCCATTCTCACCGGCCTGGACAGGTTGGCTTCCATCTCCCTTTCCAAAGATTACCATATCAAATACATCTTGTCCATTGCGGTGTATCGGCTTTGTACGGTGGTCTGCATTCCCGCCAAAGTGTAGACATTTCTTTCGTAGTTCGTGCTTCGAAGAAGAAATCGACGATGACCCATGTAAACAACCTTTCTACAACGCTTCAAATAGATGCTTTCAGTATCCTCTAAGCAATGTGTGCATGCTTTATATCCTTTGTTTGTTTGTCCGGACAGGTTACTTAGTGCAGGCCAATCATTGATGTTGATGAAAAGTAGTGCCCTAAGGTCAAAAGTTTTCTGTTTGTACTCATCCCACATAGTAACACCTTCTTCCTTCCACAATTGTTTAAGTTCGTCAAGCAATGGTCTTAGATAAACATCGATGTCATTGCCAGGTTGCCTTGGACCTTGGATAAGCACCGACATCACAATGAACTTCTGCTTCATGCATAGCCAAGGAGGTAAGTTATAGATACATACAGTCACAGGCCAAGTGCTATGACTACTACTCATTTCACCAAATGGATTCATGCCATCAGTACTTAAACCAAGCCTTAAATTTCTTGCATCCGCATCGAACGTTGGGCATGCTCGGTCAATGTTCCTCCACTGGGATCCATCGGCGGGGTGCCTCAACATACCATCTTTCTTACGTTCTTCCTTGTGCCATCGCATCAACTTGGCATGCTCTTTGTTCCTGAACAAACGCTTCAGACGTGCTATTAAAGGAAAATACTACACCTAGCTTCGCAGGAATATTTTTCTTAATAGTCTCCCCATAAACCTCGCCAGGGTCATCCCGCCTGATCTTGTAACGTGCGCATTTCAAACCGGACAACAATCTAACTTTTTGTATTCAGCACCACGATATAGGATACAGTCATTAGGACACGCATGTATCTTCTGCACCTCTAAACCGAGAGGGCAAACAACCCGTTTTGCTTCCCACGTTGTTGATGGCAATTCGTCACCCTCGGGAAGAATCTTCTTCACGAGTTTCAGTAATTCCTCAAAGCCCTTGTCAGTAACACCATTAGATACCTTCCACTGCAAAAAATCAAGTGTCACACCCAAGGTTTTAAATAACCGGCTATAGCGGACGCTATAGCCGGGTTTAGCCTCTGGCAAAGAAGGGCGCTAGGAGATGGCCCATTTGGCGCTAAGCAAAAAAACCGCTAATAGCCCGATTTAGCCCGCTAAATCAACATCATTTAGCCCGCTAAATTACACTAGGTTGAGATTAGAATGGGCCGTTGTTTGGTAAAAAGTTCAACATTCAGGCCCAAAATAGAACCATGTATAAAGAGCTGACCACACTCTCTAACCCTAGGCCTGCTCACTCACTGTCTCACTCGCTTCTCTCGACACCTCCTGAGCGGCGGCGGCGGTGGCGGTGCCGGCGACCGACAGCGAGGACGACCTGCTACAGCAACATCTGCGACTAGCAAGGCAGCAACGGTGTCTGCTGCTGACTGCTGAGGAAGCCCAACACCATGTCGAATCGGGAGCAACAGACATCTGCGCCCAAGGAAGAAGAAACTAAGGAGCATTCAGTCTCTGATGCGTGATACAGAGCAGATTGAAGCCTCTACTTCATCTTCAGAATCAGAAGCTGATGAAAATGGTAATGGTTCTGATTCAGATGGGGATGATTAGATGGGTAGAAATGATGAGATGTACCTGACGTGTATCCGCTTCATCTTTGCACTTTCGGTTTGTTTGTGTGAACTCAGTGTTTGTCAGTCTGTCGATTTTTGTGTTAGACTTATGGCTGTTGCATTATCTGAACTCTGAACTTTGTGTTAGATTTTGGAACTCTGAACTTGGTATTGTATTTGTGTGGCTGTGTGTACTTGATACTTGAATTTTGTGCAAACCGCTAAATGGCTTAGCTGAGGCTATATCCGGCTATAGCCTTTTCTTAGCCTTTGAAAAACTAACCGCTAAAGGCCTTAGCCCGTTATTTAAAACCTTGGTCACACCCAACCTTTTGAGCCCCTCTTTGCAATTTGGGTACAAATCAATTTTGTGGTCCTGTAACATACGATCTATCTTTTTTCTTTCCTTGTCATTGTCGCAGTCTTTCTCGGCATCACGTAACATTTGACAAGTGCATCATTAGGGTCATTCTGTGGAAGCAACATCTTCCTGGTCTGCATCATCCATTGCAACATCCGCAAAGGCACCACATTGATCAGCCAATGTCAGAATGTCGTTATGATCCTCCTCTTCTTCATTGTCATCCATTATGACTCCCCTTTCACCGTGTTTCGACCAAACCACATAGTTTTGCATGAAACCATGGGTCATCAAATGGAAGTGAAGAACCACTCTTGATTTGTACGATATCTAGTTTTTACATTGCCCACACGGACAAAACATGTCACCTGAAGGCGACTTGTTGTCCTCCGCCGCATCGAGAAAAGCATGCATGCCATCAACCCACTGCCGACTGCGTCGGTCCGCCAAGTGCATCCATTGCCTATCCATCTACATTTAGCAAAGTGATCTAATTAATTAATACATTACAACATTAAGGAAATATCCAACACGATTTATCGAAAATGAACTTGTATTTCTCAAAGTCATAATGAAACATGACCAAGGTTCATAATTTATTCAAAATGCCGTACATAAAATTCTCCACATCCAACATGCAACATGACCTAGATCTTCAACCATCCTTGGATAGAAAAGTAGGATGCTCTGATGTATTTTTTCCTGGTGCAGAAGATGGTGGAGCTGGGTTTGGTGGTGATGGAGCGTAGCGCCGCAACAAATCTTCAAGATCAAAACCAGGTTCCTCACCCCTTGCAACACATTCTTCATGTGTTTTTATCAAAAAATTAAGTTGTGCTTTCACCCAAGGTCCTAGTTTTTTCGACTTATCATGAGGTCCTACTGTAGTTTTGCCCTACCCGCGAGACGAACCACGATCACTATCACCGGTACCACTCCCTCCAGCAGTAGCCATATCGATATACCCACAAGGATTTTATTTCTCAAAAAACAATAATTGTTATTGAAAAAATACTCATTACAACATACGAACTTCTGTCAAAATAAACTAACCAATTTCACATATCTCCAATTAATATAAAAATCATTATATTCCAAATTACATATCACACAAAATAAAAATCATTATATTCCATTTATAAATAAAATACTAAAAAGCATACTCAAAAAACATTTCTAACAAAATTTCTCCAATACATACCTAACATTAAATTTAAACCACTATGAACACACATATATAACCCTTTCTCTCTCTTCTCTTTTTTTCTTCACAAATTTCATATTTATAAAGTATAACAACAATAGAAACTAAACAAGAACATGAGAGGATGAAATTGTGTACCTCGTAGAATGCTTCAAAAGAAGGAAAGCTTCACAATTTTTGAAAAAAATGGCAAAATCTCCCCTCAACCCGAGCACACCATGAACACAGCTCGGAGTGTTCATGCTAGCTCGGGCGTGGGGAGGAAGGAGGGAATATATAGGTAGATAATCAGCACCGGTTGCTGGCTGCAACCGGTGCTAACATCGGGGATTTAGCACCGGTCCCTAGCTAGAACCGGTGCTAAATGTTGCTCTGGAATTAGCACCGGTTGCAGGCAGCAACCGGTGCTAAAGGGGTGGACGATTATATGTAAAAAAATAAACTAACCAATTTCACATATCTCCAATTAATGTAAAAAAATTACATAACACACAAACTAAAAAACATTATATTCCATTTAGAAATAAAATACTAAAAAACATACTGAAAAAACATTTCTAACAAACATTTCTCTAATACATACCTAACATTAAATTTAAACCACTATAAACACACATATATATCCCTTTCTCTCTCTTCTCTTTTTTCTTCAAAAATTTCATATTTATAAAATATAATAACAATAGAAGTTAATCAAGAACATGCGAGGATGAAATTGTGTACCTCGTAGACTGCTTCAAATGAAGGAAAGCTTCACAATTTTTGAAAAAAATTGGCAAAATCTCCTCTCTAACCCGAGCGCACCATGAACACTGCTCGGAGTGTTCATGCTGGCTCGGGCTGTGGGGAGGAAGAAGGGAATATATAGCTAGATAATTAGCATCCGGTTGCTGGCTGCAACCGGTGCTAATGTCGGGGATTTAGCACCGGTTTCTGTCTAGAACCGGTGCTAAATGTGCCTCAAGCATTAGCACCGGTTGCAGCAAGCAACCGGTGCTAAAGGTAGGCTTTTAGCACCGGTTGTTGGCTGCAAGCGGTGCTAAAACCCCTCCCCCCACCGACGCCCGCCGCACGCCTGCGCGCGGCTGCTAGCCGTTGGACCCGGTGCTAATACCCTATTAGCACCGGGTCCAGAAATGCCCCCTGTTTATGTGCTCTGCGGATGGCTCATTCTCTTGTAGTGACTTATCCTAAATCACCGTTAGGACTTAAGAAAAATGTTATCGTATAATAAACTTGACCTAGTTACTCTGACGACGTGCTCGGTTGGATCGGCCCTGCATGTCATTATTTATGTCGAAATTAAACTTTTGAATAAAACTCGGATGATTCGTTCTATGTTTCAAGCCACTTTTCTATGGCTGAGATCGTTCTAAGAGACCAATTAAGATTCGCGCCGGTTCATATGAAATGAGTGAAGGTGGATCAAGGTTTTAGGGGATTTATTACTGGTGATGATGATGACAATGTGGTAATTAAGCGCTGGCAGGGTCGATTGGACCATCTTTTTTATGCTTCTGAAGTGCAACTTGCAATTTGCATTCATGGAGTGAGGATATCTCCCGATTCATATTATGTTGGTTACCGAGAATATCTCGGTTCATTGTTAACGGAAACTCCAGCTTAAAAGAAAAGATCGGTGCTGCCGTGCTGGTTCCGCTGAAAAGATGAATTGCTTGCTTATTTGTTGGGCCAATTTTTATCTTCACTCGGCCCATCGATCAATTTTGCTCAGCCTACCGATTGTTGTTTTTTCACTCGGCCCTATAGAATTTGCTAGTGAGTTTATGCCCAGTGAATTTTTTTATTTTATATATTTTTTTTTACGATTTTTCAAAATAAATTGCTGGCTCAAAATTTATCAGATCTGGTCTTATATCGCCAGATGGGACGGCTATCGCCGGCTGAAACGGCGATAGGGATGGCTTTCGCCGTCCCATACGGCGATAAGGACCGTCGGTGCGGTCAAACACCTTTCACCGCGGTCAAAAGAAAAACCGCCGGCCCATCCGGCGAAAGGCTGTCGGCGCCAGGGGCCCACGGCCCTTTCGCCGCCCCATCCGGCGAAAGGTCCTTTCGCCGTAACGGTCGGCGAAAGGCCCCATGCCTCGCCGTTTCGGCCGGCGAAAGGCCCCCGCCCTTTTTAATCCCCCGCGCGCGGCTGAGAGAGCGAGCTCTCTCAGTCTCAGTCTTCCGCGCGCCCACCAGAGGAGAGGAGAGGAGAGGAGAGGAGAGGAGAGGGAAGGGAAGGGAAGGGAAGGGAAGGGGAGGGGAGGGAAGGGAAGGAGAGGGCAGCGAAGCTCTGCCAGATCTACACTTCGCATCAGGTAAAATTTTATTTACCTTGCAGTCAATTTCATTTATGTTTTTAGATAGATAGTTGTAGATGCTAGCTTTTAGATATGAACTAGGTCATCGAAAAGTTTAGTTACAAGATTGTTTAGTTTATTTTTATTAGATATGAACTTGGTCATAGAAAAGTTTAGTTACTAGATCTAGACTGCTTTTGCTTAGTAAATTTAATTTTTTATACCTATATGTAGATGCTAGTTAGAACTAGTGGTATTATATTTTTAGGTTTGCATGGTAGGTAGTAATATTGTTAGTTCGGATTTGTAATATAGAAAAATGAGTAGTATAGTTTTTTTATATAACTATGTGATTCGAATAAATGTGAACGGTTTTTTTTGTTATTAGATGTCAACCGCTACTAGCTATCTCAGTAATTTTTAGATATAACTATTTTATAGAAAAACTAATTAGTAATTTTATTTTTTTATAGAAATGCTAGTTATTTGTCATAGAAAAAATAGTTAGCCCTGACTTTTACATTACATTTGTTATTTAGTTCTTAACATATGAGGTATAAAAAATATTTTCGTAGTCAGTGGTCACTCAATTTTTTTAGTGACATTTATAGTTGAAATGAAAAAGTAGTTACTCACAATTATTAGTGCTCTTACGTATCATGGCAGGAATGTCAGAGAGTTTATTTTTTCAAGTGTTTTATGGGCCTGGGGAGGTTAGGTATGGTCCTGAAGGGGTAGACTTGTCTGAATTTAAGTCATTCACCAAACAAGTAGTTCGAGCAAGAGAGAGGAACTGGACCTCAGTTTGCAACTGGCTATTCAAGGCATTTGGACTTGACAGTGAGCAATTTGAGCTGTCAGTCATGGCTGTAGTAAGGTTTCGAATGGACACACCCCTGTTTTGGGAGTTGATGCCCCTTGTTGGAACCCAAAACTGGAGAGAGTATGTCAATATAGCTACCGAGCGTGGCTTACCACTAGTCTTGTTTGTTCAAGTTTATCAGAAGATTGGGTCTAGCAGTCAGCATCAAGATGACGACAATGCAATTACAGCCGATCCTGCCCAAGAAGATACTGAACAAGAGGAGGTAGATGGAGAACACGAGGAGGTAGATGTTGAAGACGCACCCCATGAACCAACCGGCGAGGCTGATGAGGGGGAACACATCCCTGAGTTAGTTGAGCAGGTTGAGAGGGAGGGGCAAGAGCAGTTTGATGGCATGGAGGGAGACACTTCAGATGAGGAGGATTGCTATCCTGTGCCACGCAACTGGGCAAGCTATGAGTATTCAGCTCTAACTGTCAATGAAGGTGAAGCGGTGGATTGGGAGTACAGAGAGAATGAGGTTTCTGTCGGTGCAATGTATGCAAGTGGGGATGAAGTTAAGGAAGCCATAAAGCGGTGGTCTACACTATCTTTGCAAAGACAGTTCCGAGTGGTGAAGAGCAGCCCAAAGGTATATGATGTGTGTTGCGTGCAAAGCAACTGCCCTTTTAGAGTTCATGCATTTAAAGGCAAGTGGACTGATTACTGGGAGGTGTCGAAATTGGTGGAGCATGAATGCCAACTTGAGGAGTTAAACCCACATCACCGCAACCTTACAGCAGATTTTGTGGCTCAATTCATGTATGCTCAGATCGTCGACAATCCCAGCTTTGAGCCAAAATCAATTATTTGTGCCGTGGAAGAAAAATTTCATTACAAAATCAGCTACAACAAAGCGTATAGAGCAAAGCAGAAGGCAATGGAGATGAAATGGGGGACGTATGAAGCGTCGTATAACAATCTTCCAGCCTTGCTGCACAACATATGTTTGAGAAATCAAGGCAGTTACTATGACTTGAAAACCTATCCCTGTGCTGAGAAACCAGGCAAGCAGGTGTTGCAGCGTTCATTCCTAGCCTTGGGTGCTTGCATTGAGGCTTTTCAGCATTGCCGACCAGTCATTTGTATTGATGGCACATTTTTGACTGGTAGGTACAAAGGAACCATCTTGACTGCTATTGGGTCCGATGGTAACAATCAGGTTTTGCCGTTGGCGATCGCCTTTGTGGAGAAAGAGTCAGGCGATAGCTGGTATTGGTTTCTTGAGAGAGTGAAGCAGATGATTGTTAAGGATGTACCGAATGTCTGTGTTATTCATGACCGCCACAAAGGCATTTTACAAGCAGTCGAGGACATGCAGAATGGCAGCATTGAACGTGAGAGGGCTGTGCAGTGGCCTGACTTGAAGAGTAGGTGGTGTATGAGGCATATGGGTGCCAACTTTCATAGCCAATTCAAAAACAAGACCCTGATGAAACTATTTAAGCGGCTATGCATCCAGAATCAAGAGAGAAAATTCAACCTTATTTGGAAGAAACTTGATGAACTTACAAAGAAACAAGCAGAAGAGCTTGCAAAGAGACCGGTTAATAGTGAGGACCAACATCCCGTTTCGCTTGATGACGTTGGCCTTGATGGTCCACACGTCGTGCGCAAACCCGGTCGGGCCATTAAGACATTCTCTCAGTGGATTGAGCATGAGCCCAAAGAGAAATGGGCTTTATTGTTTGACGAGGGTGGTGCTCGATATGGCATAATGACTACAAACTTTGCTGAGGTGTATAATTGGGTGCTCCGGGGTGTAAGGGGACTCCCCCTAGTTGGAATTGTGGAGTTCTTCTTATATCGGACAATCAAGTATTTCAGGGACCGTTTTACAGTGGCAAACAAATCAATGTCTGACAACCAGAAGGTTTATGGATACAAAATGACTGAGTACATGGAAAAGGCAATGAAAAAGGCTCGTAGACACCGTGTGACCGCCAACGGTGCCACTGAACGACGATTTGAGGTCCTCTGCAGGGACAAAGGTCGATTGGGAGGGCGGCGGGAGAGACACGCACAAGAATGCATTATTACAAATCTTGGATGTGTTTGTTCCTGCCACAAGCCAAAGCTGCATCATCGTCCCTGCACCCATGTCATTGCTGCATGTCTTGAGGCGGGAGGGCTTCAGCCTCGTATGTTTGTGTCCAACTATTATTTCAAAGAAACAATTTGGGCCACTTGGAAGAATGAGGTTTATGGGTATCGTATCCTAGGAAACTTCATTTCTAATCCTGGAGAGCACGCACTTTACATTCCTGATCCTGATCCAGAAATGTTCCAAGGAGTTGGCAGACGGAAGAACAGACGGATTCGAAACAACATGGATCAATCTGAAGCTGGTGCAGAAGTGCGCCTCTGCTCCAAGTGCCATGAAACTGGTCACAGCTACAAGAATTGTCCAGCAATGACGTATGCCAGGGGAACAAGCCAAGCGGGGCCATCTACCGTCGCTCCAGTTTCCACTTCACGTGCTCGTGGCCGCCGTGGTCGTGGTAACAGTGATGGTCTCCTGTGACCACTGAATAATATAGTATTTATTTATAAACTATGTAATTTGTGTACTTTGAACCAGGTCATTTGTCTATTTCGGACTATGTAATTTGTGCACTTTGGACAACGTAATTCATGTAGTATGTATTATGTAATTCATCTAGTTTGGAATATGTAATTCGTGTGCATTGAACATCATATGGTTAATGTGGACTATTAAAATGTTGTTGTATTTATAATTGTTTCATTTACCTTATTGTTTAATTTAATTTATTAAGCTGCGACCACTTTCGTATTGACAAAGATTTCAATTCTTTCAGCTATGGCCGAAGGGCCTCCGCAGCCCTACGAGACTTCCGGAGTTGCTGGACAGGGTGATTGACGCGAAGCACCGGTCGTTCATGTCTGCCGTGCGTGGTTTGCCCCAGCACACGTTTCGCGCACGAGTGCCGTTGTCGACGATGCCCCTTGACGACCGTTGGCTTCCGAGGTACGTATGTATGGTTAACTTTGTAACGATATAATCTTATTTAGAATTAATATCGATTTTGTATCTCCTTTTGTAGCACTAATCTAAATTTGTATCTATTTCTGCAGGTTAAGAGCTGCGGGCCTTTTACCCATGGCGAGGTTGGTCGAGGGTGACATGATGGATGCAGAGGTCAGGGGAGGGGACAAGGCGACACGTTTCCACTTCGACATGTCTCTCCTAGCAGCTTTGCTGGACCGGTGGCGCCCAGAGACTCACACGTTCCACCTACCAGTCGGTGAGATGGCACCTACACTACAGGACGTTTCCCTCCTTTTGGGTCTGCCGTGTGATGGCGACCCCGTCGCGGCCCTGGACGTCGGACCAGGGTGGCGGGACGAGTTGTTGGGCCGCTTTGCCGACGTTCACCGGATCGATCACGCGCCTCCGTCAGGGTCAGTCTCGAGCCATGCTGTGGGCTCCAAGGGTACTACCCTTTGCTCAGCAGTGGGCCCAGGCCCTTGACGACGTGGTGGTCGAGGAGCGGCCACACTCGGATGAGGCTTTCGCGGCCTATCTGGCGTGGTACTTACCCAGGACACGGTCACGGGTGGTCGTTGTTCCACAGGACCCTCACGGAGCGCCAGCCAGAGTTACTGACACGTACCCTGTTTCGAGGGACCAGAACTTCGCCATCGCGGTATGTTTGTCAAATTTAATCATGTTATCATTCATTTCATATGATTTTATATTAAATCATAACCTTGATAACTATGTTTTTGGTAGACCGAGGCTCTAGCGTTGGTCGAGGCCGAGGTGGACCAGGACTTGCAGAGGTACATGTACATGGCGCCGCAGGACCACGGGGCTGCATATAAGAAGATCAAGGAGTACTGTGTCAGGTTCAGACGGGCCATCACTTGTCGAGGTGGACACGCAGACGTCTACCTCCCACCACGGGCACAGCACCCTGGTTCGACTTCTGCTTTACCCACACGGGCACAGCACCCTGGTTCGACTTCTGCTTTACCCACACGGGCACAGTACCCCGGGTCGTCTTCTGGTACAGTTGCACGACCACAGTACCCCGGGTCGTCTTCTGCTACACCTGCACGACCGGAGTACCCCGGGTCGTCTTCTGCTACACCAGCACGCCCTCCCATGTACACTCCACGGCCGGCTGGTATGCACACTAAAATTTTGTTTATTTACTTCTGCATGTATGAAATGGTTTCATATTGAATTATCTTTATTTTTGCAACATAGTACCACGGTTCGCCCCACCCAACCCTGGTGCTACAGGGCCCTCTTCTGGTGGTCCGCTGTTTCACGACTTCGGTACGTATTAAAAAAATTTAATCATGCAATTTTATTACTTGCATAAAACTAATTGTCTATTATCTTATTATTGTTTAGGATACACAGGGTACGGAGGGATCGAGGAAGACGTGCAGACTGCGGAAGATGGCAGTCAGCCAGATGGACCGTGGGTAGGATCCTTTTTCAGCACGAACCCTTACCCGGACGAGATCGGCACTTCGCAGCTTGGTGGTGCGCCGCTGTTTCCCACACAGGGCTCACAGGAGGACGTCCAGACACCGGTTGCAGATGAGGCGCGACGTCCCACACGCCAGGTTGCAGCACCAGACCCGCTCACGTATTCACAGCACCACACCCGAGCGGCGCAGGCGGCAGAGCGTCGTGCGAGGGGTGCACAGCGTCACAAGCGAGGGCGCATTTAGTACCTTCTTATCTATGTATGTGTTTTATGTTGTGCTCAGACTATGTGTTTTATGTCTTACTCGTACTATGTGATGCATGTAGTAGACTATTAACTATGTGATTTATGACGCGACCAGACTATGTCATTTATGCCCTGCTCACACTATGTCATGTAGTAGATGGTGAACTGATGGATCACTGAAAAGCCTACGCATCCTATGATACAATGGATCACTGAAAAGCATTGACATCATTGCCTTTGATATGACATTTCACTGAAAACCGTACACACTTTCTGAAAAGTCTACACAATATCAACTAGCCTTGGCAGTATGCATGCGAGTAGCCTTTTCAGGCATCTATCTAGGCTTTTCAGATCATCAATCTCGATTTCAATTATGACGTGCTCAGACTATGCAATTACTTCTTGCTCAGACCGTGTCATGCATGTGCCGCAACAGGCATTTCACTTTTCTTAGTCCTAGGCTTTTCAGTGCTCTTCGTAATAGGCTTTTCAGTCCTATGGACGTAGGCTTTTCAGGTGCATTTGTGTCACCACAGTATGGGCAACGACCAAGTTTCCTTCGCCAGCCTATATGTACACACAAAGGGTCCTCCCATTGCAAGAAACAAGATCATTCAGCTCAGCAACAATGTCTAGAGGGTCAGGTAGTGGCAAGGGTTTGAGCTTCGGGAGTGCAAAGGGGGGAAGGAAGGGACCTCCCATTGTGTGGGACGATGTCGGGTCTCTTGGTCCTGATTACTTTGGGGAACCATTGTATGAGTTTCCAGTTCAAAGCAAGCATGATTTCACAAAGGATAAGCCTCTTAGAGGATACACTAAGAGCAAAGAAGACTGGCCAAAATGCATGCATGGTGAAGATTGCTTAGTGCAGATGAATACCTCCGATCTGAATGGAGGTCGTCGTTTCTTCAAATGCCCAAGAGCATGGGTAAATGTTACTAATAATCCTCAGTTAATTATGCTTGTCTTAGTTTCACCATCTTACTCGAGTTATTTGATTTAGGCTTCTGAAGCCGAAGAAAACTGTGGGTTCGTTAGGTGGGTCGATCCTCCTCCTCTTCTTCCCCATCATGAGTTCATCGAATATCTGCAGAACAAAATCCAAGATCTGGAAACCAAAGTTCAGCACTATGAAGAAGAGGAATACAACAACAATGAAGCTGTGTCACAGGAGGCGCCGTGCAATGACCCATATTGCAGCTGCCCCTGTCACCAAAAGAAGCCTGCGTCGCCGCCACCGCCGCCTTCGCCCCCTCCTCCGCCGCCGATGGGAGGATATTATGGAGAAGGTGCAACACAGTTTGCTATGTGGGGAGATTACTAGAACCGTTCAATGGAGTTGTCGTAATTATTCCGTTTAATTACCTAAGGCATGTTAGGATTAGGTCGGCACATCATACATGTGTCGCACGTGCCACTGCCACTTGTGTAGTTTGAAGGTCAATGGCGCAAGCACGTTGCATTGAAATGTACCGTAGTGTATGCAACATTGCTACATGCACCGTGACATTCTTTGTCATGTATTCCAAATTCGTTTTAATTTAATGAAGTCATGTACCTTTGTATCCAAAGACTCTACTATTTATCAGACTTCTTTTATTAACCGTACCATCCCAGGCCAGGGCATCCAATGTGGGGAATCCAGTGTCGCTTTTCAGACTACTCTGCTTTACCATAGCATCCAAGGCTAGGGCATCCACTGTGGGGAAGCAAGGCATCCAATGCCGCTTTTTCTGTGATACAGTGTCTCGCGCAGAGCATGCACTGAAGACGGCGTGGCGAACTTATCCGCTTGCATTGGATTCGATCTCTTTTTATGTACCACACATCCAAAACATCATGGACTCGGTCTATGGACCAACCCAATCATTCACTATATATGGCATGCCATTGCTATTGAACTTGTGCAGTGTCTCAGTTACAAACCATGGCTTGTTCAGATCCAGAGCTCCTCAAGTGGAGGAAGGTGAGAGTTGCCGTTCCACAAGGGGTGCATGTGCCAATGTGCTTCTGTGGTGACCTATGCAAGCTTGTGCAGTCAAAAATCTTGGGTGACTGCTACGGCATGAGATTTTTCATGTGTGACAACTTCGAGTATGATCCACCCAAGGTGTCTGCAAGCATGAGAGCCAAGGTATTCACTAACCCTACCATGTTTTTCTAACCATTTCATGTTTCGTATTCTTACTTTGGGGAGTTAAAGACTCCCCCACCTCTCTGTGATTTCTTGCAGTGGCTAGATACAGAGCAGTCCGATGAGGACAAGGCTCATGTTGAGCATGAAGCAGCCTCGGCAAGAGCAAGGTGGCAACGAATGATGCACGAGGAGGAGCAGGAAAAGAAGCGCAAGAAGGACCAAGAGGAGATCCGCAAGAGGTTCGAGGAGGTCGAGCGTCAAGAGGCACAGGAACGTGAAGCTGAAAGGGAGAGAAAGAGAGAGAGGGCACGTCGTGCAAAAGCAGCTGGCCCTGAAGCCATTAGGAAGGGAAAATATCCCCGTTGTACCCAGTGAAGCATAGGCTTCACACCCGGCGATTTAAATTACCCAAAGGCATGTTAGGACTAGCAGTAGCACATGATACCGTTATCAATGTGGTACACATGCCATTGCACCTAGTAGTAGATGTTTAGATCAGAGGAGGTGCTCGACACCTTTACCTCCTGATCATTTCATTTCGCTAAAATGCATCTATGCATTCAAGCCGGGTTATGCAATTCTAATGTTTCAAAAAATGTTATTTGTTCTACTAGTTAAATCGTTCTCTTTACATATAAAAAAATCCCATACATAAAACTCAATATTTAACTATTGCGTTACGGTAAAAATGGTTAACCGGAAACGTACAAAGTATCATAAACAAATCTACGACATTAAACGGTAGAAAATTTAAACGGTAGCAAATATAACCGAAAAATATTTATGCGTCAAAAACTACGTCAATTCATATTATGGAACCAAATCGAGCGGAAAAAATATATCAACTATTAATCAACATAAATTAAATTATTCACCTATTTCATAAAAAAACTTTTAAACAAATATAGCCAGTTCACGGTAAAAATGGTTAACCGGAAACGTACAAAGTATCATAAACAAATATACGACATTAAACGGTAGAAAATTTAAACGGTAGCAAATATAACCGAAAAATATTTATGCGTCAAAAACTACGTCAATTCATATTATGGAACCAAATCGAGCGGAAAAAATATATCAACTATTAATCAACATAAATTAAATTATTCACCTTTTCATGAAAAAACTTTTAAACAAATATAAAAAAAACTTTTAAACAAATATAGCCAGTTCAAACGGCTATAGCCGTTTGAACTGGCTATAGCCGCAACCCCCCCCGGCGAAAGCGGTTGCCACGGCGGGGGGCACCTTTCGCCGTTCCAAACGGCGATAGCCAGTTCAAAGGGCTATAGCCGTTTGAAACGGCGAAAGGGCCCACCATCGCCAGGGGAGGCCCTTTTCGCCGGATCAAACGGCGATAGCCGTTTCAACCGGCGATATAAGTCCAGATCTGATAAATTTTGAGCCAGCAATTTATTTTTGAAAAATCGTAAAAAAAAAATATAAAAATAAAAAAAATTCTATGCCCAGTCCAGACCCGCAGGCCGCAGCCGTTTCGTATCAGCGTCTTTTGATCTCCGTCATTTCTCCTCCAGGCGGCGGTTCGTCTTCTTCGCCACAATCACATCGCCGCCTTGCTCTCCAGCAGCTGCTGCCGGCGGCCGAAGCAAAGGGACAACTCAGTACCAAATCGAGGTGAGGTATCCCACAGATTCCACAAATTTCCTCTCCCCTCTTGTTCTCCGCTCACTCTTCCCCTTTTAGGCCTTTCCCGCGCAGAATCACCTTGGCGCACGCGACCTGTTAGACGGAATGGACAAGAAGATGAAGGCGTCAGCGGCGGTTGGTGAGGACCGCATCAGTGAGCTCCCGGACGCGCTCCTCCACCACGTGCTCTCCTTGCTTCCGGTGGACGAGGCCGTGCGGACCTCTGTGCTTGCCCGCCGGTGGCGAGGGCTCTGGAAGGGCGTGCCCGTCCTGCGCCTCGTCGGCCCCAAGAAGAGGTTCCCGAGCGCTGAGGATTTCGACAGGTTCGTAAACCATCTCATCTCCGCCCGTGGCGATTTGCCACTCGTCAGCTGCGAGGTCGAGGCCTACCTGACCTGGGATGATTACGCCGGGGAGCCTGAGGAGCCCGAGCCGAACAAGTACTTCCATTCTTGGATCCAGTACGCGCTGGCGTGCAAGGTTCAGGTGCTCAAGGTTGTCGGCGACTATGTCGGCTCTGAATCGGAACTCGTCGTGCCTCTTGTCTCCCAGCACCTGACCAACCTGGATGTTCAGAATGTGTTTGTGGACAAAGTTTCTCTGGATTTCTCAAGCTGTCTGGTTCTAGAGGAGTTGAAGATGAAGCATTGCGGCCTTTGGGTGCACGACATGTCGTTTCCGTCGCTGAAGCGGCTTTTCCTTGTCGAATGCAACTTCCCTAGAGGGTTACCGCGTCCGTATCTCTGCACCTGGTGTTGTTTCGCTGCGCCTTCATGTTGGCCGAGGCAAGACTCCTTTGCTTGAAAGCATGCCTCTGCTAGAAACAGCGTGCATTGAACTTTCCTATCAGTGCAAGGATCAGTGTCGGGGTTGTGGTGGTGATGAGAGCTGTGAAGGCTGTCATGGCTATCCTGTTGGGAGTTATCGGAGTGTACTTCTGAATAGCCTGTCCAATGCTGTCAATTTGGAGTTGAAAGATGAACCTAAAGTGGTATGCTTCACTTATGTTATGCTGTTACTGTTATTTCTAGACATGCATAAATACATACTTAATTAAAAAATTCCTTATTTTTATTATCACACTTTGGTGCTTTCACTGTCATTAATTGCCAAAATACCTTTTTCTTTTGTTACGGATGATTCTGATAAACTGAATTATTCGTAGTGTATGTAGCTGTCAATTTCGTACACCATGCAACTTAGAAATGATAGACCATCAGCCTTTATGGAAATTATGATCAATATATAAAGGATCACTTCAGATGCAGAAAACTTGGAAAGACATGGGTTATGAATACTTCTCACTGCATCTGCATAATTCAAAACTAGAAACTAACTAGCCCACAAGAAAAAAAGATACTAACTATTGTACTGATATATGTCCAATCAAGCCCTTGTACTACAGATTGCTTGATGCTAGTGCTCAACTATTTATTTTGTTGAATTGCACCATTCAATTTATTTGTTCATTTCCTATTTAAAGGACTGAATAGACAAAATGGTAGTTTAGAGGCTTAAGGTATACTTTTGTATTTTTCCTATCTATATTTATTTATGAATTTGAAACGTCTACCAATGTTTCTACTACCCTCAGTTATTTAAATTTATAAGCTGGAAATTGTGAGTCTCTAATATTTATTGTTCTTCTGCAATTTGTACAGTACATCTATAAAAGGCATTTGGAATGTTGCCCCATATTTGGAAGATTAAAGACTCTTTTACTCGACATGTGGTGTAGGGCTATTGACCTGCATGCACTAGTTCGCATTCTTCAGCACACACCTATTCTTGAAGAGCTCACTCTTCAGCTTTGTAGTGACGAGGTAGATTTTCTGGATTTGATACCACTGTGCTAATGAATTGACCATGTATATCCTGTTGATCTTACTAATGTCATGTGTCATGTAGAACTTCTTAAATGCAGGCAGAGGTGAAAGAAAACATGCTCGAATTGAGCAAACTTTTGCATGCGCACATCTCAAGCAAGTCAACATTGAATGTGAAGAGAAGCTGAGAGTCAAGGATAAGGTCAGACAAATTATGAAGATCTTTCGTAAGAGTGGCATACTTACTGAGAAGATCAGCTTCAAGAAGATCCCAAGGCCACAAGGTTGTAAGTTAACTATTGATGTTCTTCGTGATTCATGTCTCTAATCCAAAAAACATGGAACGAACCATGTTCTAACCAATATATTGTATTGCTGACAGAAAGAGTCGTTGCTTTCAGTACTGCCATCTTACTAAGAACCATACATTGATGTCTGTTTTTACCTTTTATGAGCTTGTGAACAATTTGCTTATCGGGGATTGATGGTAAATGCTGCTATCTCCTGATTTCCCCTAGTGACACCATAGGAAACTAGCATGCATGCCACACTTCTGACTGATAGATCAGAAGTTTTGGCTTACCTCCTGTTTAACAAGAAATTAGGTCAAACTACATGCATGTTATGTAGTTCTCTGCTTCAAAAATTCTATCGAAGCAATCACAAATTTCTGTCATCTAATAGAACTGATAGTGTGTTTTCATCTTTTGTGCAAGCTATCATTTTGAGGTTGTATCACCTAGGGCCTTTGATGACAACTGGTCCGGTCCTGGTGGCGAGTAAGGGTGTGTTCAATTGCGATGTTGTTTGAAGCCTGTTTGTAGTGGTGGCCCTATGCGGGCTCTTGGTTTCGTGGTGCAACTTAGCTAAACGACTTCCTGTCTCGACTGTTAAGACATTACTATTTCGGTTTTGTTATTTCTCAGTCGACTAAATGGATTATTTCTCAATCAACGAGATGGCACCAAGTAAACTGAAAATGGAGCCATCATTGGTATATGATTAATCTTGTTTGAGTTTTCCGTTCAGCCAAAGGCTTTAATTTCAAACCTAAGAAATGTTCTTCAATTTGTACAACATAACAGAACTTGCATTAGCTACAGTGTACTGTCTATAACGTGCCAACTGCTGACTGCTAGATCACAACATCAATTGGAACTCGATCAGCATGGTATATTTTGTACCCCCAACAAGGCCGGAAATAACATTAGGAAACACACTGTTTACATGAATTTGATGATTGATCGGCAGTGGCAAACAAGACCAACTCCAAAGCTATGCCAATGACAAACCTAATGAACAGTAAATCAACCGACGGTTGGCAGAAAATCATACAAGGAATGAAAATTCAACACCAAAACTGGATGCATAACCAAGCACAGCAATAAGCTGACAAGCACGATCAAATTATATCAAATAGATAACTACATCATGGTCCCTAAGCCTGGCCATGATTTGCACCTTGTAGATGCACAGAAAGGAAGCAAATGACCCAGGGACAGGTTCATCCTCGGCGGTTCAACCCCCAACGATGCCTACAGATAACCCAGTCCTAGAGCATGAGTTTAACGAGATGACAATGTAGACACATCTAAAATTTATCATAAAGATCATGCATTCAGGGCTTATTTGGATCGAGACCTAGCAGGCAGCTTGCCGGCCAGGCAACATCCGGCTAGGCTCCAAGCAAACATTCCCTCAGTAGCTTCGATTCCAGTATTTAGCCATGATGTTTCGAAGTTGTTGTTGAGAATCATCACATGCTTTCTGAATGCGTCTCTCCACCTCTTCCAGCCTTGAGAGTTTTGATTCTTCATGTTCTTTCTCCTTCTGAGTCTTCTGTCGTTTCTGGCGAAGGTGCTCAAGTTTCTGCTCATGCTCAGCTATAGCTTTATAACTTTCATCAAGAAATGAATTCATTCGGAACAAGCACCTTCTCTTCTCCACCTTCTGTGCTTTAATTGCTTCTAACTCTTCAAGAATTTTGGTATAGTCAGATTTCAACTCATTCAATTCATTCACGCAGCTTTGCACATCATGTTCCGAAATAGTATTCAATTTGGAAAGTGTGACGTTCCTCTCTTCAAATGATACCTCACTTTCCACTAAGCTGTTAAACGGCTGCATCATCAGACCTAAAGCCATTCCTTCCTGCTGGACAACAATTTCATCCAATGAGCTTTGCTGACTACACGCATCTTTGGATCCTATATTTTTTGGCACTGCAGATCATACAATAATCATTAGTTTAAGTGCACCACCATGTTGACGATTAACGAATCTGTGTTAGAGGAAGTACTTACATCTTTTGAAATAAGTAACAACCTTCCTACTTGGACCTTGATTAGTACAAATTGACACCTTCGCATAGATTCACAATCAGAAGAGAACATGACATGAATATAAATACAGAAAGGAAAATTTTTGAAGCCAACAATCACTAAGTTTTTGCAATGTTTTTTTTGAACGAAGTCAGTAGGGGAAGCCCCTAAAGTTTTTGCAATGTTACTTCAACTAAAAACACAAGGAGAAGAGGACTCACATTATCAGAGGAATCATTATTCCCCTTAGATGCTTTTATAGGGTCTGTTTTCCCCTTTTTGTTCCCCGGAAGAACTGTGTTAGGTAGGGTGTCTTGATTAACAGGAGTTTCTGTTTCACCAACAATGTGTATTGATTCTCCTGGAGGTGTTGAATGTCCTGAGGAAGCACAAAGAAGCCTATTCATTAGCAATGAACAAGTGCTCACTATCCTGTGTGAAAGACCAAGACCACCATTCTTACCAGATAGCAAACAAGAACTAGGAGAATGGTTGTTTGCTGGTGGCTTGCTTAATACCATCTGTAATAGCTGCGGTTCTTTGTTTGACTTTTTGATGGCAGAATGTTCTGGATCATGACTATGTTCATCATCAACGGATGTCACCTCAACTGGTGAGCTTGTACATTTCCCAGATGTGGAGTGCCACCTCAAGTTAGCCTGTCTCTGTTATAGTTATTAAATGTCAGAATGGAGCAAGCAAGTGAAAGGAGATGATAGAATGCTGAAAGATTTAAACAAACCAATAATGTGTTCTACTACAACCATCAAAGTCTATTATTATACTAGTTGAATGTCATTCCACATTTAAAAAAAGGAAAATCATACTCAATGCCCATATGCCCATAGGATCCTACTCAGCTCGAAATAAATATACTAAAAAAGAGCTCTTCCAATCTAATAATCCTAAGAAGGGTGATAGCAACAAAAATGGCAATCCCATGAATTTCCTTGAATGTATTGGGGAAGAGTGAATATAATAACAAAAAACGGCAAGTGTGATTCAAGGCACCATAAGAATAGAATACTGAAAATCTAATAAGCTAGAGATAGAAGAAAGCCATATAATACATTCTCCTAAATTAAGGGGATAAAGAGAGATCCAAACCAATTATTTGGTGGGACTATATCATAAATGTGTGAATCAGTTATTACACATTAGCAACAACTAAACATAATACTTTTTAATCAAATGAGTTACAAATCTATGGGATGTGTTTCCACCTAACAAAAAGACATTAACAAAATAAGGCATGTCTACAGACTTTGAAAACAACAATGGTTACTCAAAAAATAAAATTGTAAACAATGCATGAATGTTTTAGCTAGATTTTAAAGGAATTACTAATGAGGATGCTACCTGCTGCCTGCTAGCACTCCTAGTTCTCCTAGCGATGGGGCTAACACTACGGTTCAAGTGTCCAAGGCAGACCGGAACCGAACCATCATTGGCGGTGAATTCGGCCTCCATCGGTCGGCCTGACGTTGACCTACAACAACAACAAACCTTATCAGATGGTGCACAATAACAAGTAGATCCATGAGTCGGCCGTGGAATTGATGGAGTTCGTTACACAAGAAGATCCAGATCTACCCGAAAAAGATTCCAAAAATTAAAAAAAGAGAGATGGATAGAGAAGATTCCATATCGACCGGTTTTGATCGAAGCCACATCGTACCAATAAGCATAGAGACAGGTCCGCGAATTCGAAGGGATCTACCTTTGCTCCTGTGGCGGCGGCAGATCTGGAACTTGAAGGCAATATGGAGGGAGAGACCAGAAGAGGAGGGGTAGGGAAGTAGGTGAGGTTGACGAGGCCACGAAGGGGTAACCCTAGGATTGGCCTTATAAGGGTGAACGGGGTCATTTCTTGCATGGGCCGTCCGCCACAAGTTGTCCCGATTTGCATGTATTTGCCAAATTTTGCATAGCTCATGGGCTGAACTGGACAAGGGACCTAATGCATGGCCCAACTTTGGTTAGGCTATGTTTCCAATAAGGCCGTGAGTGCACCGCAGAACTACCAGGCAAAACCTCGTCAATCAGCCCAACTAATTACCCCTTATCAAGGTTTTTTTTTACTGTGACCCATGTATTTTTCTTTTGTGAGCCTGCTAACTCATGCGCATGCATATTATTATAAGATACACACTTCATTTCGTAAAAATGTAACATGAAAGGGGCTCAACATTCCATTATTAGCAATTTTCCAAGCACTAAATAGATAAGCTTCTGTATCAGCATTTTAAAGGAATGAAAAACGGTGAGGCTACCCCTAAGTGCCGGGGGGGGGGGGGGGGGGGGGACTCGCTGGCGCACATGCGGTGCGCCAACGGTCGCCGCACATCCCAGATTCCCAGCCTCTTTCATGGCATGGGAACTCCCCACCCAATTAATGTTTGTGGGCCCCACAAGGTGTATTTTGAAAACAATTCATATATCATAAATGGAGTATCCAAATCAAATTTCGATTGCACCACTACATTTCTTATAACGAGATCTTCATAACTAGACCGCACTTGACTAGTTTCAAATTTTAAAAAATGGAACATTTTTTTAAAGAAGAAACAATTCGTCCGAGTTTACAACCAAAACAAATAATCTAATCTTGTGAAACAAAAATATCATATGAAAGGAACATAAATTATAGAATATGGAACAAATCGTGAAACAAAAACGTGGGAACAAAATATTATACATGAGGAACAAAAAATGTATACTTATGGAACAAAATATATAATGGAGATTGTATGAAATAATATATATGTGTGTATATATATATATGTGAGGAACAAAATATTGTACGTTTGGAACAAGTATATGAATATAGGAACAAATTATATGGCTCAAACTGTGGAAAAAATTGTACTACTCGAATTATCATCGAATAAAGAAAAACATCAGTCACACCATAAGAAGAATAAATAAATAAAAGAGAAAAAATCAGTCACAAATGAAATGAACACATCATCAACACAGAATAAAATGAACAACGGGAAGAGAAAAAAAATGAAGAGAAGCTAGCGGCATGGACAAAATGGAAAAGTAATAGAAAAAAGAGAGAAAAGATAAAGAAAAAATAGCGACACGCAATACAAATCAAATATGAAAATGATTGAAGAAAAAATTGAAAATAAACAAATGAAAGGCTTACCTCAGCGGGCCCACCGGCCCAAGGAACAAAACGGCAGCTCTCTGGCCCGTCCCGCCGTCATCATCCCTCACGCGCGCGGCCTGCCAACCCAGAAAAAAAAGCGGCAGCTCGTCCATCGTTTGACACACGGCTGCGGTGCTGGGTTGGCGTCGCATATGCGGCGCATAGCATTAGCGCTAAGCAGGGGGCTTAGAAAGATAGAAGCATCAAGTTAATTTATGTATACACATGTACATTTCAAATTTTGTTAACAACATTTCCTTTATAAATAACAAATATTTTATTAATAGTCAAATCTCAGTCCAATACCACACGGGTCAACAATCCAAAACGAGCGATCAAGGCATGCAGTGTCCCTTTTTATTCCCTGCATGCCATGGACAACTTACAAATTCATCCCAAATCTGTTGTAGATAAAAAGTATTCATGTTGATTATTGAGCTCAGTTGTGAGTAACGGTGGCCATGTTGATTGCCCTTCTTGAATCCTCAAAAACGGCAACTACCTCCTCTCCCACACACACCATGTCCTATCGCACCTATGGCTCAGCCTAGCGAGGGACCGCAAATAAAGCTATCAATCAACGTGTACTTTTGTACATGCATGTAGTACTTGTTGGACTAAGATGTACTTCCCTCCGTTCCTAAATATAAGTCATTCTAACTTTCTTGGAGAGTCAAACTATTTTATCTTTGACCAAAATTATAGAGATGACTTCAAAAATTTATGATACCGAATAGCTATACTATGAAAATATATCTAAGAAACAATCTAATGATACTTATTTGATATCATAAATGTTAGTATTTTATTGTATAAATTTGGTCAAAGTTGAAAAGGTTTGACTCGTTCAAGAAAGTTGGAATGACTTATATTTAGGAACGGAGGGAGTATCTTGCAGTTAGGCTCTGTTTGGATGTACTCCCTCCGTCCCATAAAGAGTGCAATTCTGGCGTTTGAAAAAATCCCACAAAGAATGCAATCCTAAAAATTGGATCACAACACCCTTCCTAATTAGGTGGCCAGATTTGATTTGCATGCCAAAACTAACCACTTTAGGTAAAAAACCGAGGGTAGGGGAGTCTTTTCGCACCACCACTAATCTGTCTGAAAAAAACTAGAATTGCACTCTTTATGGGATGGAGGGAGTAGATATTGAAGGCCTTGGCATTGAATTGACTTCAATACAAAATCCAGCTAGGCATTGAAATGAGTTCAATACCAAAGCCACTGTTCGGATGTAGATAAATTGTTGGATAGAATTCAACTCAAGAACCAATACTAATTCACGTTTGGATACAAATATCCTCCGATTTGGATCGAATTGAGCTATCCTCATCCAACGATACCGGCGCCTGCATCCCGATGATGGAGTATGGTCCCTGGAGGGGCGGCGCGGACATGCCGACAGGGTGGAGGGGCGATGAGGATGGGATGGGGCAGCGGTACTCACCGGCATAGGGGAGGGCGAGGCGGGGCATCTTGGGGGAGACCGGCGGTGCGGGGCGACGGAGCTGCGCGGCTCACCGGTGAAGGAAGGAGGGAGCTGTGCGGCGTGCTGGCGAAGGGAGGATGGGGCCAGTGCGGCTCTATGACAGAGGGAGGGAGGGGGGCGGCGCAGCTCGCCGGAAGAGGAAGGACGGGACGCCGCGGCTCACTGGAGGAGGGAGGACGGGGCCGATGCGGCTCAGCGACAGCGGGAGGACGAGGTCGGCGTGACTCAGTGGAGGAAGGAGGGAGGGGACGGTGTGGTTCGCTGGAGGAGGAAGGACGGGGCTCGGGGAGGCACGGCTCACCGGGAGAGGGAGGACGGGACCGACGCGGCTCAGCGGCGGAGGGAGGGGTGGGGCAACGCGGTGCACCTGCGGAGGTAGGACTGGGCCGCCGTGGCTCACCGGCCGGAGGGAGAAGGGAGGGGCGGCACATCTTGCCGGTGGGAGAAGGACGGAAGAGACGAGAAAGTTCTGGGGAAAACGAATGCCATGCGATTCAGAGGGTGCGACCTCTGTATTGGACGAAGGGGTACGCATGTAAAACGAATATCGCGAGGCATTCGACTACAATTCCGCCGCCTAATTTGTATGACATCCAAACAATGGCATTCGTGAAGGCCAATTCCAATGCCTGATTCCAGCCTCGAATGCTGACTTCCAAACAGGGCGTTATTGTATCAATTCTTCTTCATCAGCATTACCCATTGTAGCATCTGCAAAGACACCATATTCAACCAATATCAGAATGTTGTTATCATCCTCTTTTAATGAAGCGGTTGAAATTTTGACTGATTGAGTTTTGAGAATTTGAACTGCGTTCATACGCGCTCACAGAGATCGAGAGAGGGAGAAGTTGAACTACTTCAACTTGTACTGCCCGTTGCAACTGCTGCTTGCCACTCTCTCCTTACCAGTGTTATCCTAAACGCTAAACGGTAAACAGTCGGTCACCCACCGTTTAGCTCATTATACGGACTAAACGGCCAATTAAACAGATTAAACGACCATTAAACGGGCTAAACGGATGATTAAACGGAGACAGTTAGGCACTGTGTAGCGTTTAAACGGTGTGTAAACAGGATTAGATTTACTTTATTGCATGGGAAACCCGGACGGCTGGAGCGCCGATGACTGGGTTCTGGGCTTGATACCGGGACTGGCAGGGAGGAAATGCCCCTCCAGGCCCAACCTTCACCTTTATTTAATTTAATATATTATATTATTGAATTTGTGGGATTTGCTGGGTATTCAATTCTGAATACTCACTCTTGCTTTCATTGTCACACAGGTTTAAGTCTCCAGGGCGATGAGGTGCTACAGCCCATTCCGGTGGAGGAATGAAGTGCTTACCCGCTCTCCGCTAGCTAAAACAAACGGTGTTAAATCTGTTTTAAAATTATACGTTATTTACTTCTTCTGATACTAATCTGTGATAAGATCTGTATCAGCGACCGATCCAGGACTTGATACAGGTAATCAAGGGACGTCCCGGTAAGGGGTCCCCACAGGGTGGTATCAGAGCCGTAAATAAATTCATAACACCATATAAGACAGCCCATAGGCGTTAGGAAGCCATAAACCCTCTACTTTGCTCTTATTTTTCGAAATTTATCGAAAAATCCTTTGTCCATGCCCCTGAACTCCCTTTATTTCTTGCTTAACACCAAATGTTACTCTGAAAGGTATGGATCATAGGAATGAAGTTCGGAAGATGATCCGCAATACGGAGATTATGAGATGAAGACTTGCAAATGCTGCCGGAGTAACTAGAGATCTAGTTATAGAATGTTATATTGGAAAATAAGCCTATGACTTCATAGCAATGTACTTTTGATTGTAAAATGTTTGATTAGGCCCCGGATAATAGTTTCCCCCTTTCCATATAATAGATATGGATTTGATTGGTAATTGATTGTAGAAATGCGTGGATAGATCCACTCTTTCCTTTAAACCTAAGGATTGTCTATAGCTTTTGTCCCTCTAACGTTATCAGTGCAGGCAGAAGCTCAGAAATAAGGAAATTTTTGGAGAAATAGCTCCACGTGTCGAATACGGAATACGGGATCTAATCCTCTTAAGTGGGGTAGATTCCGAAATTATCAGGGCATTATACTTGGAAACCCACAGGATCGGTTAATGCGAGTCACAATATACGAACCCCAGGGAAATACGGAATAATCACAGGAATAGTATAAAACAAGTTTATACTATAAATGTGACAAGGTTTGAATCCCTAAGTAAACCTTGGAACTGAAACCTGTAAAAGCTGAAGGAACCAATACGGAGGATATAAGGATTTACCTTAGAAACCCTATTCCATAAACCATTAGCTGAGAAAGCCCACTCTTTTCCCTGCCAAGATCAACTCCATCTACCATGAATATGTTCCGGATTAGCCAACAATTTCCTTAAATTAGGACTGGCTATGTCCATAAACCTCTAAGATCTCCTATCAGTTCCTGTAACCATTCTCACCCATAATTTTCTCAAAACTCCTATTCCTAACATCAATTTCAAAGAAGATGAAGAGATAGCCGAAGTTCTGCATCTGGAAATATGCAAGTTTCTTTGTAGAACTAGCTTCTCCTCATCATCACTATTCCCGAGTAAAACCATCATCAATTCTTTCGAAAATTCGCCTCGATCTAATCCTACCGAGGGTAATTGCAATAAACTCCCCCTTTCCCAGACAAACTCACCTGGATCCCCGACTTTTCATAAACCCCTGAAATCCTGAAGGGACCATGTATACTCACCCCTTTGATATTACCTTTCACCGCATATTCCACCCCAAGGCATCCCAAGGAAACCTGCCTTTCCTCATTCCCAACCAAATCAGCACTCCATCAAAGCGCCCTGACCACTGGCCACCACACGAATACGAAACTATTCCTTTTTAAGAAATCATCCTGTTTCTTTACATATCATTGAGACATGCAAGCTTCTCTAAGCCTGCCTCTCAATCCTCATCTATCCATGAGAAGCTCGTGACTGTCCTAGAAATATCACCCCGTCCCTACTTGATAATCGTATCCGTTCATCCGTCTATTTTCCGCCATTAGGTATACACACCAGGTTTCACCGATCATTGAGGCATGCAACTTCCGTAAGAAGATGCTCCTCAATTCCACTCCAACCACTCACAAATCCACACCCACAATCGTCTCAACAAAATTCCCCCGCTATTTCCCTTGATAATAGCAACCACTTCAGACTCCCAGTCGATTCTTATAACTCGTCCTGACCCTATACATCCCCAAAAAGGAAGCCCCTTTCTTGCCTAGCAATATCCTTACACCAGGTCATATAAACAAATGACCAATCAAGCTCATAACCCTGAGCTGACCACCCCATCCTCCAACTCTGTAAGGAACCTTCAGCTCTCGCCATCCCCCTACAAAGAAATCCATGGTGAAAGATCCAAGAAAGCAAAGGATATAAGGAATGATCATAACACAAGAATGGATCATGATTCAGGAACAAAATAACCGGGTGATTTGACAAAGGAATCCCCAAACCAAGATTTGGGAAAATGAAGTCACCAGCAACCCCGGATAAGCCACCATGATCCAAGGATATGATCAGGATCAACCGCCATATAGTCACTCAAACTCCGTAGTTAGTAAACCTACTACGAGAAAAATCCTAAACCTTTCATCCACACCAAAAAAGAAACCCTCCTCAGGTGCCCCGAAAGAATCATCATACCAAAATATATGATGAAAAGTGGCCACTCCTACCACTCTGGGCACCCTATTCCCATCTGGTAACTTCAGATCAATTACCGGATGTCTTGTAATACTAACCACCACCAGGAACCCTTCCCAATCCCAATCACTTCAAGTGAAGCAGAGTACACGGAAGGAAGTTAGGAACAAAGATGATTCCGGGTAAACCCGGATAAAAGAAAGATTCGGATAACACTCTCATGGACAAGGAAGACTCGAGAATTGATTAAAGGAAAACTTGGATAAAGAAATAACACTCTCGAGGAAGTCCAGGGGTTAAAAGGAAGAAAACCACGACAGAGATGATCCTTAATCAAGAATAGGACATTTGAAGGAATAGTAAGGTACGACATGGATATATCCAAGTCAAGGAAAACTTGGATAAGAGGTTTGGATAAAGACCCTGAGAGGATATGAAAATCCGAGGATTCCAGTTGAAGGCAGACACAAGGATCTAAGAAATCCACTTGGAAAAGAAAACCTCAGATTACGATCAAGGAAATCCTGAGTTGATCCTTTTAAGTGGGGTAGTAACCCAAATGAAGAAAAGGATACTTGACCTCAAGGACTTGAGGATTAAAACAACTCAGGAAAAGTGTTCTATCAAGTCACCCTAAGTACGACAGAAATAAATTGGATATCTTCGGGAGTAATGGAAGTGAGCATCGACAATTGCACTCCCACCTATGGAAATAAGAAACAAATTCTTGTAACGAAGAAGAATTTAAAGTTTGAAAGGAAGAAGAAATTCCTTTTAAAAAGTGTTGGAAATCCTTGTTGTCGACTAAGGAAAAATTAGAACAAAACCCTAGACCTTCTTTCTAGCCAAAAATCTCGGGACGAGATTTCTTTAAGTGGGGTAGATCTGTAACACTCTCAAAATTAAGTAGAATTAATGTAGGGTTCATTTAGATAAATAGTAGATTTATTAGGAGAATTATAGAATTAAATAGAAATAAATATAGGAAATAAACCATAAACAATTGAAGGGAAAATAAAAGGGATGTTTCATAGCTGAGTGTCAAAATGAGTCTCTAAAACCCTAGAATCAATTAGGAAAGGTTTGGTCCAAATTTGAATTCAAATTCCTTTTAAAAACCCCTTTTCAAATAGATAGGAAATCATTTAAAGATGAACAGGCCGGCCACATAATTTCGGCCCAGCCATCCCTTTGCAGGCCAACCGCGAGGTCACTTCGTCCCCTTCAGCTTCTGGCCTGCACGCCTTCCTCCCTCTTCGGTGCACGCCCGCGGCCCGGCTCTGCTCCGTCTCGCCCACGCCCGCACGGCCCGCACATTCCCCCCACAGCCCAACATTCCCCCGCAGCCCGGCTCACCTTTCCCCCGGCCTGCCACGGCCCGCGCGAGCGCGGCCCACGCTCCTCCCCGGGGTAAGGCGACGTCGTGCCGACGACACCCTCCCCTCGCCTCCGGCTGCCGCGCCGCAGAACATCGCCGCCACCACGGGCCGTCCGCTGAGCGCTGGCGCCCTGCCCCTCGCGCCCCTCCACCGCCATCGGATCCAGCATCCGAGCGCGGGCAGGCCACGCACGAACCGCGGCGCCACGCGCCCGGTCAGCCGCCGCTGGCATCCCACGGCCAGGCGCCATTAATGGCGCCGGGGCAGCCCATACCGGCGCTCTACCCCCTCCTCCTTTTGCCGCAGACTGGTCTACACCGCACGATCGTAGGACCGCACGGCCGAGATGAAATTTCGGCACAGGGAGCACGGAGGGCCGCCATCGCCGTCCGCCGAGCCGCTCCCCCGGCCGGTACCACGCGTCCGCCTCCCGTCGACCTTCCTCCTCCCTCCTAGCGCGACGTGGCGCGCCCCCGAGACCCAATCCTGCCCCAGGCCGCCTATAAAAGGGAGGGCACCCCCTCCTTTCCCCGGCACGAGCTCAAACCGAGCCAAGTTTCCCACCCCACCATGGCCGTGCCACCCCGCTCATCCTCCCTCCCCTTGTTGAGCACAGGCGAATCCGCCGTGCTCCCTCTCTCTCCTGGTGCAAGCTGCGACGCCGCCGGCGAGCTCTAGCACCGGCGGGACTCACGCCGGCGAGCCGCCGCGGCGCCGCTAATGGCACATACGGCGGCGCTGCTGCCGCTCCCCGAAGGGGTACGCCGTCGCCCCCTCCCGTCACCGCGGTCGCCCCGCCGTCTTTCCCTCTCCCTGTCCTTAACCCGACAAGCGGGGCCGGGTCGCGACGCCGTCAACCCCACCGTCCGCTCCCTCCGCCCAGCGCCCGATGCACACGGTCCATGTGGACCGGAGGCTCTGCGAGCGCTCCGGTCCATGGCCGGCGCACGGCCTCCCGCCACGGGACCCCGGGTGGACGCGGCCCACTAGACCATCGGCCCAGCGACCGCGGTCCACCGCGCCCACACGCCCGGCCCATGGCACAGTGCGCATGGTGGGCCCCACAAGCCCACGTCAGCTGGCCCACCCTGCTGCGTCAGCCGCCTAGCAAATTGCTAGGTACACCCCGGTAAGTGTACACGCAAGTGTATTTAGAGCCTTTCCCTTCTTCCAAAAATTCCCTAAAAATACCCAAAAATCCTAGGAATATTTCTAAGCCTATTAGTGCCATCCAATCCTTTTTAGCACATCATTAGAGGCCAAATCCAATAAGGGTAGTTTCTAGCCAACAGAAAGCCTCCCTCAGTGTACCCGGAAAATCCCCGTTTCTCTGTCTTAGCCCGATAAATCCCCAAGAAATTCCAATAAATACTAGGGATTATTCTAAGCATTTTCATATGCTTATTACCCTGGTATCCACCCCCTGACTCCAAAACCCAGTCGCACACTTCTAATGCCCCGCCAAAACCCCGCCGTTACGCCGCCCGTGTAAGCCCAAAACCCCGTCTAAACCCTCGTCGTCCAACCGACCGTCCGTAAACCACTAGGTTTCAATAAGACCCCAGCCGTCATGCTACCCAAGAAACAGATAAGGATTCTCTAGAAATCCATATCGGTCATTCGGGATTCATTCATAGAAATCCTTATATTCCTGAAATACCGATAATCATCATTCCAGCCATCTTCCAGGGAATTATTTAATAATTCTCTTCCAAATTCCCATCCTTGAATCCATTGGTTATTTTATATAATTAATGGGCTATTAATCCAATCTTTAGCCGTTACTCCTTAACCTTAGCAAATTCCTTCTATCCCCGCCTTGTTTCTATTCCTTTTCCTTTTACGATTTGATTGATGTATTGTTATCCTGATTGTTATTTTATGTGTTTTTATCGATAGCATGACCGGGCCCCGACAGAGACCAGCTCCAGAAGGCCCGAAGCCCAGCCCGGTCAACATATGATACACGCCTACGTAAGGAACGACTAAGGATCGACAATGAAGGCAAGTCTCACCAATAATACCACTTAACTCACTAAAGTTTACCGTTCTTGCAGCGTAAGATATGAGGAGGCATCACGTGGGTGAATGCCTGGCCCCGCTGTAGCTATAGGATGCTGATTGGGAGTGGAAGGAAGATCCCAAGGAAGGAGATTCTGTCCTAAGAGCCACTCTGATCCCAGCTAAGGACCGGTTCATGGGAGAGTCTTTCCAATCCCCTGTACAACCACGCATGCCAAAAAGGTATGGCCTTCGGGAATACCTATTTATGTGAGGCCTTGACTCACACCCCACTAGTCAGCACTAGTAAACTGTCCCAAGGGGCCACGGTGGGCAACGGGTATGCTGGAGACAGCCCCAGACAGAGGGCTGGGACTGGTCGGCACGGGTCGCATGTGACAGGGCTGGTAGGGCCCAAGGGCGATGCAGAGGCATGCCCTTATATAAGGTGCACCTATTCCCCGGGAAGGTCCTTTTGTGGACAGATATGCGATCCCTGTTTAGGCCCCAGCAGCACCCGTGGACAGAGCTAGTGATTGGCTGTCTAGAGATAGACGCCAGTGGACACGAGTCTCGTAGGTCGACGCCCGCCTTTCGCGGAGGTGGGAACAGACCGAATGCGTGGTAGATAAGTACAACCTCTGCAGAGTTAAAATCTATCTGGATAGCCGCAGCTCTCGGCATAGAGCCGATTTGGTCAAAGCCCCCACTGATTAGATTTACTTTATTGCATGGGAAACCCGGACGGCAGGAGCGCCGATGACTGGGTTCTGGGCTTGATACCGGGACTGGCAGGGAGGAAATGCCCCTCCAGGCCCAACCTTCACCTTTATTTAATTTAATATATTATATTATTGAATTTGTGGGATTTGCTGGGTATTCAATTCTGAATACTCACTCTTGCCTTCATTGTCATACAGGTTTAAGTCTCCAGGGCGATGAAGGTGCTACAGCCCATTCCGGTGGAGGAATGAAGTGCCTACCCGCTCTCCGCTAGCTAAAACAAACGGTGTTAAATCTGTTTAAAATTATACGTTATTTACTTCTTCTGATACTAATCTGTGATAAGATCTGTATCAGCGGCCGATCCAGGACCTGATACAGGTAATCAAGGGACGTCCCGGTAAGGGGTCCCCACAACCTGTGACCTCTCGTGTTGTTTCCCTACCATCCCACCTTTATCACATGTGACTAAGTGGGAGATCCCTACCGTCCTTTTGTCGTGTAATCTGCTTTTAATTTATTGTATTTTTACTCATGGTATTTTTTTGGGCTCAATCGCTTAGATCGGCCCCGTTTGGTTCCTCGTGCTAAAGTTTAGCACCTATCACATCGAAACAAAGTATATATGCATGAAATACTAAATGTAAATTAAAAAATAACTAATTACATAGATTTTGACTATTTTAGTAGAGGATTTTTTAAGTCCAATTAGTCTATGATTTGACAATATGGCGCTACAATAAACATGTGCTAATGACGGACTAATTATACTTAATTAATTTGTCTCGTGGATTACTGAGAATCTGTAATTTGTTTTTATTGGTAATCGAAAATCCTTTTCGACATCATTCTTACATTTTGATGTGACACCTAATAAAGTTTAGCACCTGGATCCAAATACCCCAAATCAATTGAAGAATTTGTATTGTTTGTATGTCCAAGTCCACGATATGTGTGAGGTTCGATGCATGAATTTCTTGTATTTTGGTTAATATCAATTTTTTTACTTTTCCTAGGATCAAATCAATCTTATTTTATTATAATATTACTATTGTCTTGTAATCTTTTTTGTAATGTTAATTTCTTGTAACTAAAGGGTACTGTTATGTCTTGGCTTTTGTCAGCTTGGCCCGCTATTGTTTTTTTTCTCTATTGTCTGCCTGCCTCAGGGGTCTCATTTCTCTCGGCAACACGTATAGAAATGTAATGCGCACAAAAATTATTCTCGCCACGGACTTGACTTGCATATCTCTGACAATGAACCAGGAGATTAAGAGACCAAAGCAAGGGAGCACCAACGGAAACGGAATATTTAATGAATTGTCGTATTTCTGGACGTCATCTCTCCGTTAGCCATCTCCCCGGTTGACCTTACATATTTGTCACTCCTCTATATGATGCTACACATTTGGCATTTTCACTGACGTGTCACGCCAACTCACCCCTACTAGCGTGGATTGGCACGCGAAAAGACAAAATGCCCCTTCCTTATCTATCACTTTCCCTCTCTTCTGTCACTGACACGTGGGCCCACATGTCAGGTCATCTTCAACCTCTAGCCACGAAGTGCTGCTTGCTGGAGGCCGGCCGTCAGACCCCACCCCCTGGCCGACGCTCATTGTGGATGGCCCGCCGCCGCCGCCGCCCGTGGCCACTGTTAGCTGTGAGAGGGCCGCCGCGCGATCTGGGCAGGTTGCCTCCTCCTGGATCTGCGCAAGACATGCCGGGGCCAATGCCCGTGGCCGGCGCCCGCCCTTCGAGGGCCACCCCATCATGTCAGCCGCGGACGAGCTGTGGCCGGCGCTCGCCGTGGGAAGGCCGCCGCCCCCCTCCCGTGGCCGGCGCTTGCCATGGGAGGGCTGCCGCCCCCTCCCGTGGCCGGTGTTCGCTGTGCAGGGCCGACGCCCTCTTCCTGTGGCTGGCGCTCGTGTGGAGGGCCGGTAGCGCCCCCGCCCGTCGCTGCAACCCACCCTGTGCGCAACGCTCGCCTTGATGGCTGAGAGGATAAAGGCCGACTGGAGGTTGAAGACGACTGACACGTGGGCCTCACGAGTCGGTGGCAAAAGGGAGGGAAAGGGATAGACTAAGCAGGGGCATTTTTGTCTTAATTTTTTTGGTTGATGCAATGCACGTTTTCACTCCATCTTTTATGTTGCTCAGACTACAAAAGTTTACAGATTTTTTTTGTCACCCAAATCTTGTATCCTGGCTAATGCAACGTGGCCACACATCATTGGTAAAAAAGTTGACTGAAGAAAAAAAAACACTCGACTGTCAGGGAGTCATTCCCATCTGCTAGTTCCACTGAAAATATGAATTGCTTGCTTGTTTGTTGGGCCATTTTTTTTCTTCAGTCGGCCCATGGATTAATTTTGCTCAGCCTAACGATTGTTTTCACGCATATACGTAGAAGAATTTGCTAGTGAGTTTAGGCCCAGTCCAAAATTCCACTCGCAGGCCGCAGCCCACCGAACGTATCCGCGTCTTTTCGTCTCCGTCATTTTTCGCCACAGCAACACACGCTGATACGCCGCTGCACATCGCCGGTCGCCGACTCGCCTTCCACCCTTGCTCTCCAGCAGCTGCCGGCGGCCGAAGCCCATAGACTTCCTCTCCCCTCTCGTTCTCCGCTCACTCTTCGGCTCTTCCCTCCTTTCGGCCTTTCCCGCGCAGAACCACCTTGGCGCACGCGACCTGTTCGACGGAATGGATAAGAAGATGAAGCCGTCCGCTGCGGCGTCGAGCGACGGCGAGGACCGCATCAGCGACCTCCCAGACGCGCTCCTCCACCACGTGCTCTCCTCGCTGCCGGTGGACGAGGCCGTGCGGACCTCCGTGCTCGCCCGCCGGTGGCGAGGGCTCTGGAAGGGCGTGCCCGTCCTGCGCCTCGTCGGCCCCAAGAAGAGGTTCCCGACTGCTGAGGATTTCGACACGTTCGTGAACCGCCTTATCTCCGCCTGCGGGGATTGGCCTCTCGTCAGCTGTGAGGTCGAGGCCTACCTGACCTGGGATGATTACGCCGGCGAGCCAAAGGAGCCTGAGCCGAACCTGTACTTTGACCCGTGGATCCAGTATGCTCTGGCGTGCAAGGTTAAGATTCTCAAAGTCGTCGGCGACCTTGTCGGCTCCGAGACAGAGCTAATCGTGCCTCTTGTCTCCCAGCACCTGACGAGCTTGGATGTGCACTATGTCTGTCTGGAGAAAGATACTGTGGATTTCTCGAGCTGTCCGGTGTTGGAGGAGTTAAAGATGAAGGAATGTGGCCTTTGGGTGCGCGACATGTCGTTTCCATCGCTGAAGCGTCTGTTCCTTGTCGAATGCAACTTCCCCGAGGATTACCGCGTCCGTATCTCTTCACCTGGTGTTGTTTCGCTGCACCTTCATGTTGGCCGAGGCAAGACTCCTTTGCTTGAAAGCATGCCGCTGCTAGAAACAGCGTGCATTGACCTTTCCTATCAGTGCAAGGATCAGTGTCGGGATTGTGGTGGTGATGCGAGCTGTGAAGGTTGTCATGGCTATCCTGCTGGGAGTTATCGAAGTGTGCTTCTGAATAGCCTGTCCAATGCTGTCAATTTGGAGTTGAAAGATGAACCTAAAGTTGTAAGCTTCACTTATGTTATGATGTTACTGTTATTTCTGATAAAGTTTGGTGCTTTCACGGTCATTAATTGTCGAAATACCTTTTGTTTTGTTACTGATGATTCTGATAAACTGTATGTAGCTGTCAATTTCGTACACAATGCAACTTAGAAATGATAGACCATGAGCCTTTATGGAAATTATGGTAAATATATAAAGGTTCAGATTGCTTGATGCTAGTGCTCAACTATTTATTTGTTGAATTACACCATGCGATTTATTTGTTCATTTCCTATTTAAAGGATTGAATAGACAAAATGGTAGTTTAGAGGCTTAAGGTGTACTTCTGTATTTTCCCTATCTATATTTATTTGTTATGAATTAAACTTGGAAAGACATATGGGTTATGAACACTTCTCACTACATTTGCATAATTCAAAACTAGAAACTAACTAGCATGCACTAGTTCGCATTCTTCAGCACACACCTATTCTTGAAAAGCTCACTCTTCAACTTTGTAGTGACGAGGTAGATTTTCTGGATTTGATACCACTGTACTAATGAATTGGTCATGTATATTCTGTTGATCTTACTAATGTCATTTGTCATGTAGAACTTCTTAAATGCAGGTAGAGGTGAAAGAAAACATGCTCGTATTGAGCAAACTTTTGCATGCGCACATCTCAAGGAAGTCAACATTGAATGTGAAGAGAAACAGAGGGTCAAGGATAAGGTCAGACAAATTGTGAAGATCTTTCGTAAGAGTGGCATACATAATGAAAAGATCAGTTTCAAGAAGATCCCAAGGCCAGAAGGTTGTAAGTTAACTATTGATGTTCTTCGTGATTCATATTTTTCTAATCCAAAAAACATGGAACGAACCATGTTCTAACCAATATATTGTACTGTTGATAGAAAGAGTCATTGCTCTCATCTTTCAATCCAGACCTCTCCCATACTGCCATCTTACTTAGAACCATCCATTGGTGTCTGTTTTTACCTTCTATGAGCCTGTGAATAATTTGCTTGTCAGGGATTGATGGTAAATGCTGCCATCTCCTGATTTCCCCGGCCTAATGACACCAAAGGAAACTAGCATGCTTGCCACACTTCTGACTGAATGCCAAGGTTCTCTCGAATCTTGAGACCTGGCTGTGAGACTGTAAATTATATTGGGAAATGGGCATATATTTCCCCGGAGATATATCTACTCCAATATAAATCAGAAGTTTTGGCTTACCTCCTGGTTAACAAGAAATCAGGTCAAACTACATGCATGTTATGTAGTTCTCTGCTTCAAAAATTCTATGGAAGCAATCGCAAATTTCTGTCATCTAATAGAACTGATAGTGTGTTTTCATCTTTTGTGCAGGCTATCATTTTGAGGTTGTATCACCTAGGGCCTTTGATGACAACTGGTCTGGTTCTGGTGGTGAGTAAGGGTGTGTTCAGTTGCGATGTTGTTTGAAGCTTGTTCTGTCATTTGTACAAATCGTTTGTAGTAGTGGCCCTGTGCGGGCTCTTGGTTTCGTGGTGCAACTTAGCTAAACGATTTCCTGTCTTGACTGTTAAGACATTACTATTTCGGTTTTGTTATTTCTCAGTTGACTAAATGGATTATTTCTCAATCAACGAGATGGCACCAAGTAAACTGAAAATGGAGCCATCATTGGTATATGATTAATCTTGTTTGAGTTTCCCGGTCAACCCAATGGTTTCAATTTGAATCCTAAGAATTTTTCTTTCAATTTGTACAAGAGAACTTGCATTAGCGACAGTGCAGTTTCTATAACGTGCCAACTACTGACAACCAGATCACAACATCAATAGTAACTCACCGACATGGTATATTTTGAACTCCCAAATAACATAGGCAACAACACCCTACTACATGAATTTGACGATTGATCAGCAGTAGCAAACAATACCAACTACAATGCTATATGTCATAGATAAACCTACTGAACAGTAATCTATCGACGATTGGCACATGGCAGGAAATCATATAAGGAATGAAATGCAAGACCAAAACAGGAGGCATATTAACCAAGCACAACAATAAGCTGACAAACACTGTCGGACTATATCAAATAAATAACTGCATCATGGTCCAAAACCCTGGCCATGATTTGCACCTTATAGTTGCACAAAAAGGTAGAAAATGACACAATGAAGAAGTTCATCCTCAACCACGAGTTAAACGATGCGTACAGATAATCCTGGAGCATGAGTTAAACGAGAAGTCAATTTAGATAAATCTAACGATTTTATTACAAAGTTCATTCATTATGCATCTGTTTCAGCTCTTCCATGATTCTGCTGAATAGTTGTTTGTAATCATAACATGCTTTGTCGATGCCACTGAGTGCCTCTTTCAGTCTCTCAATTTCTGATTCTTTATGCTCCATATCCTTCTCAATCTTCTGTCCTTGCAGGCGATGGTGCCCAAGTTTCTGCTCAAGCTCAGCTATAGCTTTATCATTTTCATCAAGCAATGAATGCATTTGGGACAAGGAAGTTCTCTTCTCAAGCACGTTTGCTTCAAGTGCATATTTTTTTTCAAGGTATTTGGCATATTCAGATTTTGCCTCGACTATTCTATTCTGGCAGCTCTGCGCATCTTCCAAATTAGCCTTCATTTTGGAATGTATGATGTTCCTCTCTTCAAATGATGCCTTACTATCTAAAGCCATACATTCCTCCTGGCCAACAGTGGCATCCGTTGAGCAATGTTGATTACATGTTTTTTTAGATGCTGCCTTTTCTCGTACTGCAGAACATAAAGCAATTCTTAGTTTGTTGCACCACCAAGTTGACAAATCAGTGTTAGACCAAGTGCTTACATTTTTTGAAATGAGTAACAACCTTCCCACTCGAACCATGATTAGTCCGTCTAGATACCTTCACGTAGATTCACAATCAGAATAGAATATGAACACGGATATGAATATAAAAAGTAAAATTTCAGAAGCTAGCAGTCACAAGCTTAGTACCATTTGTAATAGATGTAGTTCTTTGTTTGACTTTTTGATGGCAGAATATTCAGGATCATGACTATGTTCATCATTGCCAGATGTCACCTCAACTGGTGAGCTTGTACATTTCCCAGATGCGAAGTGCCACCTCAAGTTAGCACGTCTCTGTTAAAGTTATTAAATGTCAGAATGGAGCAAGCAAGTGAAAGGACATGATAGAATGCTGAAAGATTTAAACAAACCAATAATGTATTCTATTACAGCCATCAAAGTCTATTATTATACTAATTAAATGCCATTCCACATTTAAAAAAAGGAAAATCATACTCAATGCCCATAGTTGTGAACTACAGTTTGTTATAGGATCCTACCCAGCTCGAAATAAATGAACTATAAAAAGGGCTCTTCCAATCTAATAATCCTAAGAAGGGTGATAGCAACAAAAATGGCTATTCCATAAATCTCCTTGAATGTATTTGGGACAAGTGAATATAATAACAAAAAACGGCAAGTGTGATTCAAGACAACATAAAAATAGAATACTGAAAATCTAATAAGGCAGAGAAAGAAGAAACAAAGCCATATAATACATTCCCATAAATTAAGGGCTAAAGAGATATCCAAACCAATTATTTGGTGGGACCATATCATAAATGTGTGAATCATTTATTACACATTAGCGACACAACTAAATACAATACTTTTTAATCAAATGAGTTACAAATCTAAAGGATGTGTTTCCACCTAACAAAAGGACATTAACAAAATATGGCATGTCTACAAACTTTTAAAACATCAATGGTTACTCCTTAAGAAAATAAAATTGCAGACAATGCATGAATTCGTTAACTAGATTTTAAAGAAACTACTAATGATACTCTTACAGAGGCTGTTGTCTGCTGCCTGCTGGCACTCCTGGTTCTCCTAGCGATTGGGATAACACTACGGTCCAAGCGTCCAAGGCAGACCGGAAGCGAACCATCATCGGGGGTGAATATGGCCTCCATCGGTCGGCCTGACATTGACCTACAACAACAACAACAACAACAGATCGTATCAGATGGTGCACAATAACAAGTAGATCCATGAGCCGACCATGGAATTGACAGAGTTCGCTACATAAGAAGATTCTAAATCTACCTAAAAAAAGATTCCAAATCGACAAAAACAGAAGGATAGAGAAGATTCCAAATCGACCGATTTTGATCGAAGCCACATCACACCAACAAGAATAGAGACAAGGTCCGCAAATTCGAAGGGATCTACCTTTTTTTGCGAATCGAAGGAAGGGATCTACCTTTGCTCCTTTGGCGGCGGCAGATCTGCAACCGGAAGGAAGTGTGGAGGGAGAGACCAGAAGAGGATGGGAGGGGAAGTAGGTGAGAGTGAGGAGGCGACGAAGGGGTAACCCTAGGATTGGCCTTATAAGGGCGAATGGTGTCATTTCTCGTATGGGCTGCCCGCTGCAAGTTGTCCCGATTTGCATGCAGTGGCCAAATTTTGCATAGCCCATAGGCTGTATTGGACAAGGGAACTGTTGCATGGCCCAGTTTTGGTCGGGCTACACCTCCAATAAGGTCGTGAGTGAATGGGCCTACCTCCTACAGTGGGAGGATGTGGTTGTAACACCATGTATTTTAAAGCATTTAAAAATATGAATTTTCTATAATTTTTTTAATTAAATATAATTCGTTTTCTCTGAATATTCAAAATATATTTTTCTAAAAATAAACTATGCATTTAATCTTGACATATGTGTTGCATTTGAATGCTTTAGAATTCCTCTCTACTCTCTAAATTCCAAGAGATAGAAATTCCTTCAAATCTCTCTTTCCAACCTTTATGTCTAATATTCAAATATAATTTGAATATTAAATTCCCCATCCCAAATCTCCCCAAAAATATTATAAAACTATCTTCTTCAAGCCACCCACCGAAATCCCCTTTAAATTTGAATTTTCATTCCAATTTAAGCCCAAAACATTGTTCAAATAAATAGAAAAGCCTTCTTATTCCAAATAGGCCAACAACCTCAATTCTAGCCTAACTTCCCTTCCGGCCCAAAAATTAAAGTTAATAAAACACCCCCCCCAAAACTCACCCCTCGTCCGCCCCTCCTCCTTCACTTCCGGCCCGCGCGCCACCTCCTTTCCCAGCATGGCCCAGCGCACAGGCGCGGCCCAGACCCCCTCCTTTCCTTAGTCCGCGACCCCACCAACTCTTCTCCCTCCGACCTAGCAAGCCGAGCGGCCCAGCGCGGCCTAGCGCGGACCACGCGCGAGCTCGCCTCCGCCTCCAACCCTAGCGGGCAGGCCACGCCGCCGCCGCTGGCTGCCATCGCCGCCACTCCGGTGGCCACCTCCTCGCCTAACCATGCCACCAAAACCACCCTTCCTCTCCTCTCTTCAAATTTTATCCTCGTCCTTGGCCACCGCGCGTTCCAGCCTCGGCCAGCCGTGCGCCATGGCCACGGGCCGGCTGCGCCTCACCGCTGGCTGCTGCTCGCAGCGCTGCAGGCCACCTCACCCCTTCCCTGAGCTCCACGCGCCCCCTGCTCGCATGCCGGCCTGCCCAACGCGCCAGCCGCACGCCGCCTGGCTCTTCCAGCCTGCCACTCAGCGCTGGCCACTCGCCCCTGCCTGCCTCGGTATCTCCCAGCGTGCCACCTCGCCCCGCACGTCCACTCGCAGCGCGCCACGCCGCTTGTTGAAAGCAGCGCCAGCAGCAGTCCAGCGTCGGCACCCCTCCCCCAGCACGCCTATAAAAGGGGCATGTGGCCGTCTTTTCTTGCCGCCCACACAACGAGAGCTGAGCTCTCTAAAACACATGCAATAATGCATGCACAACTCTCTATGCACTTTTTGGCACTCCTTAGTGTCACGTTTTAGCAACTGCTACAAGAGCGCGAAGATATATCGTTGTATGCAATTGGATTCTACAAGCGCACAGAATATATCTCGTTGTAGCACTTCCCTGCGAAAATGTAAATACGATACCCAGGGATAACTTCCTAGGTGAAGTGCTACAACGAGATATATTTTGTGCGCTTGCAGAGTCCATATGCATACAACGATATATCTACGTGCTCTTGAAGTGTTGCTAAAGCGTGATGCTAAGGAGTGCCAACAGCTGCTCACATACACGTAGGAAGGGTGCGCCAACTACTTCTCTGCTCTGCTTTCGAATATTCCTGGAATAGTCCAACCAGCGGCGTAGTTTTAGGCATTTAGCCTAGCATTGTGACGATGCCAATACGGCTACCCGCGCAATGCCCAACCCCCGCCTGCTAAACCCCATCGCTGCTCGCTGCTTCGCAAACCTAGTCGGGATGTTGCCCGACCCAAGTTTCTAGCCCGGTTCACCGTAGCCATTATAATACCCAACCGAAACCACTAGCCCCACCTAGTAGTTATGCTACCCAATTCCAAGCCCCAGATATCTTCCGGTATAGCAGTTATGCCGCCCAACTACAAACTCCGGCTATTAGACCCTAGCCCCATATAGTCGTTGTGCTGCCCAAATAAAACCCTAGGTAAAATCCAGCCGTTATACTGCCGACCAAAATCCAAGATATTAACAAACCCTAGCCGTCATGCCGCCCAATTCCTTCCATAATATTCCTGGAAAATTATATTATTAATTTTCTAGATTATTATTACAAATTCAATCCAAAATCCCTTAATAATTAATATAATTATTCAGGAATTATCTAGATATCCAGTAATTTCCAGAATAATTAGCCCTAACCTTTCTTCCCACACTTAGAAGCCACCCCATCACTTAGATCCCTCCTAAGCCCCATTATCCTATCCATTAATTATTATTAAATAATTAATGGATAATTCATCAAATATTAGATTATCCATAAACCCTAGGTATCAATGAACCCTAAGCGCCCTATCATCCAAATAAGGACCTTCTAGAAGTCCATATTGGTTGACCTTCTAGAAGTCTATATTGGTTATCCAGGAATTATTTCTTAGAAATCTATATAATTCTTGATATACCGATTATCCCTACCCTTTGCCATTTCTGGAGGAATTACCCATTAATTCTCCGGAACCGAAACCCCATCAACCCATCCATTAATTATCTCATATAATTAATGCATTATTTATAAAAAATCCAGGTAAATCCCGAAGTATCTATCCCCCTCGTCTTTCTAATCTATATACATTGATTGGTGTATTGATGTTATTTTATACGTTTTATCGTTCGATAGCATGACCGGGCCCCGACGAGGCACCAAGGCTTTCAGGTGCTGGAAGCCCCATCCTGGTCATCATCGATAAGCGTACGCAATAAGGATCATCAATGAAGGCAAGTCTTAACACCAACCCCTTGATCATATTTTCAAAATAATATTTTTATAAATAAAAACCCAACATTTATTTATGTCTTTTATAAAGGGAATGCATTTAAGATAGCCACTTATATAGCCTAGTTATTTCCCTAAAACCCTGGGAAGTAACCTTAGATATGCTTAGCCATGCTAATCACCTGCCACAACAATGCCACAAAATACACCTGGTGTGAGACGCAACAGAGAGTATAGAAGACACGGGGTAAGGCGAATAGCCTTGCGAGAGGCTCCTATTTGAAAGCTTACCCGAGTCGATTAAGGCTCAGTTCTTTAAGAAAGTCTTTCCTTTGCCATGTACAATTATACGGGCCAAAAAGGGCATAGCCTTCGGGAATGCTCTGTAATGTGAGGCCTTGTTTCGCACCTCGCTAGCTGAACCTAGTAATCCATCCCACAGGAGCCGTATGATTGGTACGTACAGATTGCTGACTAGGTAGAGGTCGAGTAGCTCTCGGTGCCTAGTCGTGTACGGTTGCCAAGTCGAGAAACAGGTATACTGGAGACAGACCTAGACAGAGGGCTAGGTCTGGTCGGCACAGGTTGACTAGAGTAGAGGATCAGAGACCCTGAGGGCCAGAGGCCCTATTAACTTATTGTGCACCTAGCCAGGCTGATATATATCCGCGAGGCGGATGTTAGTAGCCCCTGTTTAGACCCCAGTATTATCCGTGGATGGACCTAGGGAACGTTGTCTAGAGATAGACGCTGGCGGGTATGGATCTCGTAGGATGGCACGACCATAGGCCATGGTACAACTGTCTGACCGTATAATCAAAGAGCACAAACCTCTGCAGAGTTAATAATCTATTCGAATAGCCGTGGTTCTCGGTCAAGAACCCATTTGGTCAAAGCTCTCATTGATTAGCCGGATATAAACAATAGGGGTAATTGGTAAAGCTGTGATTGCAGGATCAGTAGGATCGCTGCCATAATCAATGCGAACTAGCAGCGATGGGTGGTTTCCCCTCCAAGGCCCAACCATTACTTTATTTAATGTTTAAGCATAAAACCTGCTTTCCGCAAAACCCTCCGCATGTCATTAATTCTTCTAGTTAAGACCTTGCTGAGTACCTTTGTACTCAGTCTTGCCTTTGTTGATACACAGGTGTGGGTCTTATAAGGCGCTATAATTCATTCCGGTTATGGAATGAGTGCCGGTCCCGCCTTCCACTAAAAAAGGGTATAAAACTATTTATTTATATGTCATTTATCACTTTTGATGCTAATCTGTGATGGGATCTGTATCAGTGTACTGATCCAGGGACTGATACAGGTGATCTTGAGACTTTCGGAAGAAGGTCGCCATAGTGGTCTTCCCCACTGAGTAGATATAACACTAACACTTTCATGCGGAGCCTCGGGTTGCCCCAGAATCTTCCCATTATCAGTTGAAGGAACAGCAGCGGGCAGCTGAGCTATTTGAGTTTCAAGCATTTTGTTGAAACTCAGCTGACTTTTGAATGCATAGGAGAGACCATCAATCTTGATGTTGAGACTCTCTAAGGATTTCTCATTGGCGGCTAGTTTCTTGTTGAAGCCTTCGTTAATCTTGGTTTGCCCAAGAACGAGATCCTTGAAGGATGGCTGGTTAGGATTGAAAGAAGTACCATAGACCTCACAAGTCATGTGAGAGTCCATGGGCAAGATGTCATTAGACATGGCAGCCTTCTGTTTAGCATGATCGTCCAACCTTTGTATTAGGAGGTCCATCTTGGCGGTAAGCATATCTGCTTCCCTGACGGTATGCGTACCCCTTTGCCTGGACTGAGCTTTAGACGCTCCATCCTTGATCGGTCACCATCTTCTCATTCAATGTTTTAGCAGCATCAATGGTCATTGAGAAGAAAGAACCTCCAGCAGCTGTCGGTGATATTATCTCCGGCAGTCTTCCACGGGGTAGCCCACGGAAGTGATTTGTAATGCAGGGAAGATCGCAAAGATCGGAAGCAGGATGGTTAGGATGGACAGACACAGGGGTTTATACAGGTTCGGGCCGTCGACTCGACGTAATACCCTACGTCCTGTTTTGGGGTGTTGTATTGCGTGGATTGTGTGTTGAAAGATTTCGGTCTCTTTGGAGGGGGTCCCTGCCCGCCTTATATATCGGGGGGCAGGGTTACAAGTCGATTTGTATCCGATCCTACTCTAAGAATCCTTTCCTTCTTTACAATAATTCCTATTCCAACTAGGACTTTTCCTTCCAGATCCTTCCTCCGTGCGCCGACTTGTCCCGCACGTCTTTAGGTCCAGAACGGTGGGCTGGGCCGCCCCCTTTTAGTGGGCTGCCAGGCCTGCTCGTGAGGTACCCGGGTACTATATCCCCCACAGTAGCCCCCGAGCACTTCTTGACCGATCGATGGCTGTAATTGATCCGCCTTTTCATGCATGATCCGAGTGCTCCCAAGTTGTCTTAGGACCTCATCCGAGTGGTTTCGAAGAAGATCCGAGTGGTTTCGAAGAAGATCCGAGTGGTTTCGAGGAAGATCCGAGTGCATGCTCAGACGTTCCTGAAAACAATTCTTCAATTATAGCCATAGTGAGGGGAAGGAGTGCTCTTCTTCACGACGCGACAGCGAAGTGAATACACTTAGCCCCCGGGCTTTGGGCAATTTTTGTATGAAATTGGCCAAAGGTCTTCAACTTTTATCCATCTGTATCTTGATCTTCAATGGTGTGCACCTCCAGGTGCACCCATTGGGTGTAGCCCCCGAGCCTTGAGCAGAATAGAATATTCTGGTCGAGGGTCAAAAATAAAATATTATGAATCTCTTTTTAAACTTAATCCATCAATGGTGTGCACCTCCTGGTGCACCCATTGGGTGTAGCCCCCGAGTCTTGTTACGACTCAGCATGATCGTGTCAAGACTCTGAAAGCCATGAATTCCGACTGATTTTTTCAGCCCCCATGCCTCTGGACATGGATTTTAGATAATCTTTTCCTTCAGGGGCTTTTTTGTTTCCCCTTTATAAGGATTCTGTCCTCAAGTTCTTTGAACTCGGCATGACCTCCGAGTCGTGTCCCACGACTCAGCTTGACCATATGGTAAGCCATCTTCTCGCAAGATTTATACTTGTCAGCATTTGACCCAGATTTCTGAGCGAATTTAGCGATAGTATCGCATGCCTTACGTAAAAATCAATTGCAAGGATGCAATATTAATTGCAAAATCAAGTCTGGCCGTCGACTAATTTTAGCCTCACGACCGAGTGGTTTCTGCCCCTGAACACTAGCTCAGGAACCCACAAATTTGTTAGCGTAACAGAACCGAAAGGTCGTGCTATATTTCAGCCCATTTAGGCCCACTACTCCGCAAAGTCCGTTGCGTCCCTAACGGTTGCTTTACGGAAGGCTAAATATCGCGAGATATCGCGACTCCTTACCGCATCTTTGAATTCAAAGCGACGGGACGTGCCTGCGTCGGTTGAGTTCCCGAGGCACGCATCGCGCCGCGCGCGGGAGGAACGGTTCATTCCTTTATAAGCCATCCCCGCCGCAATCTTCTTCCTTTACTCGCCATTTGCCTCCCCGACGCTCCAGTTCTCCTCCTTGCGCAAGAGCAAACCCTAGATCCGCTCCCGCAGCTTTCCTCCTTGATCTTCAGCCCCGCTCGTCGCCATGGCGCCCAAGAGGAAGGAAGGCCCGAAGCGGAAGGAGAGGTCGCCGGCAAGGGCCCGGTCGTCCAAGGCTAAGGCCACCGCCGAGGTCGCCGTGGATCGCGCCGCCGAGTGGAGGGAGTCCATCACCACCACCAGGCGCCTCGAGCAGCACGTCGTCGACGGCATCCTCCCCGACCAGCAAACCGCCGAGTGGCGCGCCGCCGCCGGTGAGTCTTTCCCCACCCCAAACTCCTCTGATTTGGTGGTGTTTGAATCTTTCTTTCTCCGTGGTTTTGGCGTGCCCGCGCATCCTTTCCTCCACGGGCTGCTGCACTTTTACGGGATCAGTCTTTGCGCACTGAATCCCAACTCCATTCTTCACATCGCCATCTTCATCAACCTCTGTGAGGCCTATCTTGGGATAGAGCCTCACTTCAATCTTTTTCTTCATCTTTTTCTTCTAAAACCTTATCCCAGAACCGAGTGCCCGCAAGTAGTCGGGGGCGCCGGATTCCAACTCCGCGAGGGTCGAACTCGGGAGTATTTTGATATCCCTTTCCTTACCTCCAATAAGGGATGGCAGTCTGAGTGGTTTTACTGTAGGAAACCACTCGCCTGCCATCTCTCCAGAAATCGATTCTCGTCCTGTTCCCTCCCAATCATGGACCGCTCTTCCCAAGGAGAGTGAAATGGATCAGGTTCGGGAACTCCTGGGTCTCATTACCCAGTTGAAGGACAGAGGGTTGTCTGCCGTCAGAGTGGCAGCCAACTTCGTTCTGCGCCGGGTCCAGCCCCTCAAGCAGCGGGCTCACCTGGCGTATGAGTATTACGCCGAGGGGGACAACACGCGCGAAGCCCCCGAGCGTGTCGACAAAGTCCAAGCCGCCGCTCGGCTTGGCAAATTCTTCGCGACCGGAACCTCCCTGAGGACCACTGACTGTCCTCCGGCGTTCAACTTGGGAAATCCACGCCCTGAGGTATTTAGTCAGTCTGTTATTGTTTTTTATTTCAATTCCACCCATTGGGTGTAATCTCAGAACTGAACCCAACTTTTGCAGGGTCGAGCTGCCTTTGTATCCCTCCCTCCTTTGCCTGAAATGCCAAAGGGAGTGGATCAACCGGCTCGGCGCAGGGCCGTTGAAGCTGAAGAAGCAGTCGGTGGAAGTGAGAGTGACCTGCGTGATTCTGATATCACTCTGTCGTCCTCTCCTTCTCCTGACATGCTGTCTCCGAGTGGTGGGAAGGCTGCCCCTGCCTCGAAGAAGCGGAAGATCTCAACAGGGATCGTGATTAGGGATGCGCCAAGCCGCCGCCAACTCCTTATCTCTGAGTCGTCTGACTCGGAAGAAGATGAAGCTGGCGTGGCCGAGTCGTCAGTCCTACCGCCAATCACCAGCTCGGAGCAGTCTCCACTTGCAGTAGTACCTCTGAGTGCTGCAAGTCCGAGGGACCTCCCTTCCCCCACTCGGAAAGGAAAGCGCCCGAGAATGCGCATTTCTACTCTGTAAGTATCCTTATCATCTCTTGATTTTCCTTTATGTTCTTCTATTAGTGATCCATATATGCTTTATCCTGTAGCACGCCGTCTGAGGTCCCTTTTGCGGGTCCTGCGCCTCAGTCGGCTGTTGAGACAGAGGCCCCGTCAATCCAAAGTCCAGAGGTGCCGATCCACTCGGCTGATCTTCTCAGCGATCAGCCTGTGGGTCCGCCACCAGAGTCGCTGCGAGCACCAACCCCGCCTCCACCGAGTCCTACACCGGCGTCGCCGACCCCACCGCCAGTTCCTCAAGGCAGCCCCCAGCCTGCTCCTGTGGTTGAACCGACTGCAGCAGTGGAGGAGCCCCAGACTGCGGCGGTCGAGGTTGCTTCTGCGGTGGACGGCGCTATGAGTGGTGGTGCTCCCATGACTCCTCTGGAGGAGTTCATGTCACTCCATCTTCGCATGGGCCAGATAGCCAAGGTATTTCCTGAGCTACTTATCTTGTTGATATCAAGTACCGAGTGGTACATCAATTCATATTGTCATCTGACTTGTCTTTGCAGGACTTAGCTGCTGATGCCGAGGCCAAAGCCTCGGTTATTCAAGAACTATCTTCTGCAGTTGCTAAGGCCGACTCCTTGGTGGCCCGAGTGGCTGAGCTCGAAGCTGCAGCGACCCAACGCCAGGCTGAGTTGGAGGAAGCCCAGCGTACCACTCGCGATCTACGTGGGGAGGTAGAGCAGGCTAGGCTCAACGAGGCCCAGGCCGTGCATGAGCTCAGAGGTATGTTCTTCCTTGTTTGTTTTTCTGTCAGACGTGAATATATTATCCAGATCTAACTTTCTGTAGATTATCGGTATCGGATTATGTCCCAATTCGCAGAGCTCACTGCCAAGGTGGCCCGGCTGCAAGGTGAGGCTGAGGCGCTGCGCACCGAGAGGATTGCGCTGGAGGACGCTATCCGAGTGGTGGCGGAGGAGATCGAGCCGGAGGCGTCATCGTCTTCGACTTCCATCCTCGACCGCGTTCGGGCGCTCCCACGCTTCTTCCGGCGACAGCTCTGCTCCATCAGCCAGGCCAGCTGTGGCCATGTCCTGGCGGTGCTCAAGTCGCTGTTCCCGGCGTCAGACCTGGAGCCACTCAGCCGCGGGTATGCTGCCGGCACCTCCGAAGACGACGTGGGCAGACTGCTCCTTGAAGTCGAGCCCATCGCCAATGTCCTGTCCAAGGATGTTGTTGATGACTCGGATGAAGCGGCCCCGTCTGGTGCTGGTGACCCTGCAGTGTAAATAAAATATTTGTAGTATTTGGTCGAACTAGAACTTTTGAACAATGTTTAAATTGTCGTCATTGTATATAAGTTTTTATGGGACTACAACTCCCTTTCTTTTCTGCGCTGGCCTTAATTTCTGAGTGGTTGACCTGTTACAGAGTAGATTAGCCTCGTTGGTCTCAGTCTCATGCCGCAGAGTCTTTGTCGTACGTTTAGAGCTTTGACTTGGCGAGTACTTTCCCTCTCGATTTAAGGTTTGTTCCACTCATACTTTATGTGCGTGACGCGAAAGAGGAAATACGAGTAGTAGAAATAAATGAAAGATGAAATCAACTTTATTGATAACTCATTATAAATCTGCCGAGTCGTAACTGGGGGTGACTATCCTCCAAAATCACTCAGAAAAACAAATCTAAAAATAAAAAAGATAAATACATAACTGAATCAAGCGTAGAAACGCTGTAAGTGCTCGATGTTCCATGGATTTGGGATATCTACGCCGTCTTCCGTCATGAGGCGATATGAGCCTGGGCGACTCACTGACTTGATGATGTATGGCCCTTCCCAAGGGGATGCAAGCTTGTGCGCGCCCTTGGTGTCTTGCTTCCTCCTCAGAACCAAATCGCCTGCTTCAAAGGACCTCTGCTTAACTGATCGATCGTGATAACGTCGCAGGACCTGAGCGTAACGCGCGGCTTGGATCTGGGCAGCCAATCTCCTTTCCTCGATGCTGTCGAGGTCTTCAATGCGCGCCACTTGCGCGTCGTATTCATCATAGAACTCCACTCGGGGGGAGCCGTATGCGAGGTCCGTTGGTAGGATAGCTTCCGAGCCGTAAACCAGAAAGAACGGGGTTTGCTTCGTGGCACGACTCGGCTGGGTGCGCAGCCCCCAGACTACAGCTGGCAACTCCTTGATCCATCGTCCGTCATGTTGCTTTAGCTGCTTGAATATCCGGGCCCTGAGTGCCTTGATTATTTCGCCATTGGCTCTTTCGACTTGGCCATTGGCCCTTGGGTGCGCCACGGATGCAGGGCATAGCTTGATGCTCCTCTCGCTGCACCAGTCTTTAAATTCCAGCGCCACGAAGTTCGTACCATTATCTGTGATGATACTATCACAGTTTGGTGCTTTCACTGTCATTAATTGCCGAAATACCTTTTGTTTTGTTATTGATGATTCTGATAGACTGTATGTAGCTGTCAATTTCGTACACAATGCAACTTAGAAATGATAGACCATGAGCCTTTATGGAAATTATGGTAAATATATAAAGGTTCAGATGCAGAAAAACTTGGAAAGACATATGGGTTATGAACACTTCTCACTACATTTGCATAATTCAAAATAGAAACTAACTAGCACGCAAAAAATAAAAGACACTAACTATTGTACCAATATATATCCAATCAAGCCCTTGTATTACAGATTGCTTGATGCTAGTGCTCAACTATTTATTTGTTGAATTACACCATGCGATTTATTTGTTCATTTCCTATTTAAAGTATTGAATAGACAAAATGGTAGTTTAGAGGCTTAAGGTGTACTTCTGTATTTTCCCTATCTATATTTATTTATTATGAATTTAAAATGTCTACCAATGTTTCAACTACCCTCAGTTATTTAATTTCATAAGCTGGAAATTGTGAGTCTCTAATATTTCTTGTTCTTCTGCAATTTGTACAGTACATCTATAAAACGGATTTGGAATGTTGCCCCATGTTTGAAAGATTAAAGACTCTTTTACTCGACATGTGGTGTAGGGCTATTGACCTGCATGCACTAGTTCGCATTCTTCAGCACACACCTATTCTTGAAAAGCTCACTCTTCAACTTTGTAGTGACGAGGTAGATTTTCTGGATTTAATACCACTGTACTAATGAATTGGTCATGTATATTCTGTTGATCTTACTAATGTCATTTGTCATGTAGAACTTCTTAAATGCAGGTAGAGGTGAAAGAAAACATGCTCGTATTGAGCAAACTTTTGCATGCGCACATCTCAAGGAAGTCAACATTGAATGTGAAGAGAAACAGAGGGTCAAGGATAAGGTCAGACAAATTGTGAAGATCTTTCGTAAGAGTGGCATACATAATGAAAAGATCAGTTTCAAGAAGATCCCAAGGCCAGAAGGTTGTAAGTTAACTATTGATGTTCTTCGTGATTCATATTTTTCTAATCCAAAAAACATGGAACGAACCATGTTGTAACCAATATATTGTACTGTTGATAGAAAGAGTCATTGCTCTCATCTTTCAATCCAGACCTCTCCCATACTGCCATCTTACTTAGAACCATCCATTGGTGTCTGTTTTTACCTTCTATGAGCCTGTGAATAATTTGCTTGTCGGGGATTGATGGTAAATGCTGCCATCTCCTGATTTCCCCGGCCTAATGACACCAAAGGAAACTAGCATGCTTGCCACACTTCTGACTGAATGCCAAGGTTCTCTCGAATCTTGAGACCTGGCTGTGAGACTGTAAATTATATTGGGAAATGGGCATATATTTCCCCGGAGATATATCTACTCCAATATAAATCAGAAGTTTTGGCTTACCTCCTGGTTAACAAGAAATCAGGTCAAACTACATGCATGTTATGTAGTTCTCTGCTTCAAAAATTCTATGGAAGCAATCGCAAATTTCTGTCATCTAATAGAACTGATAGTGTGTTTTCATCTTTTGTGCAGGCTATCATTTTGAGGTTGTATCACCTAGGGCCTTTGATGACAACTGGTCTGGTTCTGGTGGTGAGTAAGGGTGTGTTCAGTTGCGATGTTGTTTGAAGCCTGTTCTGTCATTTGTACAAATCGTTTGTAGTAGTGGCCCTGTGCGGGCTCTTGGTTTCGTGGTGCAACTTAGCTAAACGATTTCCTGTCTTGACTGTTAAGACATTACTATTTCGGTTTTGTTATTTCTCAGTTGACTAAATGGATTATTTCTCAATCAACGAGATGGCACCAAGTAAACTGAAAATGGAGCCATCATTGGTATATGATTAATCTTGTTTGAGTTTCCCGGTCAACCCAATGGTTTCAATTTGAATCCTAAGAATTTTTCTTTCAATTTGTACAAGAGAACTTGCATTAGCGACAGTGCAGTTTCTATAACGTGCCAACTACTGACAACCAGATCACAACATCAATAGTAACTCACCGACATGGTATATTTTGAACTCCCAAATAACATAGGCAACAACACCCTACTACATGAATTTGACGATTGATCAGCAGTAGCAAACAATACCAACTACAATGCTATATGTCATAGATAAACCTACTGAACAGTAATCTATCGACGATTGGCACATGGCAGGAAATCATATAAGGAATGAAATGCAAGACCAAAACAGGAGGCATATTAACCAAGCACAACAATAAGCTGACAAACACTGTCGGACTATATCAAATAAATAACTGCATCATGGTCCAAAACCCTGGCCATGATTTGCACCTTATAGTTGCACAAAAAGGTAGAAAATGACACAATGAAGAAGTTCATCCTCAACCACGAGTTAAACGATGCGTACAGATAATCCTGGAGCATGAGTTAAACGAGAAGTCAATTTAGATAAATCTAACGATTTTATTACAAAGTTCATTCATTATGCATCTGTTTCAGCTCTTCCATGATTCTGCTGAATAGTTGTTTGTAATCATAACATGCTTTGTCGATGCCACTGAGTGCCTCTTTCAGTCTCTCAATTTCTGATTCTTTATGCTCCATATCCTTCTCAATCTTCTGTCCTTGCAGGCGATGGTGCCCAAGTTTCTGCTCAAGCTCAGCTATAGCTTTATCATTTTCATCAAGCAATGAATGCATTTGGGACAAGGAAGTTCTCTTCTCAAGCACGTTTGCTTCAAGTGCATATTTTTTTTCAAGGTATTTGGCATATTCAGATTTTGCCTCGACTATTCTATTCTGGCAGCTCTGCGCATCTTCCAAATTAGCCTTCATTTTGGAATGTATGATGTTCCTCTCTTCAAATGATGCCTCTACTATCTAAAGCCATACATTCCTCCTGGCCAACAGTGGCATCCGTTGAGCAATGTTGATTACATGATTTTTTAGATGCTGCCTTTTCTCGTACTGCAGAACATAAAGCAATTCTTAGTTTGTTGCACCACCAAGTTGACAAATCAGTGTTAGACCAAGTGCTTACATTTTTTGAAATGAGTAACAACCTTCCCACTCGAACCATGATTAGTCCGTCTAGATACCTTCACGTAGATTCACAATCAGAATAGAATATGAACACGGATATGAATATAAAAAGTAAAATTTCAGAAGCTAGCAGTCACAAGCTTAGTACCATTTGTAATAGATGTAGTTCTTTGTTTGACTTTTTGATGGCAGAATATTCAGGATCATGACTATGTTCATCATTGCCAGATGTCACCTCAACTGGTGAGCTTGTACATTTCCCAGATGCGAAGTGCCACCTCAAGTTAGCACGTCTCTGTTAAAGTTATTAAATGTCAGAATGGAGCAAGCAAGTGAAAGGACATGATAGAATGCTGAAAGATTTAAACAAACCAATAATGTATTCTATTACAGCCATCAAAGTCTATTATTATACTAATTAAATGCCATTCCACATTTAAAAAAGGAAAATCATACTCAATGCCCATAGTTGTGAACTACAGTTTGTTATAGGATCCTACCCAGCTCGAAATAAATGAACTATAAAAAGGGCTCTTCCAATCTAATAATCCTAAGAAGGGTGATAGCAACAAAAATGGCTATTCCATAAATCTCCTTGAATGTATTTGGGACAAGTGAATATAATAACAAAAAACAGCAAGTGTGATTCAAGACAACATAAAAATAGAATACTGAAAATCTAATAAGGCAGAGAAAGAAGAAACAAAGCCATATAATACATTCCCATAAATTAAGGGCTAAAGAGATATCCAAACCAATTATTTGGTGGGACCATATCATAAATGTGTGAATCATTTATTACACATTAGCAACACAACTAAATACAATACTTTTTAATCAAATGAGTTACAAATCTAAAGGATGTGTTTCCACCTAACAAAAGGACATTAACAAAATATGGCATGTCTACAAACTTTTAAAACATCAATGGTTACTCCTTAAGAAAATAAAATTGCAGACAATGCATGAATTCGTTAACTAGATTTTAAAGAAACTACTAATGATACTCTTACAGAGGCTGTTGTCTGCTGCCTGCTGGCACTCCTGGTTCTCCTAGCGATTGGGATAACACTACGGTCCAAGCGTCCAAGGCAGACCGGAAGCGAACCATCATCGGGGGTGAATATGGCCTCCATCGGTCGGCCTGACATTGACCTACAACAACAACAACAACAGATCGTATCAGATGGTGCACAATAACAAGTAGATCCATGAGCCGACCATGGAATTGACAGAGTTCGCTACATAAGAAGATTCTAAATCTACCTAAAAAAAGATTCCAAATCGACAAAAACAGAAGGATAGAGAAGATTCCAAATCGACTGATTTTGATCGAAGCCACATCACACCAATAAGAATAGAGACAAGGTCCGCAAATTCGAAGGGATCTACCTTTTTTTGCGAATCGAAGGAAGGGATCTACCTTTGCTCCTTTGGCGGCGGCAGATCTGCAACCGGAAGGAAGTGTGGAGGGAGAGACCAGAAGAGGAGGGGAGGGGAAGTAGGTGAGAGTGAGGAGGCGACGAAGGGGTAACCCTAGGATTGGCCTTATAAGGGCGAATGGTGTCATTTCTCGTATGGGCTGCCCGCTGCAAGTTGTCCCGATTTGCATGCAGTGGCCAAATTTTGCATAGCCCATAGGCTGTATTGGACAAGGGAACTGTTGCATGGCCCAGTTTTGGTCGGGCTACACCTCCAAGTAAGGTCGTGAGTGCATGGCAGAGCTAGTAGGCAATACCTCGTCAGATCAGCCCAACTAATTACCGCTTCGAGGTTTCTTTACCTTGATCCCTGTGTTTTCCTTTTTTTTTCATCAGCCTGCTACCTGATGCGCATGCATATTATTATAAGATGCACACTTTCTTTGTAATATGAAGGGACTCCTCATTCCATTATTAGCAATTTCCCAAGCATTAAATAGATAAGCTTCTGTGTCAATTTTTTAAAGGCATGAAAAGCGGTGAGGCTACCCCTATGTAGGGGGCTTAGAAGATAGAAGAATCAAGTAAATTTACATATACACCGGTACATTTCGAACTTCATTAACCACATTTCTATTATACAAAGCAAATATCTTATTTATAGTCAAATCTTAGTCAAATACCACACTAGCCAACAATACAAAATGACAAATCAGAATCACCTTAGTTTGGGCAATCAAGGCATACACTATACCATTTGCATGAGGTCCTATCGACAACTTACAGATTCAACCCAAATCTGTTGTAGATAAACAATGTTTATGTTGATTATTGAGCTTAGCTGTGAGTAACAGTGGCCATGTTGATTTCCCTTCTTGACTCCTCAAAAACGGAAACTATCCTCCTCTCCAAAACACACCGTGTCCTACCACACCCATGGTCTCAACCTAGCGAGGGACCCCAAATAAAGCTATCAGTCAACATGTACTTTTGTACATGCATGTATTAGTTGTTGGACTAAGATGTGTCTTGCATTATCAAATCAATTCTTTGTGATCAGCCTCACGCATTGTAGCATCTGCAAAGACTTGATCAGCCTCACCCAATTGGTTTTAGGAATTTGAACCGTGTTCATACACGCTCACAAAGATCGAGAATGGGAGAAGTTGAACTGCTTCATCTTGCACTGCCTGTTGCAACTGCTGCACTACCCGGCAAGCAGCAGTTGCGTTTTTTTTGCCCAAAGTTTGCTCCAGAAATGCTCAAAAGATTTTTCATAGAAATTCAAATCCAGAAATCATTTTTAGAATTTTTAGAAAAAGGGGAAAAGACTAGAAAAATTCCAGCATGCAAATGGTGGTTGGAAAAAATAAAATAGGAGGAAAAAAAATCAAATTTGTAACGGGAAACATGAGATAACTACCAATTTTACCTTCCGGTGGAGGACTTACCGTTTTAAAGTCCGACAAGCGGGACTTTTCTCTGTCGCTTATTTCCATTCAGCATCACACTATGGAGAAGTGGATGAGAATGCATGATTTGTCTTCCGCCACACCTTCTTAATTTTTCTTCTTACTTGATGCGGTCGGTAGTCTCAGCGGTAAGGGTTGTGGCTCCGCCCACTCCCCTGTCCGTTCATCGTCCATGCTAGTCACATAGCATTGCTCCACTTGAGGTTGAAATTTGAATGTCATGTTCTTTCTCCTGATGCGAAAACGGATCAATCCGGCCCCAGCATCAATCCTCGCCTTGGCGTCGTATAGGAAGGGTCACCCAAGAATGAGCAGCATCTCCTCATCGCCTTCCATATCTAAGACCATGAAGTCTGCAATGATATAGCTATTCCTGATTTTCTCTAGGAGGTTCCTCACTATTCTTTCTGGATATCGAATTGTCGAATCAGCTAGCTGCAATCTCATTGAGGTTGAAAAAAGAGCAGGATAACCCAATTTCTCAAACGTTTCCTTGGGCTTGATATTAGCACTTGCACCTAGGTCGCATAGAGCCTACTTGACAACCATATATCGAGCACTTGATCACTGGATAGCCTATGTCTTCTCCATGCCTACCGGCTTTTCCAAAATCTGGTGAATGGGCCTACCTCCTACAGTGGGAGGATGTGGTTGTAACACCCCGTATTTTAAAGCATTTAAAAATATGCATTTTCTATAATTTTTTAATTAAATATAATTCGTTTTCTCTGAATATTCAAAATATATTTTTCTAAAAATAAACTATGCATTTAATCTTGACATATGTGTTGCATTTGAATGCTTTAGAATTCCTCTCTACTCTCTAAATTCCAAGAGATAGAAATTCTTTCAAATCTCTCTTTCCAACCTTTATGTCTAATATTCAAATATAATTTGAATATTAAATTCCCCATCCCAAATCTCCCCAAAAATATTATAAAACTATCTTCTTCAAGCCACCCACCGAAATCCCCTTTAAATTTGAATTTCCATTCCAATTTAAGCCCAAAACATTGTTCAAATAAATAGAAAAGCCTTCTTATTCCAAATAGGCCAACAACCTCAATTCTAGCCTAACTTCCCTTCCGGCCCAAAAATTAAAGTTAATAAAACAACCCCCTAAACTCACCCCTCGCCCGCCCCTCCTCCTTCACTTCCGGCCCGCGCGCCACCTCCTTTCCCAGCACGGCCCAGCGCACAGGCGCGGCCCAGACCCCCTCCTTTCCTTAGTCCGCGACACCCCCCCAACTCTTCTCCCTCCGACCTAGCAAGCCGAGCGGCCCAGCGCGGCCTAGCGCGGACCACGCGCGAGCTCGCCTCCGCCTCCAACCCTAGCGGGCAGGCCACGCCGCCGCCGCTGGCTGCCGTCGCCGCCACTCCGGTGGCCACCTCCTCGCCTAACCATGCCACCAAAACCACCCTTCCTCTCCTCTCTTCAATTTTTATCCTCGTCCTTGGCCACCGCGCATTCCAGCCCCGGCCGCCGTGCGCCATGGCCACGGGCCGGCTGCGCCTCGCCGCTGGCTGCTGCTCGCAGCGCTGCAGGCCACCTCGCCCCTTCCCTGAGCTCCACGCGCCCCCTGCTCGCATGCCGGCCTGCCCAACGCGCCAGCCGCACGCCGCCTGGCTCTTCCAGCCTGCCACGCAGCGCTGGCCACTCGCCCCTGCCTGCCTCGGCATCTCCCAGCGCGCCACCTCGCCCCGCACGTCCACTCGCAGCGCGCCACGCCGCTCGTTGAAAGCAGCGCCAGCAGCAGTCCAGCGTCGGCACCCCTCCCCCAGCACGCCTATAAAAGGGGCATGTGGCCCTCTGTTCTTGCCGCCAACACAACAAGAGCTGAGCTCTCTAAAACACATGCAATAATGCATGCACAACTCTCTGTGCACTTTTTGGCACTCCTTAGCGTCACGTTTTAGCAACGCTACTAGAGCGCGAAGATATATCGTTGTATGCAATTGGATTCTGCAAGCGCACAGAATATATCTCGTTGTAGCACTTCCCTGCGAAAATGTAAATACGATACCCTGGGATAACTTCCTAGGTGAAGTGCTACAACAAGATATATTCTGTGCGCTTGCAGAGTCCATATGCATACAACGATATATCTACGCGCTCTTGAAGTGTTGCTAAAGCGTGACGCTAAGGAGTGCCAACAGCTGCTCACATACACGTAGGAAGGGTGCGCCAACTACTTCTCTGCTCTGCTTTCGAATATTCCCGGAATAGTCCAACCAGCGGCGTAGCTTTAGGCATTTAGCCTAGCATTGTGACGATGCCAATACGGCTACCCGCGCAATGCCCAACCCCCGCCGCTAAACCCCATCGCTGCTCGCTGCTTCGCAAACCTAGTCGGGATGTTGCCGACCCAAGTTTCTAGCCCGGTTCACCGTAGCCATTATAATACCCAACCGAAACCACTAGCCCCACCTAGCAGTTATGCTACCCAATTCCAAGCCCCAGATATCTTCCGGTATAGTAGTTATGCCGCCCAACTACAAACTCGCCTATTAGACCCTAGCCCCATATAGTCGTTGTGCCGCCCAAATAAAACCCTAGGTAAAATCCAGCCGTTATACTGCCCGACCAAAATCCAAGATATTAACAAACCCTAGCCGTCATGCCGCCCAATTCCTTCCATAATATTCCTGGAAAATTATATTATTAATTTTCTAGATTATTATTACAAATTCAATCCAAAATCCCTTAATAATTAATATAATTATTCGGAATTATCTAGATATCCAGTAATTCCCAGAATAATTAGCCCTAACCTTTCTTCCCACACTTAGAAGCCACCCCATCACTTAGATCCCTCCTAAGCCCCATTATCCTATCCATTAATTATTATTAAATAATTAATGGATAATTCATCAAATATTAGATTATCCATAAACCCTAGGTATCAATGAACCCTAAGCGCCCTATCATCCAAATAAGGACCTTCTAGAAGTCCATATTGGTTGACCTTCTAGAAGTCTATATTGGTTATCCAGGAATTATTTCTTAGAAATCTATATAATTCTTGATATACCGATTATCCCTACCCTTTGCCATTTCTGGAGGAATTACCCATTAATTCTCCAGAAAATTCCTTCCGAAACCCCATCAACCCATCCATTAATTATCTCATATAATTAATGGATTATCTATCAAAAATCCAGGTAAATCCCGAAGTATCTATCCCCCTCCTCTTTCTAATCTATAGACATTGATTGGTGTATTGATGTTATTTTGTGCGTTTTATCGTTCGATAGCATGACCGGGCCCTGACGAGGCACCAAGGCTTTCAGGTGCTGGAAGCCCCATCCTGGTCAGCATCGATAAGCGTACGCAATAAGGATCATCAATGAAGGCAAGTCTTAACACCAACCCCTTGATCATATTTTCAAAATACTACTTTTATAAATAAAAACCCAACATTTATTTATGTCTTTTATAAAGGGAATGCATTTAAGATAGCCACTTATATAGCCTAGTTATTTCCCTAAAACCCCGGGAAGTAACCTTAGATATGCTTAGCCATGCTAATCACCTGCCACAACAATGCCACAAAATACACCTGGTGTGAGACGCAACAGAGAGTATAGAAGACACGGGGTAAGGCGAATAGCCTTGCGAGAGGCTCCTATTTGAAAGCTTACCCCAGTCGATTAAGGCTCAGTTCTTTAAGAAAGTCTTTCCTTTCCCATGTACAATTATACAGGCCAAAAAGGGCATAGCCTTCGGGAATGCTCTGTAATGTGAGGCCTTGTTTCGCACCTCGCTAGCTGAACCTAGTAATCCATCCCACAGGAGCCGTATGATTGGTACGTACAGATTGCTGACTAGGCAGAGGTCGAGTAGCTCTCGGTGCCTAGTCGTGTACGGTTGCCAAGTCGAGAAACAGGTATACTGGAGACAGACCTAGACAGAGGGCTGGGTCTGGTCGGCACAGGTTGACTAGAGTAGATGATCAGAGACCCTGAGGGCCAGAGGCCCTATTAACTTATTGTGCACCTACCCAGGCTGATATATATCCGCGAGGCGGATGTTAGTAGCCCCTGTTTATACCCCAGTATTATCCGTGGATGGACCTAGGGAACGTTGTCTAGAGATAGACGCTGGCGGGTATGGATCTCGTAGGATGGCACGACCATAGGCCATGGTACAACTGTCTGACCGTATAATCAAAGAGCACAGACCTCTGCAGAGTTAATAATCTATTCGAATAGCCGTGGTTCTCGGTCAAGAACCCATTTGGTCAAAGCTCTCATTGATTAGCCGGATATAAACAATAGGGGTAATTGGTAAAGCTGTGATTGCAGGATCAGTAGGATCGCTGCCATAATCAATGGGAACTAGCAGGATGGGTGGTTTCCCCTCCAAGGCCCAACCATTACTTTATTTAATGATTTAAGCATAAAACCTGCTTTCCGCAAAACCCTCCGCATGTCATTAATTCTTCTAGTTAAGAACTTGCTGAGTACCTTTGTACTCAGTCTTGCCTTTGTTGATACACAGGTGTGGGTCTTATAAGGCGCTATAATTCATTCCGGTTATGGAATGAGTGCCGGTCCCGCCTTCCACTAAAAAAGGTATAAAACTATTTATTTATACGTTATTTATCACTTTTGATGCTAATCTGTGATGGGATCTGTATCAGTGTACTGATCCAGGGACTGATACAGGTGATCTCGAGACTTTCGGAAGAAGGTCGCCATAGTGGTCTTCCCCACTGAGTAGATATAACACTAACACTTTCATGGGGAGCCTCGGGTTGCCCTAGAATCTTCCCATTATCAGTTGAAGGAACAGCAGCGGGCAGCTAAGCTATTTGAGTTTCAAGCATTTTGTTGAAACTCAGCTGACTTTTGAATGCATAGGAGAGACCATCAATCTTGATGTTGAGACTCTCTAAGGATTTCTCATTGGCGGCTAGTTTCTTGTTGAAGCCTTCGTTAATCTTGGTTTGCCCAAGAACGAGATCCTTGAAGGATGGCTGGTTAGGATTGAAAGAAGTACCATAGACCTCACAAGTCATGTGAGAGTCCATGGGCAAGATGTCATTAGACATGGCAGCCTTCTGTTTAGCATGATCGTCCAACCTTTGCATTAGGAGGTCCATCTTGGCGGTAAGCATATCCGCTTCCTTGACGGTATGCGTACCCCTTTGCCTGGACTGAGCTTTAGACGCTCCATCCTTGATCGGTCACCATCTTCTCATTCAATGTTTTAGCAGCATCAATGGTCATTGAGAAGAAAGAACCTCCAGCAGCGGCATCAACATGGTTTTGGGATGTCGGAGTCATCCCATTATAAAAGCTTTGAAGAATAAGCCATTCGTCCATCCCATGGTGAGGATAGGCCAGAATGTACTCCTAGAGTCTCTCTCACGCCTCAGAAATAGATTCTGATGCAGCTTGCTGAAAACTTGAAATTCTCCCACAAAGGGCATTGGTCTTACCCAACGGAAAGAATTTCTCGAGGAACACAGTTGAACAACTCTCCCAAGTATCAACCTTTGAACGGTTCGCATAGAACCATTGCTTCGCACTCCCAAGAAGAGAAAATGGGAACAACCGAAGACGGATAGCATCTTCTCCCACTCATTTAATGGTGAAGGTGCTGCACAGCTCTTGGAACTATTGCAAATGGGTGCTTGCGTCCTCGTTGGCTTTCCTATAGAATTGGCTAGTCTGTACCATCGTTATGAGACCCGTCTTGATCTCGAAGTTTCCATTACCAATTTCCACTTTAGGGCCCCTAGGCACCTGAGAAGTAGTGGGAGCGGAGAACTCACAGAGAGTCTTCTGAGCCATAGCGGTTGATATGGATGGTACAAAGGAAGCTATTTTGCTTGCCGGGAGAGTAGTTTGAGGGGACGCGAAATGGTCTCGTGCCCTCTTAACTAGTGACTCCGGATCTTCAATGAAATTCTCTAGCAAATCAAAACCAATCATGCACTACCTGTCTTCAAAATAAAAGATAGAGAAGACACACAAAACATAAGCCTACCTGAGTAAAGATCTACCATCTATGCATATAAACATGTGCAGCATTATTCATTAAGCAGTGCCTTCCCCAGCACCGGCGCCAGAAATGCTTGTTGGCATTTCTTAACGTCACTACTAGAATGATGGTTCTAGCAGTGGCGCTAGAAGATGCCTATCATGGTAATCTAACAAATGCGAAAAGAATCCTCAAGCGCATGGATATACCATTGTAGCACTTCATCCACGAGTATTCCCAAAGGAAGGCAGGCGATTAAGAATATTGTTGCTTACATGAGTATAGCGATAGTATGGATAGAATCACATACAAAAGACAGGGGTAAGAGATATGATAAAGTTGGTAGTGTGACGCACATGGGATCGTCTTAGGTAAAAACTAGGCTAGAGAGAAGGACTAAGAGTTAGCATCTAGGTTGTAAAGATACTTCCTACACACTACAGTACAAAACAACTTACATATACATGGACATAGTAAGCATATGCACCTAGGTACTAGGGGAGATAACCCCCCTCGTCACTTACGCATGACGAGGTTGTTACTCATTTACGAACTCCTACAGCGATACCCAAACGTGGGGGAATTCAGAGGGTCCAACAGGGTTGTCACCACCTACGGCGCGCGCCCTACCCTAGCCAAACCGTCATATTCACTCGTTGATTCCAACCTGAGCTCCATGCTCGCATTGTTCACAACACACTTGATCATTCTGGACAATTAAGACTATGATCAATGCGGCCATAAGAACGGCTGGCACACCCATACCATGGCATAGATCATGAAAACTATTCATCATACTAAACCATACTCTAATTGAACTAGAGCAAAGTCTAATAAGCATGAGGGCACTCAATTCTGTACTATCAATGCAAGGTTATATGATTAACTCAAGAACATATAAGCCATGCATCTTATGAAAGCAATAGAACTTGAACACAATACATTCATGTCATGACAAAGACAAACATTGCATAAAGAAGATATATCATTGAAGTAGATCAAAGTCATCCTAAAACTAGAAGATACAAGAGCCATACCCAATCTCCAAGATCACCTGGAACCTGAATAGAGCTACTCTAGCCTACTCTACTAAGGCTAGAGTCTAAAGGAAGAGAGTGATTGCCCAAAGATGCGCGAGTCTCATTTGGAGCCCCTCCTCTCATATATATATAGGCCTCAAGCAGCAACATCTCGAGCGAATGTTCCAAGCATCCATAGCAAACTGACCTTTAGGACAGCCTGAATAAGTGACACGTGGAAGGCTAGGATGAACCGACCAAAGGTTGGTTTGGCTGAACCCCAGGTTGCCCCCTTCGTGTTGTGCTTTCTTCTGGTGGTTGTCATGTGGGCCCTGAGTGCTGCTATACATGTCCACACTAGATTGAGGTGGGAACTTCAATCCATGTGATGCACGTGTGGCGGCTTCTGTTTTATTGGGATGTTGTCACTTGGATCAATGAGGATGGATTCTCCTTTATTTCTGTAGTAAATCACCTACAACCAAATATTCTCCAAGGAAATGTGGAACTACATCATTCGATAGGGAAAATGTGTATAATAAGAAATTTAATCCTTGGCCTTATTAAAGAATGTTGATGGCTATATTTGCTAGTTGCTACTTAACAGCCGCCAACAACGATGCTCCAATCTATCACGATTTAAGATCATTTCTATATAATATCAAAAGCTAAATCAGCTAATCTCTATCAGAAAGAGTTAAATTATAATATCGATTTCTAGTATCTCTAAATCCTCTAATATACTCAGAGACAGACTCGTTTGCTTTTTGTTTAACCGATGTTAAATGTGACAATTTCAACTCAGTTTCACCAGTAAAGAAATAATCATGAAATTTATTCTCTAAATCAGAAAAGGTAAAATTATAATTGAGAAAATATATAAAGAAAACATAAAAAGTGAATAAAAAATATAGTATGAGGAAACTTGAAAGATTGGGAATAAAAAATGAATAAAAATGGAAATTCGGGAAAATTTGTGCACTACCAGGAATGTTCATTAAAAAAATTGGAACCTCGTCAGCTTTGCAATAATGAATCTATTGTCAAGTGGTTGGGCACTAGCCTCCGATGCTTGAGGTTGTGCGTTCGACTCCCACGGGCCGGTGTAGCGTAGATGACTAAAAGTTTAGTTACTTGAAGGCTTATTGTCCATATTTTACAAAAATGTATGTGTGGTGCAGTGGTTTGGTCCGTTTGTGGGAAGGCTTTGATCCTGTGCTCGATTCATGTAGGCGACAACAATATTTCGAGTATTTGATTTGATACGCTAGTTTTTTTTTGTTTTGCTGCCGTAGGAAGCCCAGGTCGAGATGGGCCGCTGGGTGGGCTACCAGACGCAGGTGCTGGGCTTTAGAAAGCCCAGGTTGAAGTGGGCCGCTGGGATGCCTGAATGTTGGGCCACTTGCAATCCAAGTGTGGTGGCCGGGCTAAAAAAAATGGCAGCAAAAAATGCTATGTGAGACCTATGTATCCAAGTGGCATCGGGACCCATCCTAACCCTGTCCTTTCCTTTTGAAAAAAATTGTGACGTCTTAGCTGTAAGCACAAAACAAAATTCATTACAATTTTGGTATTGCAATAGTTTGTGACGTTGTTTAGTTACTCTTAACGACGAACATCTCATTTTTGTCGTTAAGATGTGTTGCCTGACATACAACGTCATAAAACCAAGCAGCATAACGACGAATAGGTCCAATGTCACGAGATATTCGTCAAAAAAGGTGGTATTTGTTGTAGTGGATGGTGTGGCAACAGAGCTCTGCTTCGGCTTGCATGATCTCTGCGCTGGAGGTGGCCATGGTGTGCACGGGATTATATGATTTCCTTCTTTACTATTTTTGTTGTCATCTTGGGCACACTGAAAGTCTGAGAATGTAGTGTACTACTTGGGGTGATTTATAATAAGCTTGCATGAGGTGGCCATCGTCGTTGGCCAGGCTGGCACACAGGGTATTCAAGCAGAGGGAGGAGCCGTCACACCTTGCATCAGCTGTCCTGTGAAAATGAAAGTTCGTTCAAATAAAAAAAGTTCCTGTGAAAATGAAATATCTTCATCACATGGGGCGGCTAACATTTGAATTTATAGGATGGTGATGGATTCTTCAAAGCATACAGCTGAACCGATCGACAAATGATTTCAAATGCGGTACTTTCATTGTTTAGGAATTTTATATGTTGATTTTTTTTCACGTAACATTTAACTTTTCATTTTATTTAAAAGTTTACATAGTTGAGGTACTTTGATGATAAAATAAGTCACAGATAAAATAAATAAATTAGTGATAAAGTAGTCAAATGATAGTAAGAGTTAAAAAATGTCAATAAGTGTCATGTATCAAGTATTTATCATACCTGAATAACTAATTCTGTAATATTTCCTTGTAAACGATGTTCTTTGCAACATTTTCACTGGTGCAATCTTCGTCTAAAAGGAGGATGGACATGTGTGAATACCTGTCTTTCTAGGTAGAGATAGAGACCAATCTTTTCAGAGAATGCCCCTGACCCTTGTTGATAGGATTTATTAATGGAATAAATCAGCATGAGAAATTTATAGTACCTGATATCGCTCCTGTGCAGGAGCTATGTGGACGCTGTGGAATTACGACATTGTCTTCACCGAGAAGCTGATATCATCCCCCACGGCGGTTGTACATAAGATGCTCTTCCCACTACCTAGAAAAACGACCTTTGGTCCCTGGTCATTTTGTCCTGGTTATATTATAACCGGTACTAAAATGCGATTTTAGTACGTGTTTGTAAGAACAATGCCACCAGACGGTACTAAAATGCCCACGGAAGCATTTTAGTACCGGTACTAAAGTGCGTCTCGGACACTGGAGACAGACAATTTAGTACCGGCTAGCGTCTCAAGCCGGTACTAAATTGCCTCCGAAACATTTAGTACCAGCTCATCACCCCAGCCGGTACCAAAGGCAACCCAAAAAATCACCACCGCACAGGTGAGCAGCGCCCCTTATCTTCTCATCTCTATCTTCCTCTCTCTTTCTCCTTCTCACATCTTTCCTTATCTTCTCAGGTGGGCAGCGCGTCAGCGACGCAGGTCGGTCGGACCGGCCCCGACGGGCGGCGGCGGCGCGGGGGCCCGGCACGAGGCCCGGCGGCCGCGTGCCCCTGCACAGGAGGATGCACGCGAGGCCCGACGGACAGCGTGCCCCGACGTGGGAGGCCGTGCGCCAGGCGGCGGCGGCGGCGCGGGCCCCCAGCGTGAGGACCAACGGCCGCGTGCCCCGGGAGTGGGAGGGCGCGCCGGCGAGCCGGCGAGTGGGAGCCAGCGGCCGCTGCGGCGCGTGCTGTGTATGTGATGTTGGACCTAAATGCTTGTATAATTTTTCTTGTAACATTGGATCTTTGTAATCTTGAATTGATGTTGAACGCGATTGTGATTGATATGCTTTTCCTCCTTCCTTTCTCCTCAATTTTTCTTCCCCCTCTTTGTCTCTTTTATCTGTTCTTGAAGAACCGAGAAGAGATATGGAGATGGTGGGAAGGATAAGACACTATGGGAAAATTTATGTTTGCCGTGTGTGGCATTCTTTACCGTGTGCGGCATATTGGGCACACGGCAAAGAGCCCTCTTTGCCGTGTGTCAAAAAAAACACACGGCAAAGAGCTTTGCCGTGTGTCTTCTTCTTGACACACTGGCAAAGAGGGCTCTTTGCCATGCGTTTTGTTTTAACACACGGCAAAGAGGCGACTTTGCCGTGTGTCTTCTTTAGCACACGGCAAATTCATAAATAAAATTTCTCTTTTCATACCAAAATTTTTTCTACTCTTCACATACAACATGTGTTACTCCATATTAAAATTTGGTACATTTTTGTATTTGTTTGCTATATTTAATTAATTAATTACATTTCAAGCAATTTTTTGAATAGAGTCAAATTTGAACAACAAGTGATTGAAATAATAGAATAAAATGAGTGGAAAAATAATATTCATATTATTTAGCCCAGTTTGTGGCCATGCACATGAAATGAAAATAAATTTTGAACATCTTGTTCAAACAATATGACCACTAACATGTGCTCGAATGATTATTAAATTCAAATAAAAGAAAATAAAGTCTGAAAATCATGAAATTTGTCATGATGTGATGACATAGCACAAGGAGGCTGTGATAAAAAGTTGAGACGATTTCGCATATTTTTATCATAATGATGTTTACAAAATCTAAACATCTCATAAGAAGTTCATGAGTTAGTGTATGTGAGGGAGTTAGTAGATGTATTTTTTAAATACAAACTTTTATATATGATCTCGTATGGAAAAAAAGTTTATACCAAAGTCGTATAGCTCGATGAAATTTAAAACTTTATAGTTTACAACTTTTGTATTTGAGATTTTTTAGTACTTAAAAAATACATTATAAGCTATCTGATTTCAAATTTTCAAAATTTAAAAATTTTAAATGACTTCGGATGTAAATAAGTTTTATATCAAAATTGTAAAGCTCAATAAAATATACAACTTTCTAGTTTACAACTTTTTTATTTGAGATCGTTTAGTACTTCAAAAATACATTATAAGCTATCCAACTTCAAATTTTAAAATTTTAAAATTTCAAATGACTTCGAATGTGAAAACGGTCTATAACAAAGTTGTAGATCTCGAAAAGATATAAAAGTTTGTAGTTTACAACTTTTTTATTTGAACTCATTTGATATCTAAAAATGTATTATAAGACCACTAAAGAAGCACAAATGTGCCACGTCAGCAATCCATGTCATCAAAATGGAGAGCTCTCATTGGCCAGAGATTCCACCCATGGATCCATGCCCCAACCGACCCCTCTCTCTCCTTATCCTCTCCCCTCCCCACCGGCCCCTCTCTCTCCTTATCCTCTCCCCTCCCCACGGCTCTCCCCCACGAGGCGGCGGCGGCCGGAACGCGGCGCGGAGCAGCGCGGCGGCACGGGATTATATGATTTCCTTCTTTACTATTTTTGTCGTCGTCTTGGGCACACTGAAAGTCTGAGAATGTAGTGTACTACTTGGGGTGATTTATAATAAGCTTGCATGAGGTGGCCATCGTCGTTGGGCAGGCTGGCACACAGGGTATTCAAGCAGAGAGAGGAGCCGTCACACCTTGCATCAGCTGTCCTGTGAAAATGAAAGTTCGTTCCAATAAAAAAAGTTCCTGTGAAAATGAAATATCTTCATCACATGGGGCGGCTAACATTTGAATTTATAGGATGGTGATGGATTCTTCAAAGCATACATCTGAACCGATCGACAAATGATTTCAAAATGCGGTACTTTCATTGTTTATTGATTTTATATGTTGATTTTTTTCACGTAACATTTAACTTTTCATTTTATTTATAAGTTTACATAGTTGAGGTACTTTGATGATAAAATAAGTCACAGATAAAATAAATAAATTAGTGATAAAGTAGTCAAATGATAGTAAGAGTTAAAAAATGTCAATAAGTGTCATGTATCAAGTATTTATCATACCTGAATAACTAATTCTGTAATATTTCCTTGTAAACGATGTTCTTTGCAACATTTTCACTGGTGCAATCTTCGTCTAAAAGGAGGATGGCCATGTGAGAATACCTGTCTTTCTAGGTAGAGATAGAGACCAACCTTTTTCAGAGAATGCCCCTGACCCTTGTTGATAGGATTTATTAATGGAATAAATCAGCATGAGAAATTTATAGTACCTGATATCGCTCCTGTGCAGGAGCTATGTGGACGCTGTGGAATACAAGAAACGACATTGTCTTCAGCCGAGAAGCTGATATCGTCCCCCCCCCCCCCGGCGGTTGTACATAAGTTGCTGATGCTCTTCCCACTACCAGAAAAACGACCTTTTGGTCCCTGGTCATTTTGTCCCGGGTATGTTATAACTAGTACTAAAGTGCGATTTTAGTACGTGTTTGTAAGAACAATGCCACCAGCCGGTACTAAAATGCCCACGGAAGCATTTTAGTACCGGTATTAAAGTGCGTCTCGGACACTGGAGACAGACAATTTAGTACCGGCTGACATCTCAAGCCGGTACGAAATTGCCTCCGGAACATTTAGTACCGGCTCCTCACCCCAGCCGGTACCAAAGGCAACCCAAAAAATCACCACCGCACGGGTGAGCAGCGCCCCTTGTCTTCTCATCTCTATCTTCCTCTCTCTTTCTCTCTTCCTTCTCTATCTTCCTCTCTCTTTCTCCTTCTCACATCTTTCCTTATCTCTCAGGTGGGCAGCGCGTCAGCGACCCAGGCCGGTCGGACCGGCCCCTGACGGGCGGCGGCGGCGCAGGGGCCAAGCACGAGGCCCGGAAGCCACGTGCCAGGACGCACTCGAGGCCCGACGGACGGCGTGCCCCGACGTAGGAGGCCGCGCGCCAGGCGGCGGCGGTGCGGGCCCCTAGCGTGAGGACCAACGGCCGCGTGCCCCGGCGAGCGGGAGCCAGCGGCCGCTGCGGCACGTGCTGTGTATGTGATGTTGGACCTAAATGAATCTGTGATTGTGATGATTTATATGTTCTCTCTTGTATAATTTTCCTTGTAATATTGGATCTTTGTAATCTTGAATTGGTGTTGAATGTGTGATTGTGATTGATATGCTTTTCATCCTTCCTTTCTCCTCAATTTTTCTTTCTGCTCTTTGTCTCTTTTCTCTGTTCTTGAAGAACTCTCCGTTGTTCTTGAAGAACTGAGAAGTGATATGGAGATGGTGGGAAGGATAAGTGAGGAGTGAGAAAGGATGAAAAGTATTTGATTTTTTCTTGGCGCGTACAAAGTTTAGTATCGGCTGGTGTCACCAGCCGGTACTAAAGTGCTCCTTTTTGTACCGGTTTCACAACTGGTACTAAACGACCGGCCACTTTAGTCTCGATTATTTAGTACCGATTGGGAAACCGGTACTAAACGCGGCTTCTCAGCCGGTACTGATACCTTTTGTTTTATAGTGGCTCACTCACTGGAAGCCGATGCTGAAGAAGAAGGACGTTCCCAAGGCATAAGACGCGGTCAACAAGATGACACTGGATAACAAACTTGGCGATCTAGCCAAAATTATCCACGGAGAAGAGTCTCTCTAAGTTTTTCCATTTGTCTCGAGCTATCAAGTTAGTTGAATCTTTTGCTGCAAGTTGATAACTCTGTGTAGTGGTGGTTGGACTAGAGAGGTCGTCTAGTCAACTGGTGATGGTAGAGGAGGTAGTGTGTCCTAGACCTTTTCTGCTCCCTGCATTGCGGTAGTCGTGATCGACTCGGACTCATGCCGCCCGGACGATGTCCGCGAGCGTGATCTCGCGGGTTGTTCAGCCAGATCTTCCATGATGGGCGCTGGTTCTTCCTTCCTCTCCAGGGGCGTCTCGAGGTAGCTGTAGAAACCCCCCGAGCCGTCTGCGACGTAGACCCAGGAACCGAAGTTGAACCTCGTGCCTTTCTGAGGCGCTTCAGATTGGATGTAGGTCACCATTGCGTTCTCCACGGGATCTTCGAGGAAAACCCCTACCTGGCGCGACAGATGTCGGTGTTCTACCGTCGATCCTATCGAGGGGTATCCCGAGGTAGTAGATTTCAGGTGGGGTTTCGCCGAGATCAGGAACGCAAAGGCCAAGAGACTCAGGATTTTAGACAGGTTCGGACCGCCGAGATAGCGTAATACCCTACGTCCTGTGCGGTGGTTTGTATTCAATGGTACCTGTTCTTTGGAGGGGGTCCCTGCCCAGCCTTATATACACGGAGGGCAGGGTTACAAGGTCGGTTCCGAGTAGAATCCTAACCTATTACAACTCGTAGAGTGCTTTACAAGTCAATCCGAGTAGTTTACAGGTCATACGACTGGTTTCCATAACGAGGAGAGTCCTTGCAGTACTCTACTCGTAGTCTTCACGCTTGGTACGACTCCTTCAGAGATTATCCATGTGTCCTTGTAGGCCCATGGTCGTACCTCCAACACAGTGTACTTCGATCAATTGTATCGCTCTATTAGGCTTTCTAATAAAGCTAGGCAACGCCTTTGGTCGAAAAATCATCGCGCAGTTCTAATATCCTTACTGTTTAGTCCTTTTATTTCTGTTTAGGCCCCTGAAAATTTCTGTTCTTTGCCAGCAAGCCCTTAATCTTGTTATATCGTACCTTTTGCATCTTAACTCCGTTTTACGCGTTCAAGATGTCGTTGGAATCGTTTTTTATGTACAATCTATATGTGTGGACCATGTGTTGGTTTCTTATGATTGTTGTACTATTTTCTTATTATATCTTTTGCTTGTTGCATGTGTGTACCGGTAGACGATCCCCGCTTTGCTGACTTCCCGGGAGAGGAATTCGAGGAGTTCGAGATGCAGCAGGCTTTCGCTGAAGGCAAGTCACCTTGGTCATGCTTTGTTCTATTTAAATTGAAAACTTACTTTTATGTACAATCGACCATAGTTGCATGTTATATTTAATTTTGATGGGTTTAGACATGCCTATCCTGAATATCATGCCTTTACCATGGGTTAATGAATCTGTTGTAGCCTTTGCTAGTGCTCCACTGTTTAATTGAACCCCTATGTTAATCTTGATTTTATTACGCTATGCCTCGGTAACAAGAACATTTATTTAATTGGAAACATGGAGCGACAACCCAGGACATACCCGTACAACCGCAGTGTTAATGGGCTCTGACCTTGACCTAGTAATTAGAGAACTTAACTTGAAATGACTTTACCTGATAAGGGCAAGGGGGGACTGAGTCGCGGTCTAGCCCGGTCCACTTGGGAAGTAGCCTTTGCTAAGGTACATGCCTATTAGGTAGGGTTAGGAGTGCCAGACACCGGAACCATGCGAGTCAAATCTGGTTAGGGGATCTTTGTAACGGTCTCGTAGTAGATCCCGGGCCATTCATCAAAGGTAGTGTCTAATGGGGCCTTGCAAACCTAGGCCGGAAAGGGTGACACTTCTGCTGGGTAAAGCTGTACAACTTTGCAAGGATTAAAACTATCATGATGGCCGTGCTCACGGTCACGAGCGGCCTAGATCCTCACATATTTAATTTATCGGAACTTTATTCAAATCATTTACTTTATGTTGAGGCTCCCGTCTTATTGTTTTCTATTCATTAATTGTGGGTGGTATAAACTTATACTTAAGCTTGCTTAATTAAAATTGGATCAATTAAAATGCTAAATGCTTAAACCCTCAGCCTATCCATTGTTTAAGCCTTGCATATCATTTTGTTATCTTTCGCTTGTTGAGTATGACATGTACTCACGCTTGTTCATTTATTTTTGCAACGACCGATCTGGATTTGTTCAGACGTGGAGAGCTTTGAGGAGTTCCCCGGTGACTTCCAGGAGTTCTAGGCTGCGTGTCTGCTAGGCAACCTCAAGGTCTTAGAGAAGACTCATTCGCAGCAGTTAAAGTAAAGACTCTACTTATTCTATGGAGACAAACCTTAGCCTGTAATAATGCTATTTAATACTCTCTATTTATTCTTGCACGCTGTGATATTTATTTTTGTCAAAGTATATGTGAGTTGCCTTGGTTAAAGACTTGCATATGAGATGGTTCGTTTTCCTCTGAATACGGGCGTGACAGCCGCATGCCACCGCTTCCCCTCCTCGCGCCGCACGCCGCTGCTCCCTCTCCTCGCGTCGCCCGCCGCGGCTTCCCCTCTGGGCAAGGGCACGCCGCCGCTCCCCCTCAAATCTTGGCCGTAGCCGTTGAGCTTGCTCTGCTCTGCTCTGGTTCGCCCTCTCCGGCAAGCTGCGGAAGCACTCCACCTGCCTCCTCCTCCTCTGGTTCGCGCTCTCCCTCTCCCTCTTCATCTCCTCCATGCCGCCCGACGCTACGCCTGCTCCGCTGCTCTGCCTTCCTCTGCTGCAAGGTCCGCGCCCTCTCGGCCACCACCGACGGCGCCCGCATCTCTCCGGCGTCCATGCTCGCCCGCACCGCCGCGCCCCACCTCCTCCGGCCGCCGGAGCACGCGCGCGGGGCTGGGGCGGCCGCTGGAGCTCGCGCTCCGGGTGTAGCGCCCCTCCTCCAGCGCGGATTGAGCCCTGTGCGCCGCCGGTCGCCCCTCCCTGCGGCCTGCAGTCCATGGCCGCCGCGCCAACTCCCCGCAGGCCCGCGTCGTCCATGGCCGTCGTCGGGGTCAGTCCCGTCGGGCCCGCGTCGGCGGCGCAGGGTGCGAAGAAGGCGACCGAGGAGGGAGCGGTGGAGGGGCAGGCGGCGGCGGTGGGATTCTTGAGATTCTTTGTGTTGGGGAATGGAGGGGCACGCGGCGGAGGTGGTGGAGGGGCAGGCCTCGACGACGGTGGAGGGGCAGGCAGCGGCGGTGGGTTCATGCTCCAGCGCCATGGCCATGGCGGCGGTGGAGGGGCAGGCGGCGGCGGGATGCCACTCGGGGGAGCGACTGACCGAGAGGATAGAGGAGAACGAGAGATGAAAAAAAGAGATGTGGGGCCCACGTGTGGGGGGAATAGAGGGCCTCCATTCCTAGGGGCCCTGGATCAAAATTTAGAGGCCTCCACAAAATGGTAGCCTGTTTAGGGGCCCGGCTGGAGTTGTTTTTTGTAACTTGGGAGACTAAAATAGGTACAGAGGCCATTTGAGGGCTGGGCTAGAGTTGCTCTTAGGGATGCTTCTTTTAAGTGCTCCTCCCCTTCCTTGGGCGGCTCACCGGCCCTTTCTCTCAATCCGTCGACGCTGGATACAGAGTGGTGGACGGCACTGCGGGTGTGTCCGGCAGCGCTGCAGAGGGCGTTGTGGAAGTGGGCGTGGATGGGAGGCGGAGGGGGTGCGGCCAGGCAGGGTGGCCGAGTTAGGCCTCGTTCGGTTATGCCGGAATGGGCCGTTCCGGGTGCCTTTCCAGGCGGATCATTTTGGCCCGTTTCAAAACCAGATCAAACAAAAAGTTGTTGTTCGGTTTGACCTGGCCCGGACACGAAACAGGTCTGGAAAGCCCGGTTCCGTCCGGAATTTCAGCCCCACCTAGACACCTCCGGATCGGTTTCTCCCCCGTGTCATGACGCACACTAGGAAGCGCGGCGACGCGGTGCGCGAGAGGCGACGACGCGGCGGCGCGAGGTGACGGCCTGGCGGTGTGGCACATCTCCCTCGACGGCTACCACCACGACGGCGACGGCGACCGTCTCCGCTCTGACGCCGAGGCTTGCCGCCCCCTTCTTGCCGGTAGGTCTTGCCCTCTACTCGTCCTTCCCCTCTCCTCCTCGATTTGATAAACCTAGGTCGATCTATTCTTGATGTTTCCTTGCCTATGCGACTGCGACAGTTATGTTATGAATTATGCGAATGCAGAAGCAATGGGCCTTAGAACTCCTGATGTGTCTTTCAGTAGTTGTTAGGTGTTGATATGACTTTCAACAGTTTCTGAAACTAACAAAGCTATTAATTTAAGTATGTTGCAGAATTTATGTTTAGGTAAACATGTAAGAACAAGAACTGTAAAGAGAAAGAGCAGCTCAAGTGAATTGTAATGTACTGGACAGAATTTATGAAGTCTCTATTCTAGCAGTGTTCCTGTTATTTCTCCATAGCAACTTGACCTATGAGCTTTCTGTTGATCCTGTCATTCAGATAGTTAGGAGCTAAATAGTATCTGAATATTGCTTTTTTGTGAATCTGGCATAGTCCCCTCATGTAGTATTGGTTGGATTATTTGATAGTGGTTGCGAGGTATATTGACAGACCCATGCACTGAATGTTGCATGGTTGACATAGCGTGCTTCGTTTGGGAGTTAAAACAGGATTTTAATTCATTATTATTGACATGCACATGGAGGTGGTAGCAGTTGGGACATCAGCAGTTCTGTAGGCTGCGATTTTTTTTCTTCATAAAGTGCCTCCTTGTTGTGCACGCATGAGTTCAGAAGCAAAGAAGGTTCTGGTCTAGAAAAATGGACAATAACTTGTCAGCATATAGTTGTCTCTTTATTTCATTGCAGCTATGTTCAGAAGCAAAGAAGGTTCTGGTGGAGTCATATGTTACCCTTCGTAGAGGTGACATTACTCCTGGAACCAGGGTTGCTTACAGGATGACAGTTAGGCAATTGGAAGCATTGATTATGCTGTCAGAAGCTATTTCCTAAAGCCACTTAGAAAGAACTGTAAGTATACTAATTCACTTGCAGTTTCTGGGTCATGTTTTCTTTTACCACTGCTCTATCGATGAGCACTAGAATGATGCTATGCTATTTAGAAGTACAGAGCACAACCTTTTGGATTTCTTGACCCTTGTATCATTATCTTTGTGTTGTATCATTCAAGTTATCTGCCATGGTTTGATGTTGACCATGCTGATGCAGGAGATGGTCTGGCTGGCATGAAGCAACGTGATCATATCATTTGGTAGGTCGAGCAGCAGAATGCCACAGTCCTCTGTATGGGAAGGCCACCTTATACCAAACATTCCCAAAGCAGCATGGCTTGACTGTCTTGGCATGTCTTACTATACATTGTATCAATGTGCATCTGTAGAGGCTTATACAGTGGGAAGGCCACCTTATAGTCATAGACGAAGGCGCAGCAGCCGCTGCCGAGGACAGCGCTGGCGCCCGGAGAACATGTGAGAGCAGAATAATGGCAGTTAACCCGAACTACGTCATTGATTAGCAACAGCTTGGAACCATGGCGCTAACTCGGATCAGTTGATGTGGTTAACCAACAGTGAGGTCCCTTAGCTTTTATTGTTACATGTAAGGTCCCTCAAGCGCCGGTTCGAATTGGAGAAGGTTCAACCTGCTATCTCTTGGAATGGAGATGTCAGGGACACCCTGGTTCTTTTGGGATGGAGATGTTAGGGACATTCTTATTTTAGCTTTGTGATTTTGTTTCATCTCAGAAAAATCATGTTATGATAGAGTGTAACAGTTTGTATGTGTCACGGCTATTGGAATGGTGCACCGTAGGATAATTTGTATGTGCCAGATTTTGGATAGTTGTATATGTGACAGTTTTTGGAATGGTGCACTGTGGGACAAAATCTTATTAGTTGTTGCTGGTAAAATTTGATTAAATGAAATTTTGCTGAAGTCCTGTTTATATTTCCTGTCCAACCGAACACTTGTTTTGAATCAGACATGGCATAAATCCTGTCCAGGAATAGGTGATCACCAGGATTCAGCGACACAGCTGGTTTCACTCTATCCTGGCCAAGAACAGAAACAGGCCTGCGTCAATCCTGAACTACCGAACGAGGCCTTAGGTGGCGGGGCGGCCGGCTGAGGTGGCGGTGGGTGGCCGGGTGAGGTGGCCAGGTGAGCAATTTCTTTTTTACAACATGAAGGAATTGAACCGGCACGTGATTTGCTGGTCAGTCAACAGCGAAGTCAACTACCGGGAATTGAACTGGCCGGTGATCACCTTCTGTACTACCTTTTGAAATCAGCTTTTCTATGTCAATTAATGTTTTTATAAAAAATATTTAGCATAGCGCGGAGCAGGAAAAAAAACCGTGAGACAAAAATACGTTCCCTCTGATGATAGGTCAATTAATGTTTCTAGGTCACACATTCACGAAAACAGAGTGATCCCAATGTATCAGACTATCCTCTGATGAAGGTCTGTTGAGGTCTTCATCACAAACACTGATGCCTACTTGTTGCAGTGCTTCAACACATAAATTGTACTGAACATATCCACAAGAGTGCATACATACGAGATTAATTATTCAGGGAGTTGCAGTGCATCACAACAAATTCTGTTAAACAATATCCAGGGCATCAGTACTAGTAGTATCTGCTATGGGAATTTTATCAAACACATGACGATCAGCTGCAATGAGAAATTTCATGCTCAGCTACTGGCTACGAATTCCTCTACTGTCAGGTTGCGTGGCTCTGGGGATCAACAAGGACGAGCTGCGGTGTAGCATTGCGCTGGCTTTTAAGTTCATCTTTTGGTTATAGAAAGGAGAGACAATTGCCACCGGGGCACTATATATAATTTCTTGATAACAAAAAGTAGTTTACACAGGGAATGAAAAATGCGGCAAAAAAAAATAAAAAAAGACGACCTCCTGCTCCACTGCAATCAACGCCTGCCTAGCTATTCCAAACACATGTAACAGAGGAAGAGGAGCGGAGTAGTAGACCTGCTGCTTTGCTACAGAGCTGGAGAGGGGCACCGGATGATCTGGTCCATCATTTGTGGAAGGGACCGGATGATAGCGCTATGGCAAGAAAAAAACTAAGATCATGACAAGCGAAGCTTAATTGCTCTCTTAAGTGCTAAGATGAAGCAGTATACTAAAAGTTTTTCCAGGGACTTAAAGCTTAGAGTAGGAAAATGGGTTGTGTGTGCTCTGCTCGTTCTTCAGCATAGTCCATATCCCTTCTCCAACTCAACGCCGGACGGCTGTACTCTTAACTAGTTTGATGTTGCCTTCTCTACACGGGATATCTCGGCGTACTTGCACACTTGCACGTGATTTAAACTTGAGTGGGAGTTCTTTCGAGGAGGGGAAAAACTTGGATGGGAGAGCTTACCTTGAGGGCATTTCAGCGAACACATGGTGGGTATCACTCATGTCGACCTCCAACTCTCCGAGCGTGTAAGTGCGCACTGGCGGCCGGCGTCCTAGAGCGCAGCGGCGGGCTTCGCCGAGGCGTGGCGGGCACAAAGTGGCCCCAGTTGTAGGGGGGACGTGCGGGTGGCAAACGCGATGGAGAAGGTAGTGGCGTTCCAGTGGACTTGGCGTGGGGAGAAACGCGAGCATACGCATGAGAGCAGCTCGGTTTGGGGCTCAACTTGGTTGGAAAGGGACTGGAGGCGGCGGACGGAGGCGAGGTGTAGGTCTCGTCTTCTGTCGTGCGGTCACAGCAGAAGATTTTTGTGCTTGTTTGTGAAAAGAAAATGGATCTGAATTTGTTTCTGAAACTAAACACTAGATGCAAATGTTTTTTTTTTTGATAAAACAGGAGGGGTTTCCCCCTACTGGATATATATAAAAAGGAGACAGTCACAACCTATTACACGCTGGAACTCAAGAAACAAAAAAGGAAATAAAAAAGATCATGAAAATTACACAAAAGGTTGCAACCATTGGGACATTTTTTGAGGTAAATCTTTCTTTGCTCGTAGCATAGCCATAGCAAACTCACTAATGAAATATCTCTTGCAGCTTGCAGTGGTAGGACTGATGTTTCTGAATATCATATCATTTCGCACCATCCAGATACCCCAAAGCATTAGGATGATTACATCCATGTAGAAGCCGATTGTTAGTTGTGCTCTGAGATCTTCAAACGCTTCAATTATATTGTCTTAATTCAGAATAACAAGGTGTAAATTGCTCCAGCAGTTTGTAGCAAAGGGGCATTGTAGGAATAGGTGCTCTAATGTTTCCTCCACATTTCCAGAGCATAAGACACAGTTATAAGAGGGTAATACCATATTTCTTCGTCTTAGAAGGCCTCTAGTGCTTAACCTATCTTTGAGGATTAGCCAGGCAAAGACTTTGTGCTTGTTTTGGCAGGATGCCTTCCATAGCCAAGAAAAGACAGGGTGGGCCACAGCAGAGCCTCTGATGTGTTTATAGGCCTTTGATACCGAAAATATTGGTGATCCCCAAATGTAGGTCCATATGTCCAGATTGTTGTTATTAGCTGCTTGCTCCACTTCTTGTAGGATGTCTTCTAGCTATGTGTAAGCAATGCCAGAGATTGGTATGTTTAGCAACTGTGTAATGGATAAGTATTCCTTGGCTTGAGCAATTGTGATGTTTTTTTTCTTAGCAAAGGAAAAAAGTTCTGGGTACGAAAGGTATGGTACCCTTCCACCCTACAAATCCAGCCATAAAAGGCATGCTTTTCCATCTTGGACAGTAACTGTGGCAAGCCCTTTGTAACTATCAAGTAGTTTCAAGATATCTCTCCACCAAAAGGACCCTCTTTTCACGTGATTAGGTACTCTTCCACTGTGATAATGCTTCTCCCAAACTAAATGTACCCAAGGTATATCAGCTCTATTGAAAAACTTGTGAAGGTATTTTAGCAGCAGTGCTTCATTTTGAGATTTCAGGCTGAGTACTCCCAGGCCCCCTTCTTTCTTTGGTAAGCAAACCATTGGCCATGCTGCCTTTGATGGTGCTTTTGAGTTTAGGTCCCCTCCCCTCCATAAGCAGTGTTTCCTGTACTTATCTAGCTGAGCTATAACTGTCTCATACAATAGGAAGGTACAGAGATAGAACATGGGTAATGAAGAGAAGACTGAGTTTGTCATTTGCAACCTGCCTGCCTGATTGAGGAAGGATGATGTGCTAGCAAGTCTTTGTTGACATTTGTTGATTAAAGGCCAGAATTCTTCCACTTTTGGCTTCTGTAGGCTTAGGGGCAATCCCAGATAGGTGAAAGGTAGGCTCCCTAGTGTGCAACCAAAAGTAGTAGCCAGGGAGTTGCCCCTTTGTTCATCCATGTTTAGTGGGATAATAATAGATTTTCCATAATTGACTTTAAGTCCAGTTGATACTGCATAGATCTGTAGCAGGTCTTTTAAGGCTAACAACTGTGTAGAGGAGCCTTCCATGATGATTAGGGTATCATCTGCATACTGTATGATAGGGAAGTCTGTCGCGTAAGTGAGAGGAATTGGGAGGTTGAGAGACCCTTGATCCTTGGCATTATTCAAAACTGTCTGTAAGAGGTCTGCTGCCAAGACAAATAACAATGGTGATAGAGGATCTCCTTGCCTTACCCCTCTCCTACAATGAAAAGTTTTACCTGGCACACCATTAAGAAGTACAGCTGAGGTCCCTGTATTGAAAATCATTTTCATCCAATTGATCCACTTTCGGCCAAAGCCTTTGTGTGACATAATATCCAACATAGCCTGATGTTCAATTTTATCAAAGGCCTTTTCAAAGTCCAATTTCAGAATCACTATCTCCTTCTTTGATTTCTGGCAGAGGTGAATGTACTCCAGAGCCCATGCCATACAATCTTGTATGGTTCTCTGCTTTATGAAGCCATATTGGTTGGCATGTATTAGTTCAGTGATGATTCCTTGTAGTCTATTTGCCAGCTATTTGCCAGAAGCTTGGTTATGATCTTTATTGAGATATTGAGAAGTGATATCGGTCTGAAGTCTGATGGAGTAGTTGGCCCATCCATTTTTGGTATTAGTGTTATATAGGATCCATTGACGCTTTGCAAGCATAATTCTTCTTCATAGAAGGCATCACATAACTCATAGAAATCCTCTTTTATTATTGGCTAGCATTTTTTAATAAAATCCGTGTTGAATCCATCTGGGCCTGGTGATTTATCAGCAGGTAAATGAGCAACCACATGATCAATTTCCTCCTTTGAGAAAGGCTCTTCCAAATGTTGCAACCGAGGATGTGCAAGCAGCAGCTGTTCTAGATCAAGTGCCATTCCTTGATACTCAGATATACTAAGCCTTTCTTTGAAGGCATGCCAAAGAATTTCTGCCTTTGCTGGATGTGAATCCTGTTGATTACCATTGTTGTCTTCTAGGACTATGATGAGATTTTTCCTATGCCTTATAGTTGCAGTGGCATGGAAGAATTTCGTGCCAGCATCTCCAAACCAGACACATTTAACAGTGCCCCTCTGCTTCCAATAGATTTTCTGCTGTTTTAAAAGAGAGACGATCTTCTCCATGAGCAACTCCTTAAAGTTCCACTCCATCAGGGTGACATCCCTGCACTCCTCAATCATTTCTAAGAAGGCTAGAACTATTTTGACATTATTAATATTAGCCTTTAGGCTGGATGTCTGCTTATGCCAAGCTTTTAGGACCCTTCTGAGGTTTTTAAATTTTGCTGAAATCACCTTGGCTTTATCTGTTTGGAAGGTGGGCACCTGCCAACCATGTTGAACCACAGCCATAAACTGATCATGCTCCATCCAATAGTTTTCAAATCTAAACAGCCGGTGTTGAGGGATATTTGTTTCTATTTTAATCAAACATGGTGCATGATTCGATGTCTCCATTACCATGGGCCAAACTGAAGTGTTTGGGTATGATAGGGTCCATGCATTTGAGGTGAAAAACCAGTCTAATCTTTCTAGCAAAGGTGATGGTTGCTTGTTGGTCCAAGTAAATTGCCTTCCTTGCAGAGGAAGTTCCACCATCCTTAGAGCACTGATCACCTCATTGAACATGAGCATTTCATTGGTATCTCCCCCTGACCTATTTCTGTTCTCAGGTGACCTCATGAGGTTAAAATCTCCAACCAATAACCAGTCAATATCATCTGGCATTTGGATGTGTTTCATCCACTGTGCAAACTCTCTTTTCCTGTCAGCTGTGCATGGACCATAAACATTTGTTAGGATCCATTCTGCATTATTATGGAGAGATCGAAAGTCTACTGAGACAGCAAAATTATTCTTGTATGCTAAGTGGCCTTCTAGAATAGCTGACTTCCATACTTTGACTATTCCCCCCGAGGCACCAATGGATGGCAGAAATTCAAAGCTGTCAAAGCCTGGTGGGCAGAAATTTCTAATAAAGGTGATGTCAAAATTTTCTTTCTTTGTTTCTTGTAGGCAAATGACATCATAGCCACTTTCAGCAATCTTATCTCTAATTGAATTCCATTTCTTATCAGAGTTCAGACCTCTAACATTCCATCAAAAAACTTTCCAAGATTTAAATGATGATGTGCTATTCATAGAGAACAGGTGTAAATAAGACCATCCATATGACATGGGTACCATGCATATCTAGAAATATTACTGGCAATGGCCCAAAGGACTGGAAACCCATGGCGTCATACATCCCAACATTTCTACCACTGGAAATAAAGTTATTACAAACCATGAAAGGCATAAGCAAAAGCCATGACCACACTGCCAGGCAAAATTTCAAGATAAGCCCACTAAAACTTGCTGAGCTACTTCTTTGGCTTCTTCTTTACAACTTTTTCATTGTCCCTGTCATCCTACTCCTTGGGTTTTTCTTGATGGCTGGTTTCTTCCCACCAAGGGTAGACACCTTCTTTTTTTCTGAAGAGTTGCTTCTGTGAGTTTCTCTGCATCTATCTTGCAGAAGTCTGCTCCCAGGTTCTTGATGATAGAGGGGGGGATGGATGGTGGGGCTGAGTCACAAGCTAGGCAGAGCTCATCCTTGCATCCAGCATCCTTGTAACCCCTTTTCTGACCCTTCTTTCTACAACTCCTTCTCAGATCAGGATCTTCTTTAGATATGATTAACTTTTCACTCTTTGCTAGCATTGCCTGAGACCAGGGACCTGTTGATGGGGAGATCCTCTGTGGCGGGGTTACTTGCATGGCTATATCTGCTACTGGTGCTTCTGTTGGTTGTAGTAGCTGTGAACATTCTGTTTGCTTGGGCGCTTCAGCAGTATCATCCACCAGTTCAGTTTCTTCCGCCTCATCTATTAGAGCTGCAGCAGCTGCAGAGGCTGAATTACCATCCCCAGATAAGCATGAGATTAAAGTTTTGACTGGGCACTTTGTTGGCAAGGCAAAGGACATGTCATCAGAATTTGGTGTGACAAAGGGAGCCCATGCTGGGAAGCCAGAAACTTTTTTGCCCAATCAAAACTGCCTGGATTAAGTAAAACAGCAGTGAAAAAAGCAGCCCATTTAGTAGGTATAGAGACCTGTGGGGTGCCCACACCAGGTGCAAAATATTTGGACCAAGCTCTGAAAAGATCAGCAGGAAGGGCAGATGTAGATCATGTGTTAGTCAATCTATCTATTAAGGCATGATCCATTGCCTGATTATGAATTTCAACAAACCCCAAATGCATAAGCTAGTTTTGATCACCCAGAATAGCATGTTCCCCTGAGCTAGCATCCTCCATGATGTCGTCATTCATGAGTTCGACTTCCTGCACTTCATCAGGCATGATTTGCAGTGGGGTCCCTTCATGCTGTGGAATGAATACATCAACCTCGACTGGCATGTTAAGGTCTGGCAGTACCTGATCATCCTGGCCAATTCCTTCCTGATCGTTACCTGAATTGTCACTGCCTTCAATAATATGTTCTGGATTCTATTGGGCAATATGATTATGCTCGGCTAAAGGTGCCTGCCAAATGTTTTCCACTCCTCCTAAATCCTCTGGTGGTGGCTCATTTAAATCCAGATTATCCCCAATAGCCTGCTGCCAGGGATTATTGTTCTCCATGTTAGCATCATTCTGTTGATTAGGCCATAGCCCCCAACCTGCTACTTTAGGTTCATCATTTTGATCATTCTGGTCGCCCATTGGAGCCTGATTTGGGCCATTACCTGGCTGTCCATAGCCAAAGAACTCAAAAAATTTGGGTTGACATTATCTGGATCATTTGGTGGAATATATTCATCAGCAGGGCCCCCACCTAACAAAGTGGTCTGCAATACTTCACATTGCACACACCATGTGTCCCCTTCAAAGTCATCTCCTTCTGAGCTATAAATAAACCAGGGAATTTCTTCTAGAGTGCCAACCCTTGCCTTAACAATTATCCTACACAGGAAATTTGGATCTTCCTCCCAAGCAATTAATCTGCCAAAATCATTCAGAGCTTTCTCCACTAAAGGGGTATCCCAGTGATCTACATTGTAACCCAACAGCATTAACCAGACCTCATGATTCATAGTGCATCTTTTATTATTCCAACCCTTATCGTGTTCCACAAAAGTGACAGTGACATCACCAAACACATGAGGACTGTCATGAATTAACCTGTCCCTATCATGATAATACTCAAACCTGACCAAAGCCTGACCAAAAGGATGGGGTTGTATTGTGCGGAAACCAACCTGGGCCTGCTCTTGAAGAAACTCAGTAAGGACATCAGTAATGGCCGCAAAGGACATCTGATGATTTGGAACTGGACTGAAGGTGACGATGGCCAGGTCCTTGTTTCTTTTCGGCTGGCGCCCCATGATTGCCCGCGACATTGGCCTCCTCCCAGGGATCATGACCCTCTTGAAGCCATGAGGCATGAACGGCACAGGGTCAACAAACCTCATCTCGAGTTCTGCAGACAAAGGACTCTGTTCTTGGTGCGGTACTGTAGCACTGATGTGACAGTTGGGGTTTTCTTTCGGCGATGCAGAGGGCAATGCAGAGGGCACGACAGAGGTGGCGATGCGGAGGTGGAGATCAAGGTCTAGATGGTGATGAGGGGATTTCTCAGGTGCAAGATGCGACCTGCTATGGCTATTACGATGGAAACCAGGAAGGGGATTGGGGTCAGGTGATGGCACCTTCCATGGGGAAGAAGACGATGCGTCGGCCGCTTGTTTAGCTGCTAAGTGCACCCGGGCAAAGTCATTGAAGGAAGTGTAAAACGTTGGCTCACCCCCATCTGTCAGTGGCACAGGAGCCCGGAACCATGTCTCCACCCATGCATTTTCCATTCCATTAAAGGCAGGGAGGTTGAGGAAGGAAGGTGATTTGTACATACCCGGAAACCGAGGCAGGAAGCGGCAGGTACCAGCAAAATGGCCAAGCCTAAAACAGGAAAGGCATCTGACCTGATTTTGACAATTCAGCCTGCTATGCTTATGGGAGAGACACTTTGTGCACCCGGCTACTGGGCCTCTTTGGACCTGCTTTGCTTGAATTTGGTGGTCATGACTCTGACCTTTCTTCCTCCATTCAAACCGACCAATAGGGACTGAATTCGCGCCTGTTAACAACGGTCTGGCCTGCTTCTTTACTTTTTCCGCAAATGACTCAGCAAAATGAAAATTAAATGGTGGGCTAGAGTAATTACAATTAACTCCATTGATGACGCGATGAGTCGTGTTCTTCGCTGTTTGGCTCTTAGCAAAATCAGAGTGAATCCTTTTGAATGCTGAATCAGGAACATCTTGAAAATTTACCCTTGAGAATACCGAGGGCTTAGGACAACTGTCATGCTTTTCTTTCAGATGATGGGTAGATGAAATCCCTTGAGGAGCATGTCGAGCAGAGTGCTGATGCAACGATGAAAGATCAAGATTTCCTTTTTTATTATTTTTGGCTATTTCCCAATCAAACTGCGGACCCGAATCTGACGGTATAGATTTTCTAGACAGAGTGATACCCCTTTCATTCCACAGATGAAAGAAACCCTTGAACTCAGAACAAGCAAAATAGCTTAATTTGTAAACTTGAAGACCAACGCCTCTGGAAAAAACTGAGAACTTGAAGATCGAGGATTCCAGATTAACCACAGCAAAGTTGGCTGAGTAGCCTCCCAAGACTAAATGCAAAAGATCTCCAACAGAAGAATCATCCACACGAATTTTGAAGCGGCTGAAAGCGGCCACTAGCCAGAAGCTAGAGGCATCATCCGGCGTGGAGGAGGTGATCGGGGAGCCAAAGGAAGATCGTACCTTAGTGGCAAATTCTTTGCCATGAGATGAGTCCAGTCTAGTCAGCGCCATGACTAGAAGACTGAACAAAAGATCACCGGAGGGGAGTCAAGAAAACCAAAGAGGGCGACTGACGAGAGGGAGCTTGGATGATCGTCGGCGAGGGGGCAAGGTGTGGGGGAGGTGGGCGTCGGGACCGGGTGGTCACCGGCGGAGGGGCCCTGGGGGAGGAGCGCCTCAGCCATCGGGTTTTAGGGTGAGGCTAAAGACAATTGGATGTCCTCCAACTCATGATGTTGAGGCTAAGCGTTACTAGATGCAAGTGTTAATAACGCTAGACTCCTTTGCATCCTTCCATTCTTCCTTTTCATGTAAAAATGTCAGGTTGGCTGCTGAGTGCACTTTTCATCAATTCTTTTGCGATGGGACGATTGTTCATTCATCCTACCCATTCATTTTGTCTAGGATCGGATGATCCGGTCACCTACGTTTGCCTTCAGTATTTTGACCATAACTTTCACTACTACAGAAAAGGTCATCACAGCCGGTTGGGGAGGGCTATCACAGCCGGTTTTGAGGGGCGGATGAGATAAAGCGGCTGTGATAGTCCTCCCTATCACAGCTGGTTTTCAAAAACCGGCTGTGATGACCCCATCACAACCGGTTTTCATCTAAACCCAAAATAAACCAAAATAAAATAGCAAAACATTTTATTTATTTGGGGGATGGACCCCATCAGCCACTACCCACCGTCCCACATCATTTTGAGAAAAACCGGTTGTGATAGTGAGCATCACAACCGGTTTGTAAGAAAAACCGGTTGTGATATGCCGGCCGACTATCACAACCGGTTTTTGAGAAAAACCGGCTGTGATAGGGGACATCACAACCGGTTTTTTAAAAACCGGTTGTGATAGCTCTATCACAACCGGTTTTCTCAAAACCAGTTGTGATAGCCCGTTTGTGAAAGTGGTTTGTGTAGTAGTGTTTTTACTTCGAAGTTTGATTTTGATGATCTTGAGCTCTATAGAAAGCTTATGAGACGATTTATAAGATTCTCTATAAATCAATCCTATTTGATCACACCAAAATATAGATATTTATGGGATAATCTCCAATTCATTCCCCTCTTTATCACGGTGTTTGCTAGTTTTCGCATAACAATTGCTAACATAACTTCATATTTGCTAATATTAAGACAAAAGCATTGCTCTGATCACTCATCTTTTAAGTGGACCAGATAAAAGGATCACCGGAATGCCTATGGACCTGACTTTTTTACAACATCATTGCTATGATCAGCAATCAGCGAATTTAGTAATGTACTCACACTGTACGAATGAGCTATGGCCATCAGATCACACTAGTTCAGAGTACAATCAATTTCAATTGCATATTCCATTTTAATTTTTGCTCTGCAAGTCTGCATTCAGTTAAACGATAAAATACCAGTATACCACAACGCACGGGAGAGCAGTATGCAGGTTGAGAAACTAAAGCAGCACACCATTTTTTTTTTTTTTTTGAAGTAGCACACGTTGTTCTTAGAATGGAAGGGAGGAGATCCCAGATACAGCAGAAAGGAATTCCATCAAACACCTTGACATCATGTCGAAGAGCCAAGAAGACCATGTTCACCTGCAGCTGCAAAGAGAGCAATAACCACAGGCTAGAGCGAATTAATTAATTCACTAAACACTCAAACTTAATTAACCAGTAATAAACTAGTCCTACTGGTTATGCTATTGCTGACTAAATCACGCAATGCCAGTTTTACCGTCGCCCGCGACTTTTCATCGGTGCACTCGACGCGCTGCAGCTCCGCCTCCACGTGCGTGGGCCCCCCACGTTGGAGTAAATCCGCGTGACCCTCTCGGCTTCCTTCCTCTCTCTCGGCTTCCTTCCTTATTCTTTTTCTACCATTCTCAGATCCAATCCGAAGCGCCAACGGTGCTTTTGAAGCCCCATGGTGACCGATAGCGCCAGGCCGAGGGCGAGCTCCCCCGCAAGACCTCTATGGCGAGCTCGCCTCCCGACGGCCATGCCGGCACGCAGGCCCGTGGGGAGCTCCCCCGCGTGGGGTACCGCCGACACGGGGACTCCACGGTGAGCGGCAGCGCCAGGCCGGGACGAGCTCCCTCGCAGGATCTCTGCAGGTGAGCTCGCGCACCGAACAGCCATGCTGTTTTTCTTTTCCTTTTTTATTTTATTTCAAAACTTTTTCTCTAATTTTTTCTTCCAGATTTTCTTCACTAATCTTAGTCACAAAATTTTGTTCTTCAAATTTTGCTGACAAACTTTTTGTCACATTTTTCGCATTTTTTCCTCTCCATTTTCATTACAAGTTTTGCGCAAACATTTTTCCTTCAAAATTTGCTGAAAATTTTTCTCTGAACTATTTTTTTTAAAGTTTGCTCAAAGTTTTTGTTTGAAAAATATTTTTTTCTTCACAATTTTTTTCAGGAAAAGTTTTGAGCGCGGGGGCGTGCGGCCCTGCATGCAAGGGGCCCACACGCGTGGGGTGGGTGGAGTGGGGTGCGCAGGAAGTCGTGCATGTGAGGTTTGGTGGGCCCCGCGTCGCGTTGCCCTTGTTGGACGGACCTTGCGAGCACACAGACAGAACCGTGCGGGCGAGCGAAGCCAGGCCCACTAAATCACGTACGTACATTATTCGTATCTTCTATATCCTGAGCCCTCCAAATGAATCGGTCAAAGCAATCTTGAACCCATTAATCACCATCTAGCTAACGAGGGTGTAAGCATAATTTCAAACACTGAAGCGAGTGTTTCCAACCAACGTTCGCAGGCAAACAATCAACCACTGCAAGAAAAATAACCTTTGGTCTCTTGTCATTTAGTACCGGTTGTCTAAAATCCGGTACTAAAATGGTCACCGACCCATTTAGTACCGGTTTGTAACATTGGAAGCCTCGAAGCCCATTTAGTCCCGGTTTGTAACACAAATCAGTACTAAAGGACGCGTTTTAGTACTGGCTAGAGTTACAATCCGGTACTAAAATGGCGTGCCACTTTAGTCCCGGTTTGTAACACAAATCAGGACTAGATGGGCCTCCACGGGTTACTTTAAAAGGAATGCATCTCCCAATCAATCACAAGTGATGCATAGGTGGGATGGTAAGGAAGCTATACGCGAGGCCGGAGGTCGTGGGTTCAAATCCTCACGACCACATACGCGTGAAAAATTTGCGGGCCTCCCAACACTTTCAAATATTTTTTTTCTTTTTTTGGGCGTAAAGTCGTGTTACCAGTCGGTACTAACGTGCACCGTTTAGTACCGGTTGTGAAACCGCTACTAAACGACGAGACACTTTAGTCTCGAAAGTTTAGTACCGGTTCCACAACCGATACTAAACACGCCTTACGGCCCGATACTAAAGCCCCTTTCTCTACTTCTCTACTGGTGAACGCAACAATTGTGTTTCCAACGATAGCAGCGCCGCTGGAACCCACAGAGCCATCTGATGCGCATCCATCCGATCCTTTCGTTTAGCCCACGAGGGACCGGATAGTAGGCTTGCCCATGGCCGAGCAGGGTGGCCGGGTGAGGTAGCGCACGGTCGGACCGGATGATCTGGTCACTCGTTGTAAAAAGGACCGGATGATTTGGTCCCTCATCTGTAAAAGAGACCGGATAATAGGATTGTCTTGTTTTGATAAACCTTGTCTTTTTAATATAATTAATAATTAGAAAATTATTTTTTAAAATAACAATTACAAATATGATTTCATATTTTCCAATACTAAGGCCAATATAAGGTTGTGATCAAGTTTGAAGTGCATACGAGTTTGAAAATATTATGAGGTACACAAACTTCAAAGTTTAAGTTTAGTTATAGGAAACCATGTGAGAGATGTACCCATCTGTAATAACTTATAATCTCACTTTGTTAAAACCATATGATTTTTTTATAGCACAATTATAGACTTAAAATATGTCTTCATGCCAATTTGTAGAATATTTTGAACAAATCTAGACATTATTATATTTATCATAAGCTAATTTGAAAAATAATAGGAGACATGTCATCAATAAAACAAATGAATCCTTCATCTATCTTCGGTACATGTGCTAAAGTCAAACGTATGAACCTAAATATATTTTGTTACAATTTTTTGAATTTTATAATGGGTACATGTAGTTCAATTTTGACCATAACTATGCAATAAAAATAGTTAATGATTTTTTTAAACGGGTCTAAAGACCAATGTTTGGGCCATTTGTGGGCTCGGCTCACACGGCCCAAATATTTCTGACCTTTCATCTCATCTGACGGTTAAGTTGCTCACATACAGTATAAAAGAAGCAGCTCACATGAAACCCTGCCCCCACCTCCTTCACCGCAGATCCTCTCCTACTGCCTCCAATCCATCCGCCCCTCGCCTTCCCAACTCCCTCCCCGTCCCGCCTCAGATCCGTCGCCGGCCTCCACCCTCCTCTTCTATCCGCGCCCTGCTCCTCCCTCAGACCTGCCGCCGGCCTCCACTCTCCTCCTCTATTCGTCGCCGCTCCCTTCCCAGCGCGAGCAGCCATAGCTAGCCACTGCCAAGGCGCCAAGCTCCATCCGCCACGGCCACACCCCTCACTTCCCCTCCTTCCTGGCAACCCCTCCCTCCCCACCGACGCGTCCTGCCTCGGCAGCCAGATCCCCGACGGAACTATGGCGTATCGGCCATGTGCTGCGCCAGATCTGTCGCTGCTGCTGCTTGTCGATACGGGCGGAGGGCAGGAGGGAGAAGCACTACCAGCAGAGGGCTTGCGCTCCCCAGCAGCAGCGGCGCGGGGCTTCGCAACTCCCCGTCGGCACGAGCGCCAGGCGGGGCTCGCAGCCCGTGGTCCTGAGGCCCGAGATCCTTGCCGGCGGCTGTCGCGACGCACAAGTCCAAGTCCAAGGTAAGCTATCCTCCCTCCTCCGTGGATCTTCTCCGCTCTCATCTGCTCCTCCGCTCCTCTTCTCCGCTTGTAGGAGCATATGCCACTCCATGTCAGATGCTCATTCAAATGCTTGGAATCGAATCTATGCAGGGTCGGGCGTGGGCGTTCACAGATGCAGATCTCGAGCGGCAGGGCTGGCTCTAGGGGGAGGGCAGCAGGGGCGACGGCCTGGGGCCCATGGAGTCCGGGGGCCATCATAGCATAGGTGCTTAATAGTTAGGAATAGTTAATACTATATGTAAACTTAACCTTGGCAAATCAGCCCACTAGCAAATTAACAAATCAGCCCATGAATCGTACAGGAGAGGAAACGATAGCCCATGCCCATACGTACGTACAGCCGAGTAAACGACGTTTATTTTCCTAATCCCGAATCCCTACGACCGGCCGACCGCCGCCAGTAGCGACGTTTGACGTTTCATCTTCCTCCTAGCTTCTCACTCGGCGATGGCGATCAGCGAAACGGAGGCGGCGAGATGGCGACCGGCAAGGTATTTCAACGGCCCCTTATCTTCTAGCTTGCCCAAGGGCCCTTGAAATTCTAGAGCCGGCCCTGTCGAGCGGCAGCAACGCCCGAACACGGGCCTCCACGGCATCGGCCACCTCCCCCCGTTGTTGCTCTCCCCCTCTTGGCAGCACCATCCTCTCTGCCCTGCGCATGGAAGAAAGGTTTCTCAACCTCGCTTGTCTCTATTCCCATGCTCTGCTTTTGGTGCTCGACTGCTCGTGCTCTCTCTGCCTTGCTTTCGTTTTGCTGCTTTGCACCCAGATGTGTCACACATTCTCAGTTGTAGCGAACCCATGCTATGTAAGTGGCCTTTTGTTCGTTTTGCCTGCTTGCCGGTTGATTGTCGTCTGGGTGGATTCTCAGATGAATCCACTGGTGTGTAGGTTATGTTGCGCGTGTGAGATACATATATGGGTAGCATGTCTGAATTATACTTGTTTGACATACTATGCTGTCAACATGTTCTTCCGAATTTATTTAACATCTTGTTATAAGAATACTATCAGAATACTTTTAGAATGCTTTTCTGTTATAAAAATACCATTAGAACATAAAGAAATCTTTTGTTTAGTTTGATTTGGAGCTAGTTTGCTTCCTAGAACATCTTAGTGTGAATTCATTTTTTCTCTCAAGCCTGCTGCTCGATTCTTTCTCTAGCTTTGAGCGTATGAGGAGCTGCTCTTTTACTGAAGCTTAGATTTCTTCTGCAGATGCTAGTTGGCAACCACTTGCTCGTGGTGGCTTCAGTTCTTAGGCACAACAGCACTTGTGGGTGTGTGGCGTGTGCTCATTTGTTCTTTATATTCTAATGGGCAATTTTTCACCTTTTTTTCTAATCTCTGCTATGATTTCTTGCAGAGATGGACCTCAGGACAGAACCATATTGTTGAGCTTGTCAAGCTTATTAACTTCACTGGGCAGTAACTGAAGGGATTCGGGGAGGCTACGCTAGCACAATATAAATCGTGTACCCCGAAACCAGGAACAACTGCAGTTATAGATCTCAGATCGTTACCATTAGACGCGCAGATGCAGCGGAACTGTCTCGGTGTAGAGAAGTGCGTCGAGGTAGCAGTGCCGTGAAGTTGTGAACATCCGTCTGGTCCTGCGGCACGTGCGGTTCATCCCAGTGCTCCAAACGCAACACCTCCAAGGTATTCACACGTACGAGGATGGAACGCCGAGCGCCGGTGTGCCAGCACCCGGGCGCGCGTGGTTAGAGAGGAGAGAACGGCGGCTGGGGAGGGGCGGCTAGGGCTTAGGCGGCACAGAATGCTTGAGGCGCCCCACCTGCCCCTCCCACGTATATATGAGGAGGAATACCTCCCATTCCTTCGTCCATTAGCAATACGGGACTAATAGATGTTGTAGTCCCTCTAGTGCTAATGTGCTTCCACTTTGTAGGCCCATTAGTGGATCCAATCCAATTGGCTCTAGGGCATATATCCAACAGTCTCCCACTTGCACTAGAGACAATCTCTTAGTCAAGCTTTTCAATGTTCCAAACCCCTTAAGTGTGTGACCCTATGGGTTCACGTACACATAGACATGGTCGAGTACTCCTGCTTAACCAATAGTTGATAGTGGTCTCTAGCAAGACGTGTCAACTCCTATGCACACGTGAAGATCGTATTAGACGAACCACCACAACGTCATGTACAAGCTATTCCCTTTGCCTCATGATATTTGGTCTAGCTTCTTCAAGTTGACATCTCTTTCTCGAACCTGTGAATCGAATCCATCAAGAGGTTAACACTTAACCTAGCACGGCCATGCATTTCTTGATCCGATCACTCGAGGGGCCCAGAGATATCTCTCTCACATAGAGAGGGGCAAATTCCATCTTGATTGACCATGTCTCACAGCATGCTTCTTGACAAACCCGGAAACAACCTTTATAACTACCCAATTACGACGTAGCGTTTGATAGCCCCTAAGTAAGTCAATTCATATATTGAGTACATGCGACAATCTCAAGTCTTAGGACAAAGCATACATGTTGTGAAAACAGAAAACAATATTACAACATCTCACGTTGGGTCAATCCAGCCCATGTCATACATGTGCCCACATTATTAGTTTGACATCTCTATGTCCATGACTTGTGAAATATAGTCATCAACTAATACATGTGCTAATCAATAACTCAGATTAGGGACATCTTATGAATAACCATACAAGTAAAGAATTTCACAAATAATTCACATAATAACTAATCAATACAAGTTGCATTTCATGGATATTGTTGGCACTCCTTAGCGTCAAGTTTTAGCAACGCTTCAAGAGCGCGAAGATATATGTCGCTGTATGCAAAATGGATTCTGCAAGCGCACAGAATATATCTCGTTGTAGCACTTCACCTAGAGAGTTATCCTAGGTATCGTATTTATATTTCCGCAGGGAAGTAGAATGGTTAAAGTGTATTGAAGAATGGAATGATATATCTTGCCAGAAATATCAAGCCACAAACCCAGGGGCACAAACTCTAGATTTGGAGATAATGGTCAAGTAAATGACCAGATAGAAAGTCTAATAGACCAGCGACACAGGAGCACCTAATTCTAAAGAAAAGGAAAGATGTTGAGAGAGACCGGACCTAGACACTTCCTAACTCAGAGCAAAAGGCACTCTAACCTTAGCCTAGACTCTAGCTTAGATACCGGGAACAGAGCTCGCTTCGACGGCTAGAACGGGAGAACCTCAGAACGGGGTGAGAGAGGGGGTTCTCCGGACTCAACACTACTGTTATGAATACACCCGAACGTGGTGGACTCTGAAGGACGGACAGGGCTGTCACCACCTGCCGCCTACCACTGCTGTTCCGTGGGGTGTAACACACTTCCTAGTTAATCAACAAGCCAGACACCAGGTCAACACTCGAAGATTAAGATTTCTCTTGAGACTTGTCAAGAGAAATCCCCGTCTTCCCTAAGGCGTCTTACGGCCCGGTCAAGGCGAACAAACCCGCGAGATAAAACCCGGTAGAGCTAAACTAAACTCTACACTAAGACTAAAGGGGGACAAAACTTTACTCTAAAGAGAGCAAGACCTTTACTCTAAAAAGAAGAGCAAGAGATAAATATAAAAGATAAACTTAAGCTCTGAAATAAGAAAGTAATTGTTTTGATAAACTCTTCAAATGAAGGAAAGGATACAAGAGCTTTACCAGAACTCTAAAGATTCCGAAGATCCGAGCTAAGCTCGACTCGACTCTACTCCCAACTCTAATCCTAATCTAAGAAATGGAAAAGATACAAGAGTTCCCTTCAAGTATGAACCTGAGTAGTGTGGTGTGAGTCTTGGGGTGAAGAGGAGGTGGCCTTTTATAGCCTCCCAAGGTCGGTAGCCAGCTTAACCGTCACACCAACGACCTGCTTAACTTCCACGCCGAAGATGGTCGCGTGAGGAAGCAGCAAGGGGCCAGCTGGCCTGGTGTAGGCCGATCGGCCTACACCTGGCTCCCCTGGCCACCGCCTTCGTCGTGGACGCTCCTGATTGCTTCCTGAGTTTGGTAACAGTTGTGTTCAGTTGAGACTGTCCAAGAATCCAAGGTTTGTGGGCCCTTCAATCCATATTCATTCCATTCTAGGCCTTTCGGGTTCTTAGATCAAACTGACATTGATTGCACGTCTCTTGATCATCTAGGACATTTGCATGAGCTAGTGGATCAGTGGCGTGGCTAGACAGGGGAAGCCGGTCGGCCTGGGCTAGGCCAGCCGGCCTAGCTCTATGCCAGGTTTGGCCCTTGTTTCACCTGTTACATCCTGCAATCACAACTCATCCAAAACTTGTGGAATTGATTAGTAAAAACACATTTATGTATGGAACATTGTATTATCATCCTCATTTTACCGAAATGTTGACGGTCAATACTAGGTTATAATGGCCGTCAACACGCCCCCAAGCTTAGACTCTTGCTCGTCCTTGAGCAAGGCCAAAACTCTAGGTTCGGTGGGTCAGGAGTTGCTTCAATGTGTATACCCTTTAGGTACCTTGTGCTCAAGCCAAAACTTCAACAAATCATTTGAATAAGTTGACATAAAAGAGAACTCATACCATGGTTCAACGTGGGGCTGCACGGTTCATATCTTGGGCTATTGAGAGCATGAACGGTAATTCTCAAAGTATTTCCTGCAGCTTTTCAGGTTCCATCTCGGAGATATAAATTTTTGCAAAAGATGGTTTAAATCATTCCTCGATGGTACTCTCGAGTCACTCAAGGTGTTTAATCCTCACTTTTAGTCAAGTGTGACCAACCTTCCCTACTCTAAGGCTGAAGTGGAGTTACAGGTAGGGTAAGAGTGGCATACCTTGGTTACTTCTGTTGTCGAGTCGAAGAGTGATTCACGAGTGATGGCACTCGTCAAATTCGGGTCTTTGGGATTCATGGGTTTTCAAGTGGAAAGGGTGAAGGTGTCTATGCTCAAAAAGTCTTTGAACTCCTTGCTTTCTTTCTCTCTTGATTTTGAGATGCTTTTTTTTTCTTTTTTTGGATGGAGCATTTGTCTCATTTTTTTCTAATTCATCTGTTTTCTCATTTCGTAACAGAGAGGATTTCAACTTTGTATGGAGTAATTGAGGACCTTTGGGATGAGCTTGGTGTTGCTAGTGTATGTCAACGACGGTGCACATCAACCCCGGAGCGGGAAATTGATTAGTCGGACATTTGAGGCTGTCGATGAGGTGGATGTATGATGGGAAAGACCGGTAGATGACAAGTGTCTTCTGCAAGCGGACTTCACCATTCGACAAGACTCAAAGTAACTCAAGATAGCATATGGTAGCTCGTAAGTATAAATGTTAGGCTCTGGATAGGATATTTTAAAACCGCCAAGGAAGATTTACCATGTAACATTTTTATAAAAACTTCCAAGTGGTTCCTTACTAAGCATACAGTTATACTCCGAAACAACTTAGGCAATGAACATGTGCTCTACTCCCACAGTTAATCATGATGGATCCTTAAATGCCAATAAACTCAAATACTTGAAAAGTAAAGGTTTAAGCATGAGGTACTTAGATAGCATAAACAGAGCAACCATTCATCATTCCTAAGGTTCAACCATACTCCCATACATAAGGAGCTTTTTATTCAACATTTATTTTTATGATTATTATTTTTGTTGTTTTTATTATTTATTATTAGTATTATCATCATCAAGCCAAGGCAACGAGAGTACTTTCGGACTTACCAGGGACTCCTCCAAGCTTCAACGAAGCTTACTGGTAGTACTGGTCGGGATCGTAATGCATGTAGTTGAAGAAGCCACCGAGGTTGGTCTAAAGGGATGTGGTCATCCCCCAGTTCTGCTGGGTGAGGTCAGTGTTGTGCGCGAGGTTGTCACTGATCTGCTACTGCTGTAAACTCACCGTGTCCAACCTGGCACTGATCTCCGAGATTCCCCGGGCAACCGGGTTCTCGTAGTCGTACCTGGCGGACGCAGATGGTCCGACTTGCGGTCCACGTCCTGTCTCCTGGTAGTAGTCGAAAGTCTCGTCGAAGTTCATATGGGCGGTAGGTCCGGTTTGCTGTTGCTGGTAGTACTCGTGCTGCTGCTGCTGGTGGTACTCGTGTTGCTGCTGGTGGTGGTACTCGGGCTGAGGTGCGGTAGGCGTTCCGGCTTCGCTATCGTGCCTGGCGCGCCTGCCACGTGTCACGGGTCCTACGACACTGTGGCAAGCGGGTTCCCTTCTCCTAAGCTGCAAGGTTAGACTTTTCACCGATCTCAATGAGAGAGCCAGGCATGGAAGCTCGACTTCATCGATGAAACCGGGGTAACACATAAAGAGAGTATGGCTAGGGCCTTCACGAATCAAGTAACCCTGGGTAAAATGGTCTAAACCGATGCTAGACTGATACTATTGTGAAGTGGGCAGGAAGAAAACTTGAGCGCCTTGCAAAGCACCAACATGGGTGGCAATGCGAGTGACCAGCGAGGTTATGTCAATCGTGGCTTGGCCAGTGACTAACCTCTGTCAGTCATCGAGCATGCTCATGACAGGCGAGAAACAAATTTTCTTCACCATGGCATAAAGGCACTCCAAGTCAAGCAAAAGGCAAAGACGCAAATCAGTGCGCGGGTGAACCACCATGGCAATCTACTTTGCCAAAAAGCGAAGCGTGGGATTATGGATGCAAGTGATGCTGTTTTTCCCAGAGAGAGGCTCACTTGTGATGCTATCCCGCCATTGGGCACGATTGAACCGGTGGTTAGTCACCAAAAGGTTAGCGTCAATGATGAATCTCTTGTGGAAACCAAGAGCCTCACTGAGCTGTTTCGGACTCAAGATAAAATCCTCATTGAAAAACCAAAAACGAATGTTCGTCTCATTGGGAAGAACCTCAACTTTCAAACTCATCAGAAACTCCATAGTGAGAAAATGGAACCTGTTTCTGAGATGGGGTGGAAGTTTTTCCATCCGGCATTGTTGAATGCCCATTCCATCTCTCCCTCGAGACCGGTCTTGATTAGCAGCATGGCGTCAAAGTACTTAGCGTGGCTCTAGACACGGTTCTGGAGCTTGTCAAGCACCGCCCTTTCTTCTTCGGTCCTGGCGATGATGTGCTCCACCCGAGTCATGATCCGAATACGGACCTGCTTCGGGGCACCTCATGCCTCTCACTCTCCTGGGAAATCGTGTCCTGTTGAGTTGAATCAACGGACATATTCTCCCGGGAGGCGGATGATCCTTCAGAGCATCGGGAACTTGAGGAGCTGAACTTGGTCACCACTCCACATGCTTTCTCCCTTGCCTTAGTCCACATTATTCTTGCAAAAGATTAGCTCTACAATACCCGAAGGAAATCAAGGGTTAGGAAATCAGCGGTTAGGCGTTCTTGTGGGAGATTAATCGCCACAACTCGGTTAGTTGTTCTTGTAGGGTAAGAACCACCACAAACGTTCTCGTTTAGCCGGAAAGGGTTTGTTCTCACAAGAATTCAAGGATCCATTTTAGCAGAATTTTCTTATGGTTGCACTCTAATCTTGCTTAGAGATTTTTGAGATTTAGAGCAAGGGAAGAGTGCAGCGTTGTGGAAGCTTGCATACCTGTACTTGGGGCGAGTTGCTCTCGAGCTGGGCACCGGCTTTTATAGAGACAAGGAAGGGGGAGGCCAGCCGGCCTGTGTGAGGCCGATCGGCCTGCACATGGCACGGCTGGTGCACATCCCGTGCGTCGGTGGTCTCTTTCCTGTGCAATGTGCTCTGGTAAGTGAAGATGGGACTGGAACATTTGAGAGAGGCTGACCGGCCTACCTGGGGCCGCTCGGCCTGGTGCTGCTCCACTTTGCTCCATCTCCCTCATGTCATGCCCATGCACGATTGCTGGTTGCCTGCTTCGGTGATCTGGCCAAAATGGATGACATGTGGGGCCGGCCAGCCTGGCATTTGGCCGGAAAAATTTTCTTTTTTATATGCTAAACAATGCACAAATAAAATATCGATGCGAGTTTCAAAATTTAAACATGCTGTGTTGGAAGAAAGAATTGAATGTAAAGAAAGGGAAAACCTATTCTATATGCAATGCATGGATACGTACCATATATCTTATGGCGAGGGCTCGAGTTTTACGTCCTGAGCGGAACTCTCTGATTCTTTGTTCGGGGCTGCTTTCACCCACCATTCCTTTCGGATCAGACGGGGCTTGGATTCAACCTCCTTATCGCGCTTTGCTTGCTCTTCCAGCGCTTTGGTTCTCGATATCCTTCGCCGTTCATGATAACGGTCATGCCTTTTCTTTTCTTTGGCTGTGAAGGCTTCCACCATCTTCATGAGTGATTCTATGGTTGGCATCCTGGGATTTCTGGGTATGATTTATCCGACCATATTGACTTGTTGAGGGGTCTATTTAGGACGGAAGGAGAAATTTTCGGTTTCTCCGTTGATCCTGAGTTGAATGGTCCCTTTCCCCACGTCGATGTTTGCATTCGCAGTACTCAAGAACGGTCTCCCAAGGATGAGAGAGTTCTTTGCTTTGACTTCCATGTCAAGAATGATGAAATCCACAGGGACGAAGAAATCAATGATCTTGACCGGAACATTTTCTGTGACTCCGTGTGGGTAGCGGACCGATTGATCCGCTAGCTGTAAACGCATGGGTGTAGAGACAAGTGAAATGTGTTTAAGGTGGTCGAAAACTACCTTAGGCATTACGCTGACACTCGCCCCCAAGTCACATAGGTCATTGTCGAAATCATGGCCTCCAATTGAGCATGATATTGAAGGGCAGCCATGATCTTTCTTCTTCTTAAGCCGGGGCCCGAGTATAGCAGAGCTGCACTCCTCGGTTAGCTGTACCATCTCCCTCGTGGGTAGAGTCCTTTTATTGCTAAGTATATCCTTGATGTACTTGGCATATGTCAGGACCTGCAAAGCATCAAGAAGTGACATATTGATGTATACCTTCTTGATTACCTCGACAAACTTGTCAAATTGCTCGTCGGCCATCGGTCTTCTCCTTCGTTCGGGGAACGGGAGGAATGTGGTATCACGGCTGTCGCTAGAGACTTTAGGTGCCTCGTTCCCCTCCTTTGAGACATGGATGGGTTCCTCGTCATCTTCCTCTACGGTGGCTGGCTCGGTGTTGCTAGCTTCCTTCTGTTGGGTACCTGCATCTTGAGGATTGTGTGGATCCCGCATGGACTTCCCTGTCCGCGTGGTAACCGCACCAACGTTTTCCTTGAAAGGAACCTCCGGTTGTCCGGGTAACTTTCCCGCATTGGGGTTAGGACAAGATGCGGCCAGCTGAGCTACTTGAGTTTCAATCATTTTGTTGAAGCTCAGCTGGTTCTTACCAACAGAATTGAAAGCTTCAATCAGGGAGGCCATTGACTCCATAACTTTATCATTAGCAAGAAATTTTTTGCTAATGCTATCGTTAATTTGTTTTTGGCCATACCAGATATCCTTTAACGACGGCTGAAAACCGTTGTTAGAGTTATTACCTTGCTGTTGGCCGATGGGGAGGTTGGCTTGGAATTCCAACCTTGTTGTGGACGGAAGCGTGCATTGTTGTTGTTTCCAATAAAATAGGCTTCCTCTTGTTTCATCGGGCAGTTGTTACCCGAGTGCCCTGCTTCTCCACATGTTTCACATGTGATTCGGTCTTCCACGATCTGATTCATCTCCTTACCAGGAGATTCCATCTTTTTCAATATGAGGTCCATCTTAGCTGTCAGCATATCGACGGAGTCAATCTGGTGTACTCCCTTGGTGCGGGGAGCTTGTCTCTCTCCCATCCAACTTTGGTGAGAGGATATCTTCTCGATCAGTGCCTTTGCTGCATCTATATCTAGCGAGAGGAATGCTCCTCCCGCAGTTGCATCCAAGAGCTCTTGCGATCGGCGACTCAGGCTGTGGAAGAAGTTTTGAGTGATCAACCAGTATTCCACACCATGGTGGGGGCAGGCTGCAATGTACTCTTGCAGTCGCTCCCAAGCTTCTGGGACTAATTCTCCATCTAGCTGCTGAAAGCTAGTAATTTTTCCTCGGAGGGCGTTGGTCTTGCCCACCGGAAAGTACTTGGTCAGAAATGCGTCGGCGCACGTCTGCCAGCGTCCTTCAAAGGATGCTTTGTTGGCATAGAACCATTCCTTGGCTTTCCCAAGCAAAGAGAATGGGAAGAGTTGTAGGCGGATGCTGTTGATCGGTGTGCCATTGGGGTTAATAGTGTTGCACACCTCCAGGAAATTCCGAAGGTGAGCGTTGGCATCCTCAATCGCCTTTCCGCAGAAAGGGCTGGCCTAACCATGTTGACTAGGCCAGATCTCAGGTCAAATGCCCCTTACTGTGCATTCGACAGTCCCAGGAAGTTACTGCTTGACGGGGCTGAGAACTCACAGAGTGTCTTCTTCGGCTGAGCCATTATCTCTAGTGATTCTGGGGCCGAAGAATACGATGAACCTGAATCTGGTTCGGACTCAGAGTCGGATGACGACTCGAATGTGTTGCTTGAGCTGAGTGAAATTTGAGGAGGTACGATTCTCCTTCGCACTACTCTTCCAATGCGTTCTGGATTAGGAATCAAAGTTTGATGGTAGGTTGAAACCAGTCATGCACTACCCTGCAAACACATCAAAAATAGACGAATGTTGCAGTGGTGAAGTCACTAAGGTTAGTGGTTGGTAAATGTAAAGATTGTCAAATAATTCAACAATAACTTTAGCCAATTGCTTCCCCAGCAACGCCGCCAGAAATGGTTATTGGCACTCCTTAGCGTCACGTTTTAGCAACGCTTCAAGAGCGCGAAGATATATGTCATTGTATGCAAAATGGATTCTGCAAGCGCACAGAATATATCTCGTTGTAGCACTTCACCTAAGGAGTTATCCCAGGGTATCATATTTATATTTCCGTAGGGAAGCAGAATGGTTAAAGTGTATTGAAGAATGAAATGATATATCTTGCCAGAAATATCAAGCCACAAACCCAGGGGCACAAACTCTAGGTTTGGAGATAATGGTCAAGTAAATGAACGGATAGAAGGTCTACAAGACCAGCGACACAATGAAGCACCTAATTCTAAAGAAAAGGAAAGATGTTGAGAGAGACCGGACCTAGACACTTCCTAACTCAGAGCAAAAGGCACTCTAACCTTAGCCTAGACTCTAGCTTAGATACCGGGAACAGAGCTCGCTTCGACGGCTAGAACGGGAGAACCTCAGAACGCTGTGAGAGGGGGTTCTCCGGGCTCAGCACTACTGTTATGAATACACCCGAACGTGGTGGACTCCGAAGGACGGACAGGGCTATCACCACCTGCTGCCTACCACTGCTGTGCCGTGGGGTGCAACACACTTCCTAGTTAATCAACAAGCCAGACACCACGTCTGCACTCGAAAATTAAGATTTCTCTTTAGGCCTGTTAAGGGAAATCCCCGTCTTCCCTAAGGCGTCTTATGGCCCGGTCAAGGCGAGCAAACCCGCGAGATAACACCCTGTAGAGCTAAACTAAACTCTACACTAAGACTAAAGGGGACAAAACTTTACTCTAAAGAGAGCTAGATCTTTACTCTAAAAAGAAGAGCAAGAGATAAATATAAAAGATAAACTTAAGCTCTGAAATAAGAAAGTAATTGTTTTGGTAAACTCTTCAAATGAAGGAAAGGATACAAGAGCTTTACCAGAACTCGAAGATTCCGAAGATCCGAGCTCTAATCCTAATCTAAGAAATGGAAAAGATACAAGAGCTCCCTTTAAGTATGAACTTGAGAAGTGTGGTGTGTGTCTTGGGGTGAAGAGGAGGTGGCCTTTTATAGCCTCCCAAGGTCGGTAGCCAGCTTAACCGTCATGCCAACGACCTGCTTAACTTCCACATCGAAGATGATTGCGTGAGGAAGCAGCAAGGGGATCGTCCTACACCTGGCTCCACTGGCCACCGCCTTCGTCGTGGACGCTCCTGATTGCTTCCTGAGGTTGGTAATAGTTGCGTTCAGTTGAGGCTGTCCAAGAATCTGAGGTTTGTGGGCCCTTCAATCCATGTTCATTCCACTCTAGGCCTTTCGGGTCCTTGTATCAAACCGACATTGATTGCACGTCTCTTGATCATCTAGGATATTTGCATGAGCTTATGGATTAGTGGCGTGGCCAAACCTGGCCAGGGGAGGCCGGTCGGCCTGGGCTAGGCCGGCCGGCCTAGCTCTGTGGAATTGATTAGTAAAAACACATTTATGTACGGAACATGGTATGATCATCCTCATTTTACCGAAATGTTGACGGTCGATACTAGGTTATAATGGCCGTCAACAGATATTCAATGAATAAACAATATGCCATAGATACAATACGACCATCTCTATGATCATCCACTAGAAATAGAGCTAATCTAGAAGATATCTAATACCCATCGCTCTCATGTGTGACTCATGCTTAGGCTGTGGAAGAGCCTTTGTCAAAGGATCAGCAACATTCAGATCCGTATGTATTTTGCATATCTTGATATCACCTTGTCTAACGATCTTCCAAATGAGGTGAAACTTCCGCAGTACATGTTTGTTATTCGAGTGATTCCTTGGCTCCCTAGCCTGTGCAATAGCCCCATTGTTGTCGCACTAGAGGTTCAATGGGTTAGGCGCACTCGGAAACACACCGAGCTCAATGAGAAATTTTCTCATCCAAACACCTTCCTTTGCAGCTTCAGAAGCCGCAATGTACTCGACTTCTGTTGTAGAATCGGCCATGGTTTTCTGCTTGGAACTCTTCAAACTCACAGCACCACCATTTATAGTAAATACGAATCCTGATTGAGACTGTGAATCATCTGGATTAGTTTGGAAGCTAGCATCGGTGTAACCATTTACAACGAGCTCCTCCTCACCTCTATAGACTAGGAACATATCTTTAGTCCTTCTGAAGTACTAAAGAATACTTTTCACCGCTGTCCAGTGACTTTCACCCGGATCAGACTGGTGTCTGCTCGTCATACTTAGAGCAAATGAGACATCTGGACGAGTACTTATCATGGCATACATGATAGACCCAATTGCCGAAGCATACAATATCTTATTCATGCGCTCTCGCTCATCAGCTGTCTGAGGACGCTGATTCTTGCTGAGGTGTACACCATGTGACATAGGTAAGAACCCCTTCTTGAATTGCTCCATGCTAAACCGTTTCAGCACCTTGTCAATATAAGTATCTTGGCTTAATCCTATAAGCCTCCTCGATCTCTATAGATCTTTATGCCCAGAACATATGCTGCTTCTCCTAAGTCTTTCATAGAAAAACTATTTTTCCGTGAAGTCTTTACGGATTCTAGCATAGGAATGTCATTCCCAATCAATAATATGTCATCCACATATAAGATTAGAAATACTACAGAGCTCCCACTTTCTTTCTTGTAAACACAAGCCTCTTCTACATTTTGATGAAAACCAAACCCTTTGACTACTTCATCAAAACGAATATTCCAACTCCGAGATGCCTGCTTTAATCCATAAATGGACTTCTCAAGCTTGCATATTTTACTAGCATTGGTCGGATCGACAAAACCTTTGGGTTGTATCATATACACGTCCTCGTCAAGGTTTCCATTTAGAAAAGCTGTTTTGACATCCATCTGCCATATCTCATAATCGAAATACGCAGCTATTGCTAGAATGATCCAAATAGATTTAAGCATCGCTACTGGAGAAAATGTCTCATCGTAGTCAACTCTTTGAACTTGTCAAAAACCTTTTGCAACAAGCCGTGCTTTATAGACATGAATATTTCCATCCATATTTCGGTCAAAAAATATTTCCGTCCATATCTCTCTTTTTCTTAAAGATCCATTTGCACTCTATGAGTCTAACACCCTCAGACGGATCAACCAAGTTCCAAACTTGATTGTGTCCCATGGAATCTATCTCAGATCTCATGGCACTTTGCCATCTCTCAGAATCTGGGTCCATCATTGCTTCCGCATATGTCCTAGGCTCATCGTTTTCCATCACCAATATGTCGCGCTCTCCCGTAATAAGGAGATTCATTCTATCAGTTGTGCGACGTGGCCTTACGGATCTTTGTGGTTGTGGTGGTTCTTCTCTTACCACCGGTGCCTCCACTAGTTCTGCTACATTAACATCACTAGTAGAGTCTCGAATTTATTCAAGAAACACCTTTTGTCTACTTTTCTCTCCTTTGAGAAACTCTTTCTCCAAGAAAACACTGTTTCGAGCGACAAACACTTTGCCTTCTGATCGGTTGTAGAAATAATACCTAACAGTTTCCTTTGGATATCTCACGAATATGCACTTGTCCGACTTGGGTGTAAGTTCGTCTGACTGAAGTCTCTTAACATACACCTCACAAACCTAAATTTTAAAAAAAGACAAACTAGGAGTCTTGCCAGTCCATATCTCATATGGTGTCTTTTCTACGGACTTGGACGGTACCCTAATAAGTGTGAAAGCTGCTGTTTCAAGAGCGTATCCCCAAAACGACAATGGTAGGTCTGACTAGCTCATCATTGATCGTACCATGTCAAACAAGGTTCGACTACGTTGCTCGGACACGCCGTTGCTCTGAGGCGTTCCAGGCGGCGTAAGTTGTGGAACAATTCCGCAACTCTTTAGATGACTGCTAAACTCGTGGCTCAAATACTGAGCTAACAACCAACAGAGCGAAAACATGCAGCTGAGTGGTTCGTCTCATGATACAGCTTGATTAGAGTGGGCGGCTTGTTTTGCAAACCTGTACTGATTGATGCCAACATTTGGACACGATGTTATGATACGTATGTAATCAAGGGCGGACTCAGCGCCTGGGCGGCCACCCGGGCTCCGATGCGTCAGCACAAAAGGAGCCCCTGTTCCGGTGTCAGTTCAGCCACCTGTCACTTGGTAGTTCTAGCTTGTTCTACCGAAAATGAAAGAGAGAACTGCCGATCTGCCATGACCTTTGCCCAGGCTCCATTCGTTGGCTGGGTCCGCCACTGTATGTATTGAGATGTGGACTTTGCATGGAATTTCATTATGAATTGTAATGAATGTGGTGTCATTTTGTACCAAATTAAATATGGCAACCTATGCGAACGGAGGCCTGACCGACTGGTCAGGTGCTCTCAGTAGCGCCCTGCCTTGCCGGCCGGGGTTCGAACCCCTTCGGGGCGAATTTCCAGTTGTGCAGTGCAGGCTAAAAAAATCCCCCTCGCTAGCCAATCAAGCTAGGGTTCGGGGGGTTTTCTCGACCGGGAAGCCGTGGATCGCTTCCTCTTAATGAAATACGGTGGGGCTATCATACCCCTCCGGTCGAGTTTTTTAATATGGCAACCTATTATGATTAATCTATTTCCATGTCGGCAAGATGATGACAGCAAAATAGCATGTTAATTGACAGGGGAATTTCAATTTTCCTATGGATTTTGTAGATAACCCTGTCAATTGTGAACAACCGACAGAGAAATGCTATGATCCCCGATGGTATAGCGGAAACAATTTCCCTATTGGTTTAAAAAACATATCTGTGTGTTACTCCCGACAGGACAATTAGGTGTAGACCCGACAGACCAACATTTCCCTGTCAGTGTGGAACCTACAGGGAAACGGTCAAACCGTCACAGAAAAAGAAAACCGTCAGACAAATTGCTATATCCCTGTAGCTTTAACCCTGATGGTTATTCCCGACAGTGTTTCGTATTTTCCTGTCAGTTACTGTACTCGCAGGTAATTCCCGTTTCTTGTAGTGAGACCTGTATCATTCTAACACATCTTATAAAACAAAGGTTAATATAAAATTTAAAGTATTATTTCAGAAGAAATAAACCAATTTTATTCACATAATGAACCGCCTATGATATATGTTGCCATTTTATTTCCATACGGTTCCTTATGTAAAACTGCATGCATGCGGAAACCACACCCTCTCTGAATGTCATTCTATTTCTGCTGATTATGGCAACTTTTCAGAAGGGTGCCCATATGAGCCGCCTCTTAAAAAAGTATGCAAGTGTCTGAAAAAAAAAAGTTCATTTTTCGTTGAGGCAATAAGAGCTTCGAAAAATTAATGTTAAATCTGTCGTACCTAACAGGATAAAACGTTGTCCAATACTGCCAATTCTTACACTACCGGCCCTTTGAGCCCTAGATATATACTCGTCGCATCTGCCCTTACTAGTATCCAGCTCAAAAGATAGATGGCAATACAGGGTGATCAAATCGTCAAATGATAACTCTTTCAAGGAGACAACATCGGCTGGACTACTGAGGCACGTGTAACGTGTTTTATGTCGTCCGATGCCGCCTGAGTGATAGTTTGGTTTACTACGAATGCCGCCATGCATGCGACCATGAAGTTCTTTATTAAAATGATACGCTGTGGCTGCATCGTTCTATGGCTGCGCGTTCTTTATTTATGAATCATGTCAATCTGCAATAGATGAAAAAATAAAATCAATGGCCAGAATTCTTACTATTCCAACGCACCAGAGTTTTAGTCAAACAACAACTCCAGCACACCACCCTGATCACGAGATTGATAATCTTGAATATTAGGATGGCTTTTGCTTCAAGAATTCAAATTGTCAACAAGCCTCAACTGGCTTCAAAATTTTAATACTAAGGAGGTCATTACTATTCTAACAGGGGCAGTAGCTCTGTGTTGGGCAATATGACGTTGTCGAAATGATATTATCTTTGACAATGTTAATCACTCATCCTTTATGTAGGCTATTTTCAGTGAAACATATTGGCTGCGAATATGGTCAATATTGCAGCGTGAGGAGAAGACAAATGAGATATTCATGAAGACGAGCACTTCTTTGGAGATGGTAGCTTAGAACTGTGCTTTGGAGTCATGGATGGAAGCTTTGTCAGGCTTAATTTGGCTTTTTAGTTCTCCTTTTTATTCAGCAATCGAAGCTAAGAGGAGTGTACGACTAACGGTAGAGGCAGGCAAATTCTATTATCTAAAAGCCTGTTCGCTGGCCTAGTCGTTACGCTCTTTGTTTGCCTCAATTTTGATTAATAAGATCACCGTCTGTTTGCTTTTCTGATTTCAAGTAGGTCAAAGTACAACGTACTTGTATAATTTTTGGGAAAAGAAGACATTCATGGTCGGTAACGGTTATACGTTTGCCATAATTTTGAATCATTCCTCGTAGGCTGTCACATTGCAATTTAAGATAAGTACCCATGCGATCCTAACCTTACTTTTTTTCTTTTCCAAGATAAAAGCAAAATGCATGCTGTCCTATTCTGTCACATTGCAATTTAAGATAGGTGCATGTAAGTGTTTCTGCTCGCCTTATTATTTTATTTTTACTCGTTCCTTGTTTGTTGACTAATTCTTGATTTTGTGGTTTTATTTTTCCGTAGGCAAAAAATTAAAATTGCCCGGCAAAATAACTTCCATAACATTGGCTTCCTGGACCCTGATGTTATACACGAGGAAACCGTGAAGAGAAGATCTACTGACGTGATCGACGTTATATACAGAGGCATGCGTAAGCAAAGCATGTGTCCATTCATTCTATTGTCATACAATCATTAGTGAGTCCTTCGTCACTTTGTCAATAGCTTAAAAATAATACTAATTAATAACTACTATAATCAACTTTAATTGGTTGTTTTGCGTATGTATATGTATATGAACAGCTTCCGCTGGATACTGTTTGCTATTCAAATTGATGCCCACAAGGTCTGGATATACGACCCTTTGAGGCAAGATATATCATTGTACGAAGATCTCATCGCCCTGATCAACAACGCATGGGCTCGCTTCCTTGAGAAACACTTAAAAATAAAAGACGAACTCGGTCCTCTAGAGTTTAGGAGTGACCAGGCGGTATATTAATAGATCTCTTGTGTCATTCGTAATCCATTTTATTAATCTATGTCGTAACCTATTTTTCTATCATAGTGCATGAGACAAGAGCAAGGCAATAACTTGTGTGGATACAACATATGCGAGTGGAACGACGACTTTGTAAGTGAAAAGGGGTAAATGACGCCGCAAGTGTTCGAGGTACGTGAGCACAATCAATTATGGTAATTAATTTTAATTCATTATTTTTCGTTCTCATGTTTTTATTTGGAAATGTTACAGCGTTGGTCCATGAAAGAAGATCTCAACGAAGAAGCTCGGGTCAGGGCAATTCAAGAATCTATCTGCGGATTCCTGCTCGATGAAGTCATTGATAAGGACGGTGAATTCCATGCCGATCCCTACGAAAGCGTCACAGCAGTTGATAAATATGCTGACATGCGTGTGTAGTTTGTAATATGTAGAATAAAACGTGTATTTTGTTGGACCTTTCAAGTATTGGGTAGTAAACTCTATATATTTATGTATGTATGTATATAATATTAATACAATATCGTTGTAATATAAATATGTGTAATGCAGTAGTACAGGTATGTAGTCGCATTCAGTACATACAAATACGTGTAAAACCAAAAAGAATAGAAAAGAAAACTAATAAAAGAAAAAAAGAGGTTTGTATTGGCTGGTATTACCGGCCCCGCGTGGGGTGCCACGGGTTAGTACCGGCCGGTAACTAACCTGCGCACGTTAGTACCGGCTGGCTGTGACCGGTACTAACGTGCGGCACGTTAGTACCGGACCTTTAGTACCAGCCACAGCGACAGGTACTAGCCCGTCCTGTGACCGGTAGTAAAGGCCAATTTTCCTGTAGTGTATGCACCTAACAATGTCAAAATGACATATAATTTGGCACCAAGGGAGTATGTTATTACTTATTACGAATTATATTTTATACACGAACTGACACTCACAGGACATATGCACATAAAGACCCAAAGCTCCACATAGACACAGGCTGCAAGGACACATACCCGCCGGCCCTTACACACTCACAGAACCCAATCGTGCATCGAATATATCCTTCCCTTCAATTGAATCATACGGTGCTGAAGCCATGTCACCAGACCGAACGACTCAGCCATCGATACAGCCTCGGTTGCAGCAGCCGCCGATGCAGGCGGTGTTGCAGGAGCTCCAGCACCCCTTGTAGGCGGGGGTCTCGGTCAGGTTCGCCACGCAGCTATTGTATGCAGTGTCAGCCTCGGCGCTGCAGGTGTCGCAGTTGCTGGTGCAGGAGTCCTGGCACTGCTTCAGGGTCGAGGACTTGATCAGATTGCAATAGCCCATGGCGTTCGCAATACACTGCGGACCACATGTTTTTTCACAATATTCGACGCAGTACGATCTCGTCGGCTGGCCAAACGAACAATGGACCAGCACGATGCAGACGGCGACGAAAGCGGACGCCTTGAGAGTGGTGGTAGCAGAAGCCATTGTATTTCGCTTATGTGGATGGAGCAAACTAAGCTTGCTTGACTGAAAGAGATGAGCAGAAGAGAAGAATGTTGATGCTACCAACGGAGGGAAAACGAACTGCGTGTTGTATGATGGTGAATTTGGTGCTATTTATAAGCAAGAAGCCAATTGGCCCACGTATAGGAGTTCTAACATAACAAGCATTCACTTAATTATATTCGTGCCATGTGGCAACTTGACTTCAGAGCAGCATGTAGTGTTCAACTCTACGTTGCTTCTAATTTTCCTTCAGAAAACATTGTTGCTTCTAATCAGTATGCTTCGAGGAAACTCAATGGTTTCTTGCGTAGTTGCGTACAAGTTGACTAATTTTTCATAGATATAATATATCTTATTATAATATGCTTGATGTTTGGAGCCATACAGAGAAGATGTCCGACTGCCTTTAAGAATGGATTTACTGTTGTATGGCTGATGTACGGAGATTACTAGTGGTTCCTGGAAGACAAATAATATCAGGGAATCTATAACAATGCCACAGGAGCTACCTATAAGTCTGTTCTATATCATCATTTTGCATTTGTGGCAGAAATAATTATTAGGGACAGAAAAAGTTGACTACTACTGAATAGACTAGCAGAGGTGCACGTGCCACAGGCACGTGTTTTTTTAAAATATATAATAACAAATGTGTGTGTAAAAGAAAGAATTATATACCAAAATAACATAGTATAGTACATTGTGTAAATAGTGCTCGCAAATATGCAGAGTATAACTTATCCCACATAACAATTTGTAAAAAAAAATGTGCCATCTCACATAAATGAAATAGATATACCAAAATAAACATTCAGATGTTATAAGTTACTTTACACGAGTACTCAAACAATCTGCACCAAACCTCGATTTAAGATTGTCCCTCGACAATCACCAATCAAAGCAGGAAAAGCTACGTACCTATGTCTGCGCATAATCAAATGGCAACGTCGATGGCCGGTTGATGACGGACCCAAACAACTACATGCTGCATGCTTGATGTCAAGTTTAGGATTCTTAACCAGGTGTATAGGCCGTCGATTGAAGCGGCCTCTGTGCTGCCAGCCATGTGCCGCATCCAACATGCCGAAGGGCCGGGCGCGCCACCAGCTGGAGCCTTCGCCGAAGCAAGGGGTCCCGACTCACCGTTGCCTGTGTCGACGACGTAGTCCCTAAACCCGGACACAACCAGCTTATACATCCGCTTCTTGGCCGGTGGAGGGTCGTCGTCATCGTGACGGTGGCGCCGGGACTTTCATCTTGCCAAAACAAGATCGAAGCCCACCCAAGAGGCAACGGTTGCAACGGTTCGCAACCGACAAGCGAGAGACGATCAAGAAGGAGCTGGCGAAACTACTCGCCGCAAGATTCATCAAGGAAGTCTTCCACCCGACTGGTTGGCAAATCCAGTCTTGGTGAGAAAGAAGAACAACAACGAGTGGCGCATGTGCGTCGACTGCACTCGTGCAGAAGTTTCGGAGTTCCCTTTGATACTTGTTGATTCAACAAAGTATACATCGGGCAAAATCCGAAGAGTAGATCACATGACTACTTTCCAGGATCCCTGAGTACTTAGATGTAACTAAGACCAGGCTGAACACCTGTAGAGGCCAGCTAGCCTTATAAAGCAACTACCCACAAGTGGTAATTTCAAATCTTTGAGTACTTATTTGAAAGTACTACAGAGTCTACTCGGTAAGAAGAGTAGTGATTTCAAATCTTTGAGTACTTATTTGAAAGTACTACAGAGTCTACTCCATAATAAAAGTAGTGATTTCAAAATCTCTGAGTACTTATTTGAATGTACTACAGAGTCTACTCCACAAGGCGAGTAGTAACTTCAAACCTCTGAGTACTCATTTGAAAGTACTATAGAGTCTACTCCACAAGGCGAGTAGTAACTTCAAATCTCTGAGTACTCATTTGAAAGTACTACAGAGTCTACTCCACAAGGCGAGTAGTAACTTCAAATCTCTGAGTACTTATTTGAAAGTACTACAGAGTCTACTCCACATGGCGAGTAGTGATTTCAAATCTCTGAGTACTTATTTGAAAGTACTCTAGAGTCTACTCCACAGTATGAGTAGTGATCTTCAAGTACCAGTTATCAAGTGCTTTGAAGTACCAGTATGAGTACAACTTGCCGGGGGCTTTCTGAATACTCCCTCTGGTTTGGTAAAAGAAGTCGTTTTGGACAAGGTTTGAGTCAAACATTGGGAATATAAATCATGAATAACTTTTAAGTCGTTGAGTTTGAAAATGTGAAAACTACATGAATAGATTTGTCTTGCAAAATACTTTCATAAAAGTATACATATGTTAGTTTTTAATAAATATCTTTGTAAAAATAAGAAGTCAAAGTTGTACTTTGGAGACCGTGTCGATGTCCTAAACGACTTCTTGTGCCAAACCGGAGGGAGTACACTGCAAGAGTGGTTTGGATGACTTTTCGGGCGCCTCATGATCAATGGAATTCATCAATGTGTGGTCGCCTCAACCCGTTGCAAGTTATCAAGTCAAAGCTCGACTTCAGCTTGTGTCGCGGTACTGCCGCATGGCCAATATGCTTGTGATGAACTCAAGCTAGTCGGAATCAACTCTGACTAAGTCTGCTTCATCGACAAACGGCAACAAACAAGCTAAGTTACTTATTTCAATTATTTTTTATTTTATTCTAACAAGATTGGCCAAGCGCCGAGTACTTTGTTTGGATGACTACTTTCTAGGCCGCACAGTGTGCTATCATATCTTCGTCAGCTTCCAGGCTCGGGGGCTGACGCTAAAATTACAACTCGGTTTGCCATCAGGCTTACCTAGTTGTCTTTCTCCAGCATATTTGAGTCGCCAAGTACCAATGATGTGGCTTCGACTACATTGGCACCTGACTCCTGTTTCTGGGGAGATCGCGGCATGACAAGTCAACCACGACCTACTCTGTTTCGCTACTCTATTGATGGTGGCTATTTTGACTACATACTACTTGATGCATCCCCGCTGGCTCCTATGCTCGGGGGCTTGGGTACAAGAAAACCACTCGGATGAAGATCTCCAAGATGATTCGATGTGACTACTAATTCTGGGTTCAAATTACCACTCGGATGATGATTTCCAAGATGATTTGAAGAACCCTAAAGCTCGCTGGACCCTTGAATTGATCATTATGAATCGTTTCAAGGCTTGGGGGCTGATAGGCGGTATACATCGACTGCTGATTTCATTTTTTTCTGAAGACTGATGACTTAAATCAAGACCCTCGGCTTGATTCTTTGATTCAACCCATGGCTCGGGGGCTACTTGATATCAAGTGCAATTTTTCCAAAATTGCACATTTCAAGAACAAGATGAAGATTCAAGATTCTGTGGACTCTCAACCTGATTTTTCGATTCAACTTAAGGCTCGGGGGCTACTCCATATGGAGTGCGATTCTTATCGCACACCATATAATATTTTGAAGACTACTGATTTAATCAGAATAAACGGGGCTTAAGCACCTCATGGCCTCATGACAACCAAGACCTGTCCAAGACTGATCAAGAACTCGAAAAAGCACTACTCTGGCTTGGCAAGCACTCGGTTGGTGATACTCGACGATGAAGCGCTTGGGGGCTTGTTGGAGGTACGACCATGGGCCCACAGGGACATATGGATTCTCTCCAGACAGAGTCGTACCAGGCGTGAAGAACAAGAGTAGAGTACTGCAAGGACTCTTCTCGATATGAAAATTAGTCGCATGAATTGTAAACAACTCGGATTGCCTTGAAAAGCACTCTCCGAGTAGTAATTGGTTAGGATTCTACTCGAAACCAACCTTGTAACCCTGCCCGCCGTGAATATAAGGGACACATGGATTCTCTCCAGACAGAGTCGTACCAGGCGTGAAGAACAAGAGTAGAGTACTGCAAGGACTCTTCTCGATATGGAAAGTAGTCGTATGAATTGTAAACTACTCGGATTGCCTTGAAAAGCACTCTCCGAGTAGTAATTGGTTAGGATTCTACTCGAAACCAACCTTGTAACCCTGCCTGCCGTGAATATAAGGGACACATGGATTCTCTCCAGACAGAGTCGTACCAGGCGTGAAGAACAAGAGTAGAGTACTGCAAGGACTCTTGTCGATATAGAAATTAGTCGTATGACTTGTAATCTACTCGGATTGCCTTGAAAAGCACTCTCCGAGTAGTAATTGGTTAGGATTCTACTCGAAACCAGCCTTGTAACCCTGCCCGCCGTGAATATAAGGCTGGGCAGGGACCCTCTCAAGAGGAACCAAAGTCGTGAATGTTTTTTGTGGAAAGGTGTAATTTCATGCAAGGAGCTAATTCAAAGGAAACTTTGCTGGCCTTGTAAAAGGAAACTTTGGTGGCCGTGTATTTCATTAAAGGAGTACGTTGATAGGAAACTTTGCTGGCCGTGTAAAAGGAAACGTAGCTGGCCGTGTAAAATTGCACATTTCAAGAACAAGATGAAGATTCAAGATTCTGTGGACCCTCAACCTGATTCTTCGATTCAACTTAAGGCTCGGGGGCTACTCCATATGGAGTGCGATTCTTATCACACACCATATAATATTTTGAAGACTACTGATTTAATCAGAATAAACGGGGCTTAAGCACCTCATGGCCTCGTGACAACCAAGACCTGTCCAAGACTGATCAAGAACTCGAAAAAGCACTCGATTGGCTTGGCAAAGCACTCGGTTGATGATACTCGACGATGAAGCGCTTGGGGGCTTGTTGGAGGTACGACCATGGGCCTACAGGGACACATGGATTCTCTCCAGACAAAGTCGTACCAGGCATGAAGAACAAGAGTAGAGTACTGCAAGGACTCTTCTCGATATGGAAATTAGTCGTATGACTTGTAAATTACTCGGATTGCCTATAAAGCACTCTCCGAGTAATAATTGGTTAGGATTCTACTCGAAACCAACCTTGTAACCCTGCCCGCCGTGAATATAAGGGACAGATGGATTCTCTCTAGACAGAGTCGTATCAGGCATGAAGAACGAGAGTAGAGTACTGCAAGGACTCTTCTCGATATGGAAATTAGTCGTATGACTTGTAAACTACTCGGATTGCCTTGAAAAGCACTCTCCGAATAGTAATTGGTTAGGATTCTACTCGAAACCAACCTTGTAACCCTGCCCGCCGTGAATATAAGGGACAGATGGATTCTCTCTAGACAGAGTCGTACCAGGCATGAAGAACAAGAGTAGAGTACTGCAAGGACTCTTCTCGATATGGAAATTAGTCGTATGACTTGTAAACTACTCAGGATTGCCTTGAAAAGCACTCTCCGAATACTAATTGGTTAGGATTCTACTCGAAACCAACCTTGTAACCCTGCCCGCCGTGAATATAAGGGACAGATGGATTCTCTCCAGACAGAGTCGTACCAGGCGTGAAGAACAAGAGTAGAGTACTGCAAGGACTCTTCTCGATATGGAAATTAGTCGTATGACTTGTAAACTACTCGGATTGCCTTGAAAAGCATTCTCTGAGTAGTAATTGGTTATGATTCTACTCGAAACCAACCTTGTAACCCTGCCCGCCGTGAATATAAGGGACACATGGATTCTCTCTAGACAGAGTTGTACCAGGCGTGAAGAACAAGAGTAGAGTACTGTAAGGACTCTTCTCGATATGAAATTAGTCGTATGACTTGTAAACTACTCGGATTGCCTTGAAAAGAACTCTCCGAGTAGTAATTGGTTAGGATTCTACTCGAAACCAACATTGTAACCCTGTCCGCCGTGAATATAAGGGACACATGGATTCTCTCCAGACAGAGTCGTACCAGGCATGAAGAACAAGAGTAGAGTACTGCAAGGACTCTTCTCGATATGGAAATTAGTCGTATGACTTGTAAACTACTTGGATTGCCTTTAGATCGCATATTAAAATTATTCAATAGCATCTCATATTAAAAATTATATATTCATACATCGAAAGCTTGGGCCTCCGGCGGAAACAGAAGGAAATTCACGATACATGTATCCATGAGCAACTCCGCACCGCAGCCAGCTTTTTGATGACGGGGAGGCCGAGAAGGTTGCTCTCCTCGTCGCCGGTGTCGTGGAGCAACGACGCCACGCACTCGACGGCACCGGACACCGTCACAACGCGGAGCACGTTCCGCTTCTACCTGGCGAGCTTGGACACGACGAGCGTCGTGGCCACCCTTGTGCCGCGCTCGACGCCCTTGCAAAGAAATATGAACTCTGAATAGATGATGAGAATGAAGGGAGAGATTGTGTGCTTTGAGAATAAGGAGGGGCGCCTTATATAGGGGCAGGACGGCTAAGGAGATGAACCTGGACGCCCACGACTATGGTAAGTAATCGATATGATGTATTGTGGCTGTTATGGAAATAAAGTTTATGGAAAGAACAATTTCGGTTCGAAATCACCTAACAATTGCATCTATGGTGCGGTAAATCACCTAACAATTCCATCTATGGCGCGGTGGGTGCAGGGGGCGGGTAGATTGGGCGGGGGTGAGTGAAATTTTTCGGTTTTCCTGAAATAATGCCGCCTAAACTATCCCTCATGCGTTGGATCGGCCACGGACGCCCACAGGGCCTTCATTTGAATTGGTTGATGGCCAAACATTTTAGGTGGGTTTAGGTGAAACCCTGTCAAGTGGGGACGCTGTGAGGGGTACGAGAGGTTTTAAAAAAGCAGTTTTTTACCAATTGTTTTGGATCCTTATAGTATAGATATATAAATCTATTCTATATAAATCTATTCTATGCCAACATGAATGCAATTAGAAAAACATCCATAAAGTGTTGATCAGTATTAGGTCTGTGAACCAAAAATTAAGTTGTATTAGTAACGAGATTGTTGCCAAAGAATAAAACCATATGTAGACCTAGTATGTGCAATATTGATAGGAAGAAATACTAACGGCTATATGTTTATTTAGCATCACATTCTACAGAAGGACAAGAAGCGCACTAGGCATTATAAATTTGGCTAATTACTATTTTGACCCATGATATGAATTGAGCCCGTTTGATATTTTTAGCCCATGGAGAACCGTAAGGTAGTTGCGGCCTCCTGTGTTGGGGTGGGGCTAGTAATGTAAGTGCATATGCCAGCCCATTGATGTTCACGCCTATTAACAACTTTATCATATGTACACGCACACTTATTCATGTGCATACACGGCACACGCCTTACCCTTGTGACAAGCACATTTGAGAAACTAAACTGACAGATCTTGAGATTAAAGAAGTCACAGCGCTGTTGACGGCCACACATCACCTACCAAAGAAAAAAATAATGATGGTTATTTAGATCCTTGATAAATCTCATAAAATGCAAGCACCCATACCAAGTCAAGGAACACTAGCGGACACTAGGTTTTACGTAGTGAAGGACCGATTAGGCGACCAGAGAGGGAGGGGAGTGAATGGGAGCCGACAAGAATTTCTTCTCAACGAATCCGGGTTTTCTCCCAACTCAACTCCAAATCCTCGCAACACGATCTAGCCAAGATCACGTAGCTACTGACCCTAGAAACACGATCACAGCAGCGGAAACCAAATCGTTGCAACCACTTGGCCGGTGGAGGGTCGTCGTCATCGTGACGGTGGCGCCGGGACTTTCATCTTGCCAAAACAAGATCGAAGCCCACCCAAGAGGCAACGGTTGCAACGGTTCGCAACCGACAAGCGAGAGACGATCAAGAAAGAGCTGGCGAAACTACTCGCCGCAAGATTCATCAAGGAAGTCTTCCACCCGACTGGTTGGCAAATCCAGTCTTGGTGAGAAAGAAGAACAACAACGAGTGGCGCATGTGCGTCGACTGCACTCGTGCAGAAGTTCCGGAGTTCCCTTTGATACTTGTTGATTCAACAAAGTATACATCGGGTAAAATCCGAAGAGTAGATCACATGACTACTTTCCAGGATCCCTGAGTACTTAGATGTAACTAAGACCAGGCTAAACACCTGTAGAGGCCAGCTAGCCTTATAAAGCAACTACCCACAAGTGGTAATTTCAAATCTTTGAGTACTTATTTGAAAGTACTACAGAGTCTACTCGGCAAGAAGAGTAGTGATTTCAAATCTTTGAGTACTTATTTGAAAGTACTACAGAGTCTACTCCATAATAAGAGTAGTGATTTCAAAATCTCTGAGTACTTATTTGAATGTACTACAGAGTCTACTCCACAAGGCGAGTAGTAACTTCAAACCTCTGAGTACTCATTTGAAAGTACTATAGAGTCTACTCCACAAGGCGAGTAGTAACTTCAAATCTCTGAGTACTCATTTGAAAGTACTACAGAGTCTACTCCACAAGGCGAGTAGTAACTTCAAATCTCTGAATACTTATTTGAAAGTACTACAGAGTCTACTCCACAAGGCGAGTAGTGATTTCAAATCTCTGAGTACTTATTTGAAAGTACTCTAGAGTCTACTCCACAGTATGAGTAGTGATCTTCAAGTACCAGTTATCAAGTGCTTTGAAGTACCAGTATGAGTACAACTTGCCGGGGGCTTTCTGAATACTCCCTCTGGTTTGGTAAAAGAAGTCGTTTTGGACAAGGTTTGAGTCAAACATTGGGAATATAAATCATGAATAACTTTTAAGTCGTTGAGTTTGAAAATGTGAAAACTACATGAATAGATTTGTCTTGCAAAATACTTTCATAAAAGTATACATATGTTAGTTTTTAATAAATATCTTTGTAAAAATAAGAAGTCAAAGTTGTACTTTGAAGACCGTGTCGATGTCCTAAACGACTTATTTTGCCAAACCGGAGGGAGTACACTGCAAGAGTGGTTTGGATGACTTTTCGGGCGACTCATGATCAATGGAATTCATCAATGTGTGGTCGCCTCAACCCGTTGCAAGTTATCAAGTCAAAGCTCGACTTCAGCTTGTGTCGCGGTACTGCCGCATGGCCAATATGCTTGTGATGAACTCAAGCTAGTCGGAATCAACTCTGACTAAGTCTGCTTCATCGACAAACGGCAACAAACAAGCTAAGTTACTTATTTCAATTATTTTTTATTTTATTCTAACAAGATTGGCCAAGCGCCGAGTACTTTGTTTGGATGACTACTTTCTAGGCCGCACAGTGTGCTATCATATCTTCGTCAGCTTCCAGGCTCGGGGGCTGACGCTAAAATTACAACTCGGTTTGCCATCAGGCTTACCTAGTTGTCTTTCTCCAGCATATTTGAGTCGCCAAGTACCAATGATGGGGCTTCGACTACATTGGCACCTGACTCCTGTTTCTGGGGAGATCGCGGCATGACAAGTCAACCACGACCTACTCTGTTTCGCTACTCTATTGATGGTGGCTATTTTGACTACATACTACTTGATGCATCCCCGCTGGCTCCTATGCTCGGGGGCTAGGTACAAGAAAACCACTCGGATGAAGATCTCCAAGATGATTCGATGTGACTACTAATTCTGGGTTCAAATTACCACTCGGATGATGATTTCCAAGATGATTTGAAGAACCCTAAAGCTCGCTGGACCCTTGAATTGATCATTATAAATCGTTTCAAGGCTTGGGGGCTGATAGGCGGTATACATCGACTGCTGATTTCATTTTTTTCTGAAGACTGATGACTTAAATCAAGACCCTCGGCTTGATTCTTTGATTCAACCCATGGCTCGGGGGCTACTTGATATCAAGTGCAATTTTTCCAAAATTGCACATTTCAAGAACAAGATGAAGATTCAAGATTCTGTGGACTCTCAACCTGATTCTTCGATTCAACTTAAGGCTCGGGGGCTACTCCATATGGAGTGCGATTCTTATCGCACACCATATAATATTTTGAAGACTACTGATTTAATCAGAATAAACGGGGCTTAAGCACCTCATGGCCTCATGACAACCAAGACCTGTCCAAGACTGATCAAGAACTCGAAAAAGCACTACTCTGGCTTGGCAAGCACTCGGTTGGTGATACTCGACGATGAAGCGCTTGGGGGCTTGTTGGAGGTACGACCATGGGCCCACAGGGACATATGGATTCTCTCCAGACAGAGTCGTACCAGGCGTGAAGAACAAGAGTAGAGTACTGCAAGGACTCTTCTCGATATGGAAATTAGTTGTATGAATTGTAAACTACTCGGATTGCCTTGAAAAGCACTCTCCGAGTAGTAATTGGTTAGGATTCTACTCGAAACCAACCTTGTAACCCTGCCCGCCGTGAATATAAGGGACACATGGATTCTCTCCAGACAGAGTCGTACCAGGCGTGAAGAACAAGAGTAGAGTACTGCAAGGACTCTTCTCGATATGGAAAGTAGTCATATGAATTGTAAACTACTCGGATTGCCTTGAAAAGCACTCTCCGAGTAGTAATTGGTTAGGATTCTACTCGAAACCAACCTTGTAACCCTGCCCGCCGTGAATATAAGGGACACATGGATTCTCTCAAGACAGAGTCGTACCAGGCGTGAAGAACAAGAGTAGAGTACTGCAAGGACTCTTGTCGATATAGAAATTAGTCGTATGACTTGTAATCTACTCGGATTGCCTTGAAAAGCACTCTCCGAGTAGTAATTGGTTAGGATTCTACTCGAAACCAACCTTGTAACCCTTCCCGCCGTGAATATAAGGCTGGGCAGGGACCCTCTCAAGAGGAACCAAAGTCGTGAATGTTTTTTGTGGAAAGGTGTAATTTCATGCAAGGAGCTAATTCAAAGGAAACTTTGCTGGCCTTGTAAAAGGAAACTTTGGTGGCCGTGTATTTCATGCAAGGAGTACGTTGATAGGAAACTTTGCTGGCTGTGTAAAAGGAAACGTAGCTGGCCGTGTAAAATTGCACATTTCAAGAACAAGATGAAGATTCAAGATTCTGTGGACCCTCAACCTGATTTTTCGATTCAACTTAAGGCTCGGGGGCTACTCCATATGGAGTGCGATTCTTATCGCACACCATATAATATTTTGAAGACTACTGATTTAATCAGAATAAACGGGGCTTAAGCATCTCATGGCCTCGTGACAACCAAGACCTGTCCAAGACTGATCAAGAACTCGAAAAAGCACTCGATTGGCTTGGCAAGCACTCGGTTGATGATACTCGACGATGAAGCGCTTGGGGGCTTGTTGGAGGTACGACCATGGGCCTACAGGGACACATGGATTCTCTCCAGACAGAGTCGTACCAGGCATGAAGAACAAGAGTAGAGTACTGCAAGGACTCTTCTCGATATGGAAATTAGTCGTATGACTTGTAAATTACTCGGATTGCCTATAAAGCACTCTCCGAGTAATAATTGGTTAGGATTCTACTCGAAACCAACCTTGTAACCCTGCCCGCCGTGAATATAAGGGACACATGGATTCTCTCTAGACAGAGTCGTACCAGGCATGAAGAACAAGAGTAGAGTACTGCAAGGACTCTTCTCGATATGGAAATTAGTCGTATGACTTGTAAACTACTCGGATTGCCTTGAAAAGCACTCTCCGAATAGTAATTGGTTAGGATTCTACTCGAAACCAACCTTGTAACCCTGCCCGCCGTGAATATAAGGGACAGATGGATTCTCTCTAGACAGAGTCGTACTAGGCATGAAGAACAAGAGTAGAGTACTGCAAGGACTCTTCTCGATATGGAAATTAGTCGTATGACTTGTAAACTACTCGGATTGCCTTGAAAAGCACTCTCCGAATAGTAATTGGTTAGGATTCTACTCGAAACCAACCTTGTAACCCTGCCCGCCGTGAATATAAGGGACAGATGGATTCTCTCCGGACAGAGTTGTACCAGGCGTGAAGAACAAGAGTAGAGTACTGCAAGGACTTTTCTCGATATGGAAATTAGTCGTATGACTTGTAAACTACTCGGATTGCCTTGAAAAGCATTCTCTGAGTAGTAATTGGTTAGGATTCTACTCGAAACCAACCTTGTAACCCTGCCCGCCGTGAATATAAGGGACACATGGATTCTCTCTAGACAGAGTTGTACCAGGCGTGAAGAACAAGAGTAGAGTACTGTAAGGACTCTTCTCGATATGGAAATTAGTCGTATGACTTGTAAACTACTCGGATTGCCTTGAAAAGCACTCTCCGAGTAGTAATTTGTTAGGATTCTACTCGAAACCAACATTGTAACCCTGTCCGCCGTGAATATAAGGGACACATGGATTCTCTCCAAACAGAGTCGTACCAGGCATGAAGAACAAGAGTAGAGTACTGCAAGGACTCTTCTCGGTATGGAAATTAGTCGTATGACTTGTAAACTACTCGGATTGCCTTTAGATCGCATATTAAAATTATTCAATAGCATCTCATATTAAAAATTATATATTCATACATCGAAAGTTTGGGCCTCCGGCGGAAACAGAAGGAAATTCACGATACATGTATCCATGAGCAACTCGGCACCGCAGCCAGCTTTTTGATGACGGGGAGGCCGAGAAGGTTGCTCTCCTCGTCGCCGGTGTCATGGAGCAACGACGCCACGCACTCGACGGCACCGGACACCGTCACAACGCGGAGCACGTTCCGCTTCTACCTGGCGAGCTTGGACACGACGAGCGTCGTGGCCACCCTTGCGCCGCGCTCGACGCCCTTGCAAAGAAATATGAACTCTGAATAGATGATGAGAATGAAGGGAGAGATTGTGTGCTTTGAGAATAAGGAGGAGCGCCTTATATAGGGGGCAGGACGGCTAAGGAGATGAACCTGGACGCCCACGACTATGGTAAGTAATCGGTATGATGTATTGTGGCTGTTATGGAAATAAAGTTTATGGAAAGAACAATTTCGGTTCGAAATCACCTAACAATTGCATCTATGGTGCGGTAAATCACCTAACAATTCCATCTATGGCGCGGTGGGTGCAGGGGGCGGGTAGATTGGGCGGGGGTGAGTGAAATTTTTCGGTTTTCCTGAAATAATGCCGCCTAAACTATCCCTCATGCGTTGGATCGGCCACGGACGCCCACAGGGCCTTCATTTGAATTGGTTGATTGTCAAACATTTTAGGTGGGTTTAGGTGGAACCCTGTCAAGTGGGGACGCTGTGAGGGGTACGAGAGGTTTTAGAAAAGCAGTTTTTTACCAATTGTTTTGGATCCTTATAGTATAGATATATAAATCTATTCTATGCCAGCATGAATGCAATTAGAAAAACATCCATAAAGTGTTGATCAGTATTAGGTCTGTGAACCAAAAATTAAGTTGTATTAGTAACGAGATTGTTGCCAAAGAATAAAACCATATGTAGACCTAGTATGTGCAATATTGATAGGAAGAAATACTAACGGCTATATGTTTATTTAGCATCACATTCTACAGAAGGACAAGAAGCGCACTAGGCATTATAAATTTGGCTAATTACTATTTTGACCCATGATATGAATTGAGCCCGTTTGATATTTTTAGCCCATGGAGAACCGTAAGGTAGTTGCGGCCTCCTGTGTTGGGGTGGGGCTAGTAATGTAAGTGCATATGCCAGCCCATTGATGTTCACGCCTATTAACAACTTTATCATATGTACACGCACACTTATTCATGTGCATACACGGCACACGCCTTACCCTTGTGACAAGCACATTTGAGAAACTAAACTGACAGATCTTGAGATTAAAGAAGTCACAGCGCTGTTGACGGCCACACATCACCTTCCAAAAAAACAATAATGATGGTTATTTAAATCCTTGATAAATCTCATAAAATGCAAGCACCCATACCAAGTCGAGGAACACTAGCAGACACTAGGTTTTACGTAGTGAAGGACCGATTAGGCGACCAGAGAGGGAGGGGAGTGAATAGGAGCCGACAAGAATTTCTTCTCAACGAATCCGGGTTTTCTCCCAACTCAACTCCAAATCCTCGCAACACGATCTAGCCAAGATCACGTAGCTACTGACCCTAGGAACACGATCACAGCAGCGGAAACCAAATCGAGCAAATCGAATCGAAATCGAACCGAAACGAGACAAAACCTTCTCTTCCCAGCCAGGGGCGGTTAAACCTCCCTCGGGCGGTTAAACCGCCTGGGGGCGGTTAAGCCTCCCAAGGGGGGCGGTTAAACCGGCATGGCCAGGGAGCACGGGATCCGAAAGTCAACTCCCAAAACGAAATTTACCCGATCTCCCAAACGGCTTGAGCACTTGAGACGAAACTTTGGGGAGATGGTCTACACCTCAAGCAGAGGGTATGCCCCAAAAATCTCGGCCTCTAACTCACTAGAACTCCTGGAATCTCAAATCTCACGAAGAACACCTCCATCTCGAGTTCATCCAAAAATCCCTGAATCCGAAGCGATTCTTTGCGTTTTGTGGGGGCAAATCACCAGGAAAAGAGTCTCCACGAGCTCATATGTGAATCCCCCAAGCAATTCCACAAAGAAACGGCCTCAAACACAAGGAATCGAAAATCTAGCAAAGGGACCAAAAGTAGCCACGGGATGAACAAATAAATCACACAAGAGAGTATGAGCAAAAGCTAAATCTTCCATACATGATGAGGTCAACTTATTTACAAAGAGACTAGCAATCCTCCCACATCCTACCCTTTTGAAGATTTCACCGATGAAGCACTAGCTAGCCTATGGAAAACTAGAAAGGGAAAAACAAAGGAAAAATGAAACTAAGCCAGGAGAGATAGAAGCCACCAAACCTTAGGGGGTCTATTTATAGTCCAAGTGGTGGTGCTCTAATGACTCAACTAGCCCTAAATGATACATACCCCTCAGGGGCAAATTTGACATTTGAATCGAAGATTTTTCCGATTGGGACACCTTCCACTGCAAGCTTGCTTTCCTCCGACGCAACCCTTGCAATCACGCCGTGTGTCCTCCGGATCGAAGCTCCTCGACGCCTCTCGGGCCTGCCCGGGGGGGGGGGGGGCAGTTAAACCTCCCCGGGCTGGATGAGCAGCCCATGGCCCGCGACGCCACGCCGAGTCCTCGGCCTTGGTTTTGAGGCCCAAACAAAGGGAAACCGTCCACCTGATGGTCTTTTGGCCAAACCACCAAACCGAGTGTGCAAGCTTCGGTTGTGAGCCGCTACCTTGCACCGGCTTCACGTCCGCGTACGAGCTTCGGTCGTGAGCTGCTACCTCGCACCGGAACCACGTTCCCTTGCTCGTTCTTGCCACCATGTGAACCGCACTTGATCTATCGGGCCACCGGGTCCCTCGAACAAAGCCTACTTGTCTCTCCACTCCTTGGAGGCCGCCATGGCTAAGACCTTTTCGCGCGTGTTCTTCACCTGCACCAATGCAACCAAGCCGCATTCTACACCTGTAATACTTGAGCCAAGGCAAACGTCAATCCACACCACGTTGTCAATCACTCATCACACCAGGAAGCGACCATCCATCGGTCCTCGGAGACACCCGGTCCTCAATCTCCCCCTTGATGAGTGCATTGACAACACACACAAATCTCAATAGGTATCAAAGGAAAACAGAAAGGAAATCGAAAACAAAGCTCAAGCAAGTGACTAGAAGTAAGAACAACCCGAGAACAAAGTCACTCGCAAGAGAAAGCTACAGAAAAAGCCGACCCTTCAAGAAGAAGCGAAAGGGCTCAACAACATCGGCAAAAGAGCAAATCACAAAGCACAATCCACAAATCTCCAAAACACTTTTCAGGAAACACAAAGCACTCCCCCTGCATAGATGCAAACTCCCCCTGAACAAGTGAACTTGTGCGTGCGAAAATGTGTCGAAAATGGCTTAAATCACCACGGACGTTGTGCTCATTGCACAGGGGCGGTTAAACCGCCCTAGGCAGTTCCAGCACAAAAGAAGCAAAAACTTCACACAAAAGCTCGCAAAAATTTCAAAAGCGTCCAATATAATGTTTTCCCTTCAGAGACTCTCCCTTTTCAGAAATTCTCTAGAAACTCTCTCCCTTGTTGACAATGCACAAATTAAGGCAAAAAAATGCAAAAGATGCAACTACAAGCTTCTCAAATATACAATGAGCAATACAAAATGCTACAACTTAGAGAAAGGGCAAGCTAGATAGTTCAACGTGTCACACGGGCATTGCCATCAAGAAGGTAAAGACATATAGCCAATCGACAAAGCCATGATCAATTTGTTTAGTTTTATCAAAAATGTCACCACATGAGCAAAGTCCTAACCATGGATTGTTCAAGCAAAAATGAACTTCATCTCATCAAGATTATGAAAGGACAAGTGTTCTTAACTAAAGATCATTACAAACGCCCAAATTTTATCTCATGTCATGTCAAAGCACGAAGCCATGTGTTCACTTCTCAAGGGAGACTTCTCCGGCAAACATCATGCAACCACTTAGCACCCATGTGTGCAAGTGTGTGCAATGGTGAAAGCATAGAGACATGAGCATAAAATTTTCTCAAATGTATACCGTTTTCTTATATTTCTTCTTTCATGCATAGACATCTCATTTTTCAAGTTTTTCAAATTAAGCATGGTAAATGAAATGTGTTTACGACAAAAAGAAGCTTATGTCCCTCCACAGGGTAAAACAAGGGCTAACATTCACAATGACAAAGGTCTTTGACCCAATTGAAAAGAACATCACAACCTAGCATGATCATAAGCAAGATATAGCCATTTCGGCTCAAAGAAGACATGCAAAGGCATTTACTCATGGGTGAAAGAGTTTAAGTTCAGTTAGTAATTTTACTTCAAAAATTGACTATCTCTATAGAATATATATCAAAACCATCAAGAGCATAGCCAATCATCAACCAATCCCTAGCAAGCCTGCCTAAACTCTAAGATGTAGCAAGTTGTAGCAATCACTGCATATAGGAGAAGCTCATCCTAAGATATGATACAAATGTAGCATGATATATCACAAGATGCAAAAAGAACTATACATCAAGATACAAAGATGAAAAATCAAGATGCAAAAGTGAGAAATGTACATCAAAGATACACTAGTATACATATGCTACAACAAAGTCTCCAAAACTCAGCTAAGAAAGGCGAACACACACCAAGATCTCCTCGCAAGCGGGTGAAGGTAACTTGGTCAAGTGGTTTTGTGAAAATGTCTGCAAGCTGGTTTTGGGTAGACACATGGGCAAGCTCAATATCTCCTTTATCCACATGATCCCTCAGAAAACGGTACCTTACTGCTATGTGTTTGGTTTTGGCTACGCTTATGGCACTGGTGCTGTCACAAAGAAGTGGTACATGGGTCAAATCTAAGCCAAAGTCTCTCAAGGTGTAGGTGATCCAAAGCAACTGGGAACAACAGCTAGCAGCAGCAACATACTCTGTTTCTGTGGTGGATTGGGCTAAACTAGACTGCTTGCAAGAAGACCAAGACACAAGAGACGAACCAAGAAACTGACACTGTCCAGAAGTAGACTTGTGATCCACATGACACTCAGCAAAATCCGCATCAAAATAACCATGCAGGGCAAGTGAAGAAGCAGCAGAATACCAAAGACCCAACTCAGGAGTATACTTGAGATACCTGAAAATCCTCTTGATGGCCTGCCGATGTGAAGTCCTCGATGAAGCCTGAAAACAAGCGCACAGACACACGCTGAACTGTATGTCCGGCCTCGTCGCCGTCAAGTAGAGGAGGGAGCCGATCATGCTCCAGTACTCATTCTGGTCCACTGGTTCTTCGTCCTCATCCGCATCCAAGGCTGTAGTCGTACTCATCGGAGTGGTCATCGGCTTGGAGTCGCTCATGTCAAACTTCTTGAGAATGTCCTTTGTGTACTTTCTTTGGTGCACGAACGTCTCGTCCTTATGTTGCTCGATCTGCAACCCGAGAAAGAACTGCAACTCTCCCATCATAGACATCTCAAATTCCCTGCTCATATCATTCGCAAAATTGGCAACAAGATTGTGAGAAGAGCCACCAAAAATGTGATCATCCACGTATATCTGAACGATTAAAAGATCATTGCCATGCCTCAACAAGAAGAGTGTCATGTCAATGTTTCCCATCTCAAATCCCTTGCTAAGCAAGAACCCTCTCAACCTGCCATACCACGCTCTGGGTGCTTGCTTTAGGCCATATAATGCTCGGTGGAGTTTGAATACTCGGTGTGGGTACCTCTCACTCTCAAACCCAGGGGGTTGCCTCACATACACTTCTTCCTTGATCGCCCCAATCAAAAAGGCACTCTTCACGTCCATTTGGTACAATTTGAACCCTTTAGCAACTGCAAATGCTAGAAGGATCTGAATTGCTTCTAAACGGGCAACAGGAGCAAATGTCTCCTCATAATCTATCCCCTGCTACTGCAAAAACCCCTGAGCAACCAACCTCGCCTTGCTTTTCACTATCTCTCCATCCTCACCACTCTTGTTCTTGAAAACCCACTTAGTTCCTATAGGATGGCAATTTGGAGGTGGTTCAACTAACTCCCACACATGGTTTCTCTCAAAGTTTCCAAGCTCTTCATGCATAGCATTGACCCAGTCAGAATCAGATAGTGCGTGTCCAACATTTTTGGGCTCAAAAGACGCAACAAAAGCAGAATGAGCGAAATGGGAGATGTTTTGTGACCTTGACTGTGTAGTGCGTTCATCTAAATCACCTATGATCCTTGAAGAGGGATGATCCTTCTGTACCCGTCGAGGAGCTTCTCGCCTTTATTTCCCACCCCACCATTGTTATTAGAATGCGAGTTCAATTACGAGGAGATGGGCAAGCCAAGCCTGCCTCCCCCTTAACAGCAGCTTCCACTTGAGCTTGATCATGAGCGCGACTCAACAAAGAAGTAGCAACGGGGTCGTCGTCGAAAGTCGTGGTAGTACTGGAAATAGAGGGTACAAGATCTCCATTCAGTGCACGACCTTCTTCATCATCTTCCTCATATTCCTGTTCTTCCTCAAAGATAGACTGTCCAACTCCTCGTCACCCGCACACTCAAAGACAGAAGAACTACACGGAATGGTCTCGTCGAAAGTGACTTCGCAAGTCTCCATGATTTGGTTAGTTTCAAGATTGAGCACACGATATGCTCGAGAGTGATTAGCATAACCAAGAAAAATTCCATCCATCGAACGAGACTCGAATTTGTCAAGATTTCCTTTCTTAAGAATGAAACACTTGCAACCAAACACCCAAAAATGACTCACACGTGGAGTACGACCGTGAAAAAGCTCATATCAAGTTTTCTTCTTGAAAGCACGAATGAAAATATGATTTGACACATGACAAGCTGTGTTTACTGCCTCTACCCAATATTTTCTAGGAGTCCTGTGCTCATCTAGCATCGTCCTTGCCATCTCACAAAGAGTCCGATTCTTCCTCTCAACCACTCCATTTTGGCAAGCAACATATGGTGACGAATACTGGTGTTCAAGACCAAGATCACGACAGAAGGCATCAAAACGAGTGTTCTTAAATTCCGTACCATTGTCACTGCGTATAGCTCTCATGGCACCACCATTACTCTCGTTTTTCAACCTCAAAAATAGATCTCGAACAAAATCAAAAGTCTCATCCTTAGACGCCAAGAAAAACACCCAAGCATAGCGAGAATAGTCGTCCACCACAACAAGAATATACCACTTCCCACCGACTAAGCGAACACGAGCTGAACCAACTAAGTCCATATGCAAAAGCTCCCCTAGACGCTCAGTTATCACCTCAGTCAAAGGTGGGTGAGACGAGGCGACCATCTTACCATGCCTACAAGGTGCACACACCAAATCTTTCTCAAACTTGAGCTTGGGCAATCCTCGGATAAGGTAAAGAGCACTCAAGCAGGTGAGTAAATCAAAGCTCACATGACCCAACCTCCTATGCCACCTCCAGAGCTCAGAAGAAGTACCGGCAATCAAACAACGAGAAGGACCAAATGATCTAAAAAAATCAGCACGAAAAATCTGATCCTCGGGAATAATCATGCATACAAGATCACCTCGAGGATCAAGAATCCGAGAATCTCGACTCTTAAACCAAACCTCATAACCCTCATCAAGAAGCTGAGAAACTGAAAGCAAATTGAAACCAAGATTCTTGACAAGAGCCACCCGTTTCAACACAAAGCTGCCACTCACCTGAATAGCACCCTTAGACAACACTCTACCTTTACCCTTATCCCCAAAAGTGATGTACTGCTTGGACACCACCGGGGTGAGGCTGGAGAACCACTTGCTATCTCCGGTCATATGCCGTGAACAACCAGAGTCCATCAACCAAAAGTTCCCCATGCCTCCCACCTGCACAATCAAAAGCGAGAACGAGAATGAGCGAACGACTCGACACTGGGTTAGCACAAAAGGAGTTAAACCAGTGTCGGGCCATCTGCTCAAAAGAAGGGTTAGCAAAACCAACATTACTCCGTCGAACCCTCTCGTATCTCACCGTCGGACCTCTAGCACCACGCGGGGGAAAATCACGGCCTAGACTCTCTCCTCGCCTCAAAGCTATGGTCGAACCTCCCTGCACCAAACTGACCACGAGCAGGAGGCTGCCAAGCAAACTCACCACGAGTTGGAACACTATGAACACCCAAAGAAGGAACTGAACACACAAAAGCTTCTCTCCTAGGCAGGGGTGAACGAGACACAGGCACACTACGGGAAGAGTAGTAGCTGTCCCTGTTACCCAGCTCCTTCTCTCGTCTCACCTCTCTCTTCTTCCTCCAGCAAAACTCCTCAATGTGTCCATCCCTTCCACAATGATCACAATGGAAGCGGACTGGCTTTGGCTTTGGGGTTTCTCTCGGCTGAGGCTTCTCTCTCTTCTGGTAAACCCCACTCCTCACAAAGGTCACTCTCTTCTGGAAGTTGTTTGTCTTTGGGCGAAACTTGGGAGGATCAAGAGTGGTGTCAAGCTTGTTTAGCAGATGATTAGGTTTGGGTGTGAAGTTGTTCTTGAGGATGGCTTTCAGTGGGGGTGTTGGAATGTTTATGATGGAGTTGTCTTGTTCTCTCTCTTTCTCACCACTACAATCACCAACTTTCTCAGAACCCAAACCACGATCATCAGCTCTCTTGAACCCAGTAATTAACATCTTAAGCTGTGGCTCGCAACCGGACAACCAACCCAAATACTATCGCAACTCATCATTCTCATCTTGTAGGCGATCAACATATTGTGCAAGCTCAACATTCTTCAACGCAACAACATTGCAAGCAGAGTAAGAATTTGCAATAGGAGATTTCAATTCAGCCTCAAGAGAACTAATCATGGTACGAGATTCAAGCAACTGAACATGTAAAGCATACAAGCACCTAGCAAAGAAGATCTAGATTTCAACTCAGCAATCTCAACCCTAGCTCCTTCTAGTTCATCAAGGCATGTCATGTGTTTATCTTTAAGAGCAACCAAATAAGCAAAATGCACATCACAGATAGAGCGTTCAAGTTCATCAGAAACAATGGGACCATCTTTCAACACATTTATCTCTGTTCTAGCACTTGCCAACTCAGATTCAAGCTCAGCCACTTTCTTGCTAGACTCACTAAGCAAAGACTCAAATTCCAACGCCTTCTTTCCAGTCTCAGAAAGTAAGGCCTCAAGCTCCACAACCCTATCCTTAGACTCACCAACCAAAGACCTAAATTCTCTCTTCTCCTTGTTGGTCTTCCTAAGCACATCATCACGATTATCGATGAACTCCTCTAGCCTAGCAATCTCCTTACGTAAAGAGGTGGGATCGGTCATTACCTCGTCCTCAGAGTCAGAGTCGGAGTCGTTCTTGTTGTTGGAGTCATGTGCCATGGTGCAGAAGTTCATAGCGGCGCAGAAAAGCCCGTTGAAGTTGCGGTTCATGTGCTTCTTCTCCTTGCAGTGGCCGCGGTCTTCATCCTCGTTGCTCGAGCTCGATGAAGTGTTGGTGGAGCTTGTATCGATGTCGCTTGCACCAGTCACCATCGCTCAAGACTTGTTCTTCTTATAGCCACCATGCTTGTTCTTCATCCTTCTCTCTTCCTTGTTCTTGTGCTTGGAGCGGTACTCATCCTAGGAGCGGTGCTTGTGCTCGTCTCACGGTCGGTGCTTGCGGTTGTAGTCGTTCTTGATCTCCTCCGGGCACTCGGCGATGAAGTGGCCATCTTGCCGCACCTGTAGCACGTCCTACTCCCCGCACGCCTCGAGCCCTTACGGTTCTGGTACATGCGCTCGAACCTCCTGGTAAGCAACGCGAGATCCTCCTCGCTCAGCACCTCATACTCCTCATCTGGAAGAGACACAAGAGAAGACAAGGCAAAGTGTTTGGAAGTATTAGCATGTCCATAACCAGATCCACCGACTAGAGCCAGACTATGGGAATCAGTCGGACTCTTAGCCTTGGCAATAAGCTGTCTATCAACCTCAGAAGACTTCAACTTGGAGAAAAGCTCGTCAACTTTCAAAGTTTCATAGTTAGCCGACTCCATGATCGCCTCAACCTTGGCACCCCACACGGACCGATCAAGGGAAAGCAAGAGCTTCAAAGCTCTGTCATGATCCGTGTATGGGAGTGCGGTGATGTTGGCTTTCATGTTGTTGACTATGGCAGTAAAGCGCTGAAACATAGCATCAACCGACTCACCAGGCAACTGCTCAAAGTTCTCGTACTCTCTACGATAGACCGAGAAAAGCCTAGCCTTGACATGGCTATCACCACCATGGGCTACCTTGAGCTTAAGCCAGATCTGGCTAGCTAGGTCCTCGCCCAAAACACGTTCAAACTCTTCAGTCGACAAAGCACGAAACAAGTAGTCGACAGCCCTAGCGTTGGCCTCGAACTTATCTCTTGCATCCTGGGCATCTAAGTTGGTAGGATTGACATAATCTTCGTCTTTCGTCACATCCCACAACAACTTTCCTTTGCCTCGCAAGAAAGCGCCCATACGCGCAACCCAGTTCGGATAATTCTTCCCATCAAAGTGCGGAGGCCCGAACCCCGATCTTGGTACGCCATCTTTGGATCTTAGACTGGTTAGAGTCACAAAGACCCGTAACCGGCTCTGATACCAATTGAAGGACCGATTAGGCGACCAGAGAGGGGGGGAGGGAGTGAATGGGAGCCGATAAAAATTTCTTCTCAACGAATCCGGCTTTTCTCCCAACTCAACTCCAAATCCTCGCAACACGATCTAGCCAAGATCACATAGCTACTGAGAAGCTACTGACCCTAGGAACACGATCATAGCAGCGGAAACCAAATCGAGCAAATCGAATCGAAATCGAACCGAAACGAGACAAAACCTTCTCCTCCTAGCCAGGGGCGGTTAAACCTCCCTAGGGGCAGTTAAACCGCCTGGGGGCGGTTAAACCGACCTGGCCTGGGAGCACCGGTTCCGAAAGTCAACACCCAAAATCAAATTACCTGATCTCCCAAATGGCTTGAGCTCTTGAGACGAAACTTTGGGGGAGATGGTCTACACCTTAAGTGGAGGGTATGCCCTAAAAATCTCGGCCTCTAACTCACTAGAACTCCCAGAATCCCAAATCTCACGAAGAACACCTCCATCTCGAGTTCATCCAAAAATCCCCAAATCTGAAGTGATTCTTTGTATTTGTGGGGGCAAATCACTAGGACAAGAGTCTCCATGAGCTCATATGTGAATCCCCCAAGCAATCCCACAAAGAAACGGCCTCAAACACAAGGAATCGAAAATCTAGCAAAGGGACCAAAAGGAGCCACGGGATGAACAAAGAAATCACACAAGAGAGGATGAGCAAAAGCTAAATCTTCCATACATGATGAGGTCAACTTCTTTACAAAGAGACTAGCAATCCTCCCACATCCTACCCTCTTGAAAGATTCGTCAATGAAGCACTAGCTAGCCTATGGAAAACTAGAAAGGGAAAAACAAAGGAAAAATGAAACTAAGCCAGGAGAGATAGCAGCGACCAAACCCTAGGGGGTCTATTTATAGTCCAAGTGGTGGTGCTCTAATGACTCAACTACCCCTAAGTGATACATACCCTATGGGGCAAATTGACATTTGAATCGAAGATTTTTCCGGCTGGGACACCTTCCACTGCAAGCTTGCTTTCCTCCGACGCAACCCTTGCAATCACGCCGCGTGTCCTCCGGATCGAAGTGCGGTTAAACTGGCCCTTGGGGGGGGGGGGGGGCGATTAAACTGCCCCAGGCTGGACGAGCAGCCCGCGGCGCCACGCCGAGTCCTCGGCCTTGGTTTTGAGGCCCCAAACCAAGGGAAACCGTCCACCTGATGGTCTTTTGGCCAAACCACCAAAACCCGCGTGTAAGTTTTGGTTGTGAGCCGCTACCTTGCACCGGCTTCATGTCCGCGTACGAGCTTCGGTCGTGAGCTGCTACCTCGCACCGGAACCACGTTTCCTTGCTCGTTCTTGCCACCATGTGAACCGCACTTGATCCATCTGGCCACCGGGACCCTCGAAACAAGCCTGCTTGTCTCTCCACTCCTTGGAGGTCGCCATAGCTAAGCCCTTTCGCGTCTGTTCTTCACCTGCACCAATGCAACCAAGCCGCATTCTACACCTGCAATACTTGAGCCAAAACAAACGTCAATCCACACCACGTTGTCAATCACTCACCACCCTAGGAAGCGACCATCCACCGGTTCTCGGACACACCCGGTCCTCATGTAGTGCTTGCGAGTTACTGACACTTATCTAGTCTGGAGAGGTAAGTTTCAGGTGGTAGAAAAATTGGAAACAATGGTGATCCCTATGAAAAAAATAGCAGATCTAAACCTTTTCGTTGACGACGTAGTTATCCAGCCTCGGGATAGGAATAAAGATCGAGAAGCAGTGGCAACTTGAATAGTAGTTGCAGAAGGTAACGGTATAGCTGTAAATCAGTTACTTTTTTAATTAGTAGTTGAGAATAAATATGTGTTCGCATGTATGTTTCCACAATGCCTAGTGCAATGTTTTTTTTTTTGTATATATAGGATTTATTAATTAAATCTTGTTGCGGGGTCCGGAAAACAAAAGAAGCTGAGGATGAACTGACACCAACAGCTATGGAAGGCTAGGTTCCATATATATTACCCTGAAATGCGATGGATTGGATTGTAGAATATCACACGGTTGCTACTATGTTGCTTAACTGCCAAGCATCGAATCATCTCCATAATATCTCTGCATCGTTCTTAGCATACCGTATGACGCGGGGCTAGGTCCTGGTCTGACAACTGCGTACTTTCTAATTCATGCAACTCTTGTTTATACAACGAAACATTTTTTTTTGCGGGTAACGAAACATTTTTTTAGACCAAAATCTAAGTCGACACTCCTCAGTCCTCACTCGCACATTAAATATATATTTCACAGTCAAGCGATGATGCGCCGACCATTATTTTAGATAAGGACTACTATTATACTGAAGATGGCTTCTTAGAGGGTGAATTAGCTCAACATGGCAGAACCACGTACAAATTTTTTTGGAGCCAATAGGGTATAGCAATTGTTAGTTTTGAGAAACAATGCTATGAATATTTAAAGCCTGACAAATAGAGGTGCAACCTCACATCAAGGAAAGTATTTCCTCCATCCTACTCCGTCACAAAACAAAAACATTTCTCCCTTCCCTACGACGAAGTTTTAGTATCTTAAGTTTGACCAATTATAAATAAAAAATTATCGCTATCTAGTCTTAGCGGGAGCACTTTCCAAATTAGTAAATATTACCATTTTTGAAATTTCTTTTTATGGAAACTTTCCATTTTTGCATATCTTCTTCTTCTCCAACCTCACCCCCACCCGGCCTAGCGTGCCCTCGCCGCCAGCCTCCATCGCCTCCACACTGCCACCCTAACCTTTCCGACGCCGCTCCCTCGCCGACGACCGCCGCCCGGCTCTGGCGTTCCCGCGCCTCCACCGCCGCCCTAACCTCTCCGACAAAACTCCCCCGCCGAAGATCGCCGCCCAGCTCCGGTGCTCCCGCGTCTTCGCAACCGCAGATGCGAACTTGCCGGCACCACTCTCCCGCCCGCAGCCATCTACCCCGGCTTCGGTGCTCCTGCACCTCCACCGCCGCCGTCCTCCACGTCCACCGCTAACATCGATGACCGCCGCGACCACAACAAGCTTCAAGCCCCAACCGCCGCCCCCCGGATATCCGGCCTGCCCGGCCGTTGGTGGTACCGTGCCGCCGCGCCCTCTGCTGTCGGCCAACCCACCACCACCGTCAGGCCTCCGCCGCCCCCAAACCTCCCCCTCTAAGTCCAGTGGACATGGAACCCTGATAACTGCAGCAACCCTAACCCTAACCTTAAGCGGCGCAGCGTGCAACTCCTCGGGTCCAGGCGTGACGTGAACACGACGGCGCGATGCGGAGGAAGGAGCTGGGCGGAGGGAGGGGGGTCGGGCACAACGCGGAGGTGGGTCGTTCTCAGCGAGAGGAGGAAGAAGGGGTGCTCTGTTTATGTCTAAAAGAAGACACTACTGCAGAAAGCATTAACCTCATCGTCCCATCGGCGCCGGCTTAAAACGCCTTGCTTCATTTAATGCAATGCAAGTGGCTGGAACAGTGCCGGCTTGAATAAAGTCCTCAAATGCGTCGGTGCAACTACTGGGCCATCTCGTTTAATTAAACGAGCCAACTGAAACAAAAGCTGGTTAGAATGAGAACACATTCTAACTGGTGTAGAATATGCTGGGTAGAATATTTGTTTTGTAAGCGGTGCAAAATTTGACCGAATAATGGTTTTTTATTCAGATTATGATGCAGATGGAAACAATGCAGAATACATAAAGTTTGGCACCTAAAGAAATGGTTGGTTCTAAGCGGCTCATAACGGGCCACTTAGAATAACCGCACCAGGCGTGTGTCCTCAATCCGATTTATCTTGATGGAGAAGTCGGTAGTGTGCATAGCCATGTCCTATTTATTTATTGGTACTCTGCTTCCTTCGTACGCTTGCGTTCTCCTTTGTTTTGTCCATTTTTTTTTGTAAGCAGGAAACTCATAGGTTGGGCATGGAACCGCCAGCAGGCAACATGGAGGGGCGGAGCCACTGCTGTGAGCTTGTCACCCAAAGGGTTCTTCAACAGCTAAAGGTGATCCTCGGAGATCATGATCGCCTCGTCATTGCCTTCGTTGGGCCTCGAATGAGACCACGTCGTCGCCAACGACACCACCGTCGGAACCCATTCATCACCATCAGCTTCGTCGTGAAGCATGTACTCGGGCATTACCGCTCCAAGATAACAGTGGAGGACGACCACTTAGACCACACCTTCTTCGTGTGGCTTCCTGAAGCAGGAGACGTGGAGATGTTCCATGCCCACATATAGAAATGGAGGGGGTAGACAATGAGCTTCTACCGCGTCCATGAGATGCAGATCAAGACGGATTGGCTTGGGAACAAACATGCCTCGCTGTACTGCTGCTGCGTCGCATTAATTTCCCCAGGATATAAATCTGTAGCGTTCTGTGCTATGAACAACGTATTTGTTTAATTATTCGCATGTTTATCTGCACTTATGCTTCTTGTTTTTTTTTTATTTTTTGTCTACTCATTCTAATTGGTCAACACCAGACCCCTTAGAATGATGCCGAGTCTGTATATATGAGGCGGCCATTCACTAACCCTAACCCTATCCTCACTCACCCATTCGCCTCCGCACGCCCACCACCACACACATCTAGATCTAGACCTTCTCCACCTCTTCCTCCGCCCTCCAACTGTAGCATCCCAGATTTTTCTGAAATATTTATAATATTAAAAATGTGGATTTAAAATTTTTTCATGGATTTAATACTAGCTAGGAAAAATATAAGGTAGTCTTCATTGGACCTCTCCCAAAAGTCTTAGAATTCAATAATAAATAAAATATCATTATTAAGGTGTCTAAGCCTTTGTGTGAACATTTGGATTTTATTTGGAATTTATTTGGATTTATTTGGGTGCGATTTGGATTTGAAATGGTTCAAATCCAAATCAAATAAAAATTTAAACTAAAACCTAACTTGGGCCCTAACTTCACTAACCTGCCCACTAACTAAGTCCGACTCCGACCCCTCTACTCCCGGCCTAAACCAACCCAAACCCCCGCGGCCCACTCTTCCTTCCCTCTTCCCACGGCACAGCGCGGCCCAGCTTCCCCGCAGCCCAGCTTTACCGCCGCGCGCGCCTTTCTCTTTTCCCTCTCGCCGACAGGTGGGGCCCACCTGTCAGCTTTCCCCTTACTCTCTCTCGCCTCCACCACCGCCGCGCTCTCAGCTGCCACCGTCGCTCCGTCTCACGCCCACCACTCCGCGCGAGATGGTCTCGCACGCGCCCGCGGCCCACCGCACTCCCCGCTCCACCTCACACCCTCAACCCTAGATCGGGGAGCGCCGAGTTGAACTCGCGCGCTCGCCCCCTTTCTCCTCTCGCCGCACCCTCAGGCCCGCACGCCAAGACAAGGCCGCCGCCGCGCACTACCCTTGCCTCCCGCCTCTCGCACAGCGCCGCGTGTCCCCTCTCTCGAACCCTCTCCTCACACCCCTCTCCTCTCCACCCAGCCGCGCCGCCGCTACTTAAGCAGAGGAGCACCCCGCTCCTCTTCCCCATCCGCCCCGGGCACTTGCCCTCCCTAACCTAGCCGCCGCTGCGCAAGAAGAAGAGGAGGAGAAGGAGAAGGAGGCGAGCCCGAAGAAGAAGAGGAAGCAGAGCCGGAGCTGTGCCGCCTGTGGAGCGCCGCCGCCGCCGCCGCCGTCCACCCGGAGCAAGAAGCGGAGAACGCCCCAAGACCCGTACCCTATCGCTGCTCTTCTTCCACTACACCAAGCCGGCGCCTTCTTCCTCTCTAGACCGAGCCAACCGCAACCCCGAGCCCCTAGGTGAGCGCCGCTTTCCCCTGCTCTCCCTCGCCGCCGTCGCGCCAGAGCTCGGCCGTGCCAGCCCAAACACGGTCGTGCCGCGGCTCAGGAGTTCCTGAAACCCGCGCGCGTAGGCTCCGCGGTCGTGCCCTCATTTCTTTTATCTATGAAGCCGATCAAGCCGCCGCCAAACCTTGCCGCCACCGCCGACGCCCTAGAGTTGCCCAAGCCATCTCCTATTCTCTGCCTGTGCCCTGGGCTTCACGCCAGGGGTCTTCTTGTGCAGGTTCACCGCGACGCCGAGCCAAGCCCAAGCCTAGAACCCCGCCGCGCGACGAACGCCGCCTTTGCGGCAATTCATCAAGCGCTCCCCACTCGTGAACCCCGTCACCTTGACCTCGCCGTAGCTAGGCCTAGGAACCTTTGCCCGAGCTTTTTCCCCCATGAACGCGAGTGCCGCGCCATTTGGCGCACGGCCATGGCCTTGTCGCCATAGTTGGCCGAGGACGGGCCGCCGCCGGCGCGCCTTCGCCGCCGTGCGCGCGGCCTCCGCCACCGCCACGCGTCGCACAGCCGCTGGAGCCACACCGCGGCCCGCCTGGTTCAACCGCACAAGATCCACCAAGCCACGCGGACCACCCTCTCGGTCCACGGTAGACCGCGACCACCAGAGCCGGCCTGCCCCGTTTTCAAATAGACCCCTGGAATCTTACACTTTAGCCTTAGACTTTTTAGATTTTACATATAGGCCCTTCTGCTGACGTCATCAGGGCCCATTGATGATGTCATCATCCGGTCCCACCTGTCAGCTTTGACCGTTGACCGGTCAATGCTAACGTCAGCATATCTGCCGCCCCAGGACTTTTTATGAAAAACCCCCTAAACTTTTCCAAAGTTACAGATAGGTCGCTAGTTATTTACAAATAGGTCCCTGGCCCTTTTTCCTTTTCTTTTTCGGAATTATTTAAAAATTCAGAAAAGGATTTAAGCTTGAAAAATCCATAACTAATTCATTTTAACTCCGAAAAATATGGAACCAGTTTCTATATTTTTCTAAAATCATGATCAAGCCTTTGGTGTAAAGTATGAGTCCATTTGGGTCTTTCTTGAATTGGTTTTATTGGAGTTAATTGCTATTAGGTACCCGGTATTTAATTTAATTACGTATTGAGGACCTACCGATGGCCAGGAGCTGACCGAGGAGGAGCACTACCCGGAAGACTTCGTGGAGGAAGAGAACTTGCCCTCAGGTTCACGCCCAGCCCATGCCCATTGTTGGTGGTCGTTACGATACGATTTCGCCACCAACATTCCGTCATATTTCAGGCTCATCCTGCTCACAACAAAGTAAAATCGATTATTTCTAATGAGTTCCACAAGTTTTGTGTAATTTGTGAGTGCAGGAGCAATCAAGCAAAGGACGAACCACTTTGGACACAAGGCTAGGCCGGCCGGCCTAGCATAGGCCAACTGGCCCCCTTCTGTGGCTCCTTGCCATGTCTTTGATCTAGAAGATCACAAACACAACACCAATGATCCTGAGACGTGTGATCAACGTCGGTTTGATCCAAGGACCCAAAAGGCCTAAGCTACACTTGCATGGATTGAAGGGCCCACCAACCTTGGATGCTCGGACAGCTTTGATCCAAAGCAACCGTCACCGACCTCAGGGATCGATCCAGAGCGTCCCTGAAGAAGGCGGTGCCACGGGGCAGCCAGGCCAGGCCGATCGGCCTGGCCTAGGCCGGCCGGCCTCCCCCTGAGGCCGCCACGTTCCCCCCTTCGCGTGACAGTTAAGCACAAGCTTAGCTTAAGCTTGACGCCGGCAACCGCCTCTGAAGACTATAAAAGGGACACCCCTCCACCTTGAGAACACACCATCCAAAGGAGAGAAGAGTAGTCTAGTGAGAAGTTCTCATCTTTAGAGTTAGATTAGGGAGAGAGTGGGTGAGTTACTTGGGTGACAGCCAAGCTTTGTAGAGAGAGTCTGGGATTTCCTCTCGGTATCATCTCAACATTTCCACCCCAGAGGAATATACTTCAGGAGTTATCTTCAGTAAGTCCTCGGTCCCTTGCCTTTAGTACCTCACTAGTTTACGAATTACTTTCAGCAATCTATTTTATTTGTATTTGATCTACGGGTACCTGAGTCTGCGCGAGTGACAGCGACTCTTGTTTGGGGTTTCCTCTATAGCCCTTCGCGTTGGGTGGAGGTCATTGGCTGAAAGCTTAGGTGTCATGCCTGTGCTGGCTAGCCATCTCAGGTTGTGTTGCACCCCACGGAACTAGAGTGGTAGGCGGCAGGCGGTGACAGTCCTGTCCGTCCTTTGTACTCCACCACGTTCGGGTGTACTCATAACAGTAGTGCTGAGCCCGGAAGAACCCGTCTCTCATCCCGTTCTGAGTTCTTCCCGTTCTAGCCGTCGAAGCATATCAGATTAGATATAGATAGTTTGCCTGGGGTAACAAGTAGCTAACTAAAGTCAAGCTTTCTACCCGCTTACCTTGTGCTCCCTGGTGGGTCCGGTTAGAAAAGTTCTGGGCTAGTCGCATCTACCGTTCCTTGGATTTGATATCCAGGTTCTTACTCCCCTGGTGAAAGGCTACATCGTACTCTGTGCACTTGCGAATTTAGTTAGGCTAGGGATTGCCAACACCCATCTCTTGAATGCCTATTAGACATTGCAACTAGATGAGCTAGCGCTTTACTTTTTGCAATTGGATGATGCTTGAGCCTTGCATATCCATGATTTATTCTGTGATTGCCTTGTTACCTACCATTCTATATATGATATTGCTATGCTGCTGCTTGCATGTGTATGGGATCATGTGGAATAGGACTCTTGGTGTGTGTGGGGATAAAACCGGCAGGAGAAGGTGTTTTTCGGAAACTTGGCGGGGGTGAACATTTTATAACAACTCGGTCTTTGACCGAGGTGCCGGGAGACCCCTACTCTCGAGGGGGTCCCACACCATACTTTTGGCGGGTACATGGATGGATAGGAGCATAGGAGTTGGTGGTGCCTATAGTGGGCACCGCGACTTGCGTTCTTCTTCGGAGGATACGCCTTCGGGATGATGACGCTCACCCCGGTTTGAAACTGTCGGCGTTCCTTTGCCTAACAGATAAATCCGCAAGCGTATGGATGCCGATGTAGCTTTCACCTAGGAGTATTCCAGGGTATCAAATCCACGAGGAATGAGAAGTGTACTAGAAACGGCTCTGGTATATCCAGGGACGATGCGAGTGAAGAAGAACAGATAAGTTGTAGAGGTAATCTAATGTCGACTTGCTAACCTCCTATCAGGAATACTTGATTCCTCTAGTTGCTTCGACGGCTAGAACGGGAGAACCTCAGAATGGCGTGAGAGAGGGGGTTCTCCGGGCTCAGCACTACTTTTATGAGTACACCCGAACGTGGTGGACTACGAAGGACGGACAGGGCTGTCACCACCTGCCACCTACCACTGCAGTTCCGTGGGGTGCAACACAACCTGAGGTAGCTAGCCAGCACAGGCACCACGCCTAAGCTTTCAGCTACTGACCTCCCCTCCCGCGAGTAGGGGAGGAAACCCCAAACAAGAGTCGCTGTCACTCGCGCAGACTCAGGTACCCACAACTTGAGAAAGCATTCAAGAACTACTAATGTAAGGAGAGAAAGCAGTAAAGACAAAAGAAGATGAACTTTACTCGAACTGAAGCTTCATTCCTCGGAGGCACAAAGTTGGAGAGGGGCCGGCACTTCGGCTCCTCTCCGGACTCTCACCTCACCACTCTCCCTATTTTCTAAGCTAGATAGGTAGCACTACACTACACTTGGACTTCTCCCTTTCACCATGTTGTGTAGAATGGGGGTGGAGGTCGCCTTTTATAGCCTTCCAAGGGCGGTATCACGCGTAGGAATGACGCCAAGGACCTGCTTAGCTTCCATGCCAAAGGGAAGGAGTAATGGCCACGGTCATAGGCCGGCCGGCCTACTTCAGGCTGTTCGGCCTGGAGATGGTGCCTTTTGGCACCGTCTTTCTCCTGGACAGTCCTGATGCTCTCCTAATGACGGTTGCAGTGGCGTTTGATCCACGCTCGGCAGTTAGAGGCCGGTCGGCCTAGGCTAGTCCGGCCGGCCTGGCTCTGGCCCCCTCGGCCCTCCGTTGCACCGACACGTTCGTGGACGGTTGCTTGTTGTCTGAAGAGGTTGTTCCGATCCAAAAGTTTGGTTTAGTCGCTGCATGTGGGCCTTCCGCTCCATGTCTTAGGCCTTTCGGTCTCAACTTCACTCATCCTTGTGAAATCCATGCTTGGGGGTACTTGTG